>JARNME010000253.1:0-408192 GCA_030179655.1 Scaptomyza flava
CGCTGTTCGTTAGCTCCTACCTTATTGTACCTTTTTCTACGTCACACTTCGGCTCAAAGCCTTTTAGGAGTGTCTCTGCCCTCAATCTTGTTTGCGTGCTAATTTTTACGTACCCTGCAATATTTACGTGACTCGGGTACGATCTAAAAAAATTAATAAGAAGTTATTATCGAAAACTCAATCAAAGATACGTTTATGGAGGTAGTGTTCAATCAATTGTTTAGTTAGAACAATCAGCGATATAATAGGACAGCTAAAATTCCATACATAAAAGTAAATCCCTAAATTTTTAAAAGATTTTAAGACATTTTTATTAGTCAGATAAAAATCTAAGTAAATGATTATGTGTGTATAAGCAAACATAATACTTAATTGAGAAGAGCTACTCATCAAACCGGAAAACTTAAAATGTGCAATAATAGAAATACAATACAAAATCCGTATAACAAACATATTGACTGACTTTGAGGCTACCGAACTTACAGACATTTTCTAGAGAGATAAAATTGAAAAAACAGGTACGCACTTACTTGGTTGAAAAAATAATAATAAGAAAAAACGGATAAATTGATAGGGGTTTTAGATGGGAACAACTCTGGGAAAAATGTGAAGTACGTAGTAGAATCGACTATGACTTCACGATTTAATGTAAACCATAATAAATATTTTGGGTGTTACATTGTTTGATCAAATTTCCTCCGAACACTTTATAAATTTGTTTATTAGCTCTTGGTGCTTGATAGTCGTTGTCTAATGTTTTTATATCCAAATTATATGTTTTGTGGGCTGGTGTGTTAAAAGTTAAAGGTGTGAGCCTTGGAAAGTAGCTGGAAATAATATAAATCAGGGGATCCAAAATCGGTGCAGAGTAGAACAATGAAATACTATTCAAATAAGGCGCCTACATGCAAACCGTACATTATCTAGGTAAAAGTTAATTATGTGTGTACGAGTGATGGTCCAGGTAAGGATCGCTTCGTCGTATGGGTGGGTGGGGTGTCAAGTGATGATGGTGAGCGATTGAGTCTCTTTAGGATGCCAGGCTGCCGTAAACAGTGACAGTACTTTTAATTTAATATAAGTAAGTATTTTGTGTACCCGTATAACAGCCTATTTTTACTTTTAAATGAAAAATAATCACAACTATTCCCTTCCATCAGTTTGATAGATTAATTGGCTTCCGTTTTTAACAGCCCAGTTTTTGTCAAATAAAGGGCGATTGAATATAAATTGTAGGAAACATCGAAAATTATTAAAGTAAGTATAGAAGTGGAGCGCAATAAAAAAGAAACATAAGGGAAAAATACTATATGAGATGCAAAAGAAATAAATAAACAAAATAATAATTAACAACAATAATCAGCAAACAATTAGGAACATAGAGCACATTCCATTAAGTAATATAATAATCTCAAAGTGCGTGATAAAATGCGAAACGGAAAGAACCAACTAATAATGTTGAAGAAATTCTATAAGACAGTTCCGTCTTTCCACTAATTGTTTTAACTGTATAACCTACCTAGCTCAGGCAAGCAAATGTTCTTAAAAGCGTCAAATAGTAAACACTTTGAAACGAAAAGACCTGATGCTCCTTAAGTGTGAAAGTTGTAACACTCATGTGTTTAAGTTAGCGAATAGATTCTGAGCAAAATTTAATCTCAATACCTAAAAGCTGATAAAATATAGAGACAGACATATAGTACTTGAAAGCCTACGGTGTTGATCTAAATATTGATTAAGAATAAACACATCTGGGATCAAGCATGCTTTCGTTTATGCAGCACAGAAAAAAAAAATAAATACTATGTCTCGGTTCAAAAATTGAGAGGCAAAACCCTTAAATTTAAAGGCAATATATAAAGAGAAATAACATAAAAGAATAAAATAAAAATTAAATAGCAAAATAATAAAAATAATATACAAATATTACTAGAATGGAATGACATACTACTTTTAAATCTTACTCCCTGCCGTATTATATGTAAAGGAAAATGGACCAAGAAAATAGATTGTGGACCTAAACAAGAACAGCTTTATCTCGCTCTTTCAATGTACGAATTATAACCCACAAGAATCATAATAGAATATAGTCTCGCAAAACTACTTACGATGAAGTCTAAACGGTTTTAAGACCATGAATCCTAAGTTAGTGAAAATTATTGTAAATGACTTGTTTGCGCTCTTTTTATTAGTTTAACATACACACAACTAGTGCTTTACCAACATAAAAAGAAAAATAAATCTTACCATACAATTATTAAACCAAATCTTATTATTTGGAGCCTCCTCCACAAACAGTATACAATAAAATCAAACCCTTATCTAAAATCAAAAAACAGGATCAAGAGCTAGGGTGTATAAAACGACTAATACAAAGGAAGAAAAAACCGAAAATACCAATATTTAGTGGGTATAAACCAATCTGGTGATAGTTAAAGTACATTATTTTAAAAACACACTACAATTAAAAATTTTAAGTATTCTACCGCCCGTTTTGCAAAATACCGACTCTCAAGTCATCTCGAGCTTTAGTACATCACAACCGTATTTTGCCATCCAAATTCAAGATTAATGCTAAGGTTCAAGAATAATAAAACACAATACAATGGTTTCACGAATTAAATAAATAGCTCAGATCATGAAAAAATAAATCCTTTAGCGACAATAAGTTTTGAGCACTAAAGAAAATAAGTCTCCTTAAGAAATAATTATAATAATTATATAAATAAATACGCCCTAATAACATGGCATCTAATGGATAATTAACCCTTAAATTAAAACACTTAACGTATTCATACTTTTCGAAACAGTGTAAGACTCATATCTCGAACTGATAAGCTAGTTCAATGCACTTCCTTATTAAATGTAAGAAAAATGGGGAGAATAATGAAATAAAATATTACCATCCATCAATTATAAGAAATTAGTAACGAAATTTTGTAAGTTCAAGCAATGAGTTTGGAAATATAAAAATCTAACATAATCACTAAAAAAGTAGAAATATACATAGGTTGACAGTTAAAATATATTAAAGCAATCAATTATTAAGTGAAAAATCAATGTCCGATCGATTTCCCTGTTAAAATTAAGTTAACTTGTTAAGGACAATAATACAATCTATCTCGTTTTAAGCGTAAAGCCTAGTCAAAATAGCTAACTACATAACATAAAATGTTTAAAAATCTGTAGAATACTATGTTGAAGAAAACGATTAAATATAACACAAATTAAGATAGGGTATCATACAACGTCAATAGACGAATTTTTGAAGTCAGTAAATGAGTACAAAACACATTCTTTATACATTTTTATCGTAGGTAGCATACTGAGAAAGAGTTGGTAAACCCCGTTTATAAAAAAAAAAATCAAGCTGCTAAGAAAATCTTACTGTTTTCATTTTCTTTATTTTAGAAATTGATTTGATATGTGAGTTTGATGAAATAATTTTAGTTGAGTATAAGAAATAGTTTGACGGATATCTTAAATATGAAAAGTGTCATTTGATGAAAATCTTAAAGCGAGCAGAGGGAAAGTTAAGGAAATGATTATTTGATAAGCCTAAAAGATTACCTAAAGGAATTTAAAGAATGTATAAGCAAAATAAATTATTACTGAGATAGAACGGAATCCCATATATGGGGATTAAAAAAATAATAATAACAATAATCTCAATAAACGATGAAGTATAAATATTAAGATCAAAATTAGTTTGTTAGAACATGATTTATTATACCAGCTACACGAACTTCGTTAAGCTTTCAAGTGAGTACTAGAACTAAGGCTTATAATATTGACTTAAAAAAGCTTTTTATAAAGCCGAAACAAAATCATGGAGTATGACTTGTGTGTTCTACCGGCTTGTCATTAATCTTAATGTTCGGTGTTTGTGTTTGCTAAATCCCTCAACGGAACAAGCTTAATATAAATCTTAAATTTAACATACTACAAAAATCTATAAAAAAAAAATTAATATATATATATATATGAAATAAAATGAAAACATACCCATAAGAAAAACATAATTTGATAGTTTCTTAACAAAGTACACCAATTTAAAAAATGTTCATTGGTTTATTAAAAAGTTATACTAATTAGCTCTATAAAAGTAACAGAAGTCAGTGCAATAATAAAGTCGCAATACTCTTGTGTTGATCTTGCTGCTGCTGCTGCGAAAAAATTCCCATCCCTTGCTTACATAACACTCACGAATGTTGTTGTTCTTGTTGTTGCTTTTGATCATAACAATGCGGTCTACGAATGTACTGCCTTTTGACTAGCGTACTTCAAACAAGCACAATCTTGTCTCAATCTTTTTATTCTTTGATCACAGGTTTTCACAAACATTCATTGTTTATGTTTTGCCTGCAGGTGTGCAACGCACGTCAAACAGCCGCCCTCTCGACTCTCTCTTATCTACTTATTCGTATCTAACACCTTCTCCCTCTAACACTTTCCCACTCTATCCTTTCCCCCTCTTACACCTTCTCCCTCTAACACTCCCCCTCTTACACATTCTCCCTCTAACTCTTTATAATCTATATGTACAAGTATCAATACTCTTGTTTAAAAACAATGTGTTGATCTTGCTGCTGCTGCTGCTGCGAAAGAAAATTCCCATCCTTGCACCCATAACCCCCCACGAAGGATGTTGTTGTTGCTGTTGACAATAACAATGTGCGTGTGCAGAGCAATGTATTTAAAACAGTAGCATACTTGACTCTCACACTAATTGGTTAAATAGCAAAAACTGATCCTGTCGTTATCACAATCATAAAGCTCAACGTATTGACATTGCTGCTGCTGCTGCGTAAGAAAAGTTCCATCCCTTGTTCAAAGAGCCCCACGAAGGTCGTAGTTGTTGTTGCTGTTGGTGTTGCTTTTGATCATAACAATGCGGCCTACGAATGTACTGCCCTTTGACCAGCGTACTTCAAAAAAGCACAATCAAGCATGCACAAACTTTTCTCTAAGTCTTCCTCCCTCTAACACTTTCTTGCACACAGTATCCTTCTAACACTATCCCCCTCTAACTCTTTCCTCCTCTAACACCTTCTCCCTCTAACACTCCCCCTCTTACACCTTCTCCCTCTAACTCTTTATAATCTAAATGTACAAGTATCAATACTCTTGTTTAAAAACAATGTGTTGATCTTGCTGCTGCTGCCGCTGCAAAAGAAAATTCCCATCCTTGCACACATAACGCCCCCACGAAGGTTGTAGTTGATGATGTTGACAATTACAATGCACGTGTGCAGAGCAACGTATTTAAAACTGAAGCACACTTGACTCTAGCACTAAATGGTTAAATAGCTAAAACTGATCCTCTCATTCACACAGTCATAAAGATCAACGTATTGATCCTGCCGCTGCTGCTGCTGCTGCGTAGCAAAATTTGCATCCCTTGTTCACAGAACCCCACGAATCTGTATGTTCTTGTTGTTGTTGTTGTTGTTGTTGTTGCCGTTGACCATAATAATGCAACGTACATCGAACAAGCGTTCGCTTTTCTCTAATTCTATCCTTCCTTCCTTTGCACACTGCTAATCATGACCATAAACAGGTTTACAATGCCACTCACGTCAAAGAGGCGCCCTCTCGATTCCAGATCCTTTGATCACTACTACTCATGAACATAAACATTCATTCATGATTGCTTGCTTTCAGGTTAACAATGCAACGCACGTCAAACAGGCGCCCTCTCGACTCTCTCTTATCTATCCTTTCTTCCTGTGCACACTGCACCTCATGACCATAAACAGGTTTACAATGCCACGCACGTCAAAGAGGCGCACAATTGACTCTAACACTAGTTAGGTAAATAGCCAAATCTGTTCCTCTGATTACCTGCTTGCAGGTGTATAATGCAACTCAGGTTTAACAGGTGCACACTTGACTCCAAATCCTATGATCACTGAATCTCACAGATGTTGCTGGTAAAGTGGTGGCCTAGGAATGTTAATACTTTGGTCTCCACCCTAGTCTTATCAAAGGAGGGACACGATCATGGGAAAAAAGGGTCATAAATTATCATATTGTAGGGTCCAACAAAAGGGTCAAAAAACAAGGGGGCGATAAAAGAGTCATAAAATTTAATGGGGTCATAATTTGTCGGCATCCCTTTGGGGTAGAACCACCATTCACCTACTACTCAGCTGTTATACTTTCTTATGCGATCAATGAAATGATCATGCTTGGGATGTCCACCAATTATTAAGCTTTTAAGTAGATCAGGCAAACTTTCATTTTGTGAAAGTTTAACTTTTCCTCCTTGCAACAGATACCCAAAGGCTCATTTTTCCATTTTAAAGCATTGCAATGTTTGCATATCATATTCATACTACCAAGTTGAGTAATTTTATCTGACTTGTAAGCTATTTCAAAATCATAGTTTAAGCCAGACATGGCTTTAACACTCCATGCACGCAAACGCCTTTCTTGACGTGCATTAGGATTATTAGCCTGATGTCTTCTCACTGCAACTCTATGAGCTTCAGGATTATTAGCCTGATCTCTTCCCACTGAAACTCTATGAGCTTCAGAATTATTAACCTGAAATCTTTTTGATGCTTCTATGCGCTTACCCCTATTGATATCACTATTTTTTTTTCTAATGAACGTTTTTTACCTTTTTTTCTGTATTGCCGGTGAACCGACTACGTCTTTTAACAGGATTTTTAACATTTTCAGTTATACATTCACTTGAAGTATCAGAATCTTGAGTTGATACTTCCTCTAAAGGAATATAAACATCAAAATGTCCATTCATTAATGGACCGGTAAAACGCAATCTTTTTACAGGATGCATATTACTTCCGAATGCTTGTAATAAAATTCCATTCTGAAAAACTTGGAAATTTACACCAAAAATTTCTGCTGCTGCTTGAAGCTCACATGCAGTACCATAAGTATATGAGTATGACATAACGCACTCATATTGTTCAGAAGAGCTATAACACTCTCCATTTAAGTTTATGCTGAAGCAAGCAAAAATTTGCCAGTTGGCTACAACATGTTCAACAATATTTTGGCGTATGGTGCTATGGAAGCCTTGCCTACCAAATAAAAGGTAGGAAATAGATCTAAAAAGGCAGGCTTCATCACCAATTATGGCAACAACTGAATGCAGCACCAAAACACCACTAATATCTAAAGTTTCAATAGACATATTTTAATTTGGCTGTGAGTCAATTGACTTCATTGTAAAACGATTGTTGCAACGTTACAGTGTCTATACGTAAGTATAGAATTCAATAAAATTGAATATACCAACTAATATAAATTTAATAGAATATTGAGACTGCTTTGTTTTATTTGATTTTTAAATGCACTAAAGCAGCATCTAGATAACTATTATATGATATGCAAAATAGAAGACAACTATATATAATGTTGCTTCAATTATTAAGTAAAAAATCGACTTAATTTTCTTGTGTTTAAAAAACAACAAAATAAATTAAAATACGTTGATCGTTATTTAAATATTTAAATAATAGCAATTAAATTTTTTTATAACTTATCATAAAATACGTATTTTAAATGAACTTATATTTATACGTAATAAAATATATATATATTACGAAAATCAGAGTATTGAAAAACTCACTGATTCAAAAAGTAGCTTTCGATTTTATTATTATCCTTAATATAAACAATATTAAAAAATTCACTGAAACGAAAATTAACTTTCTTTGTTCACATTAAATATGAACTAAAATGCATAAACAATTCTCTTACCATTGTATGCAAAAACATAATGTTGGAAAGAGCATTACAGTTATTCCTCTAAGCAACAGACACCGAGCCCTAACATACAACGCTTGCACTTAAGAGCTAGGTATGGGTGGTGCAAATTAGGCAATGCCATTCCCTTAACTGCAGCCTCTTAGTTATGGCAAGCTTAGCTTAAAAAGTGCGGAGCAGATAGCGATATTAAGATTTATGTTTGACATGCATATGGAATCGATAACAAAAAAATTTCGAATTAAGAAAATATAAAAATAGAATTTGAAAATATGGATAACTTCATAACTTCTGTGAAAATTTGATCCAAATCGGTTAAGAAACACCGTAGATATTTTATATTAAAGTTCAGTCAAGAAAAACTGCACTACCGCAAGTCATTTTAATACACGGGCTCAGGGTATCTTTTAGTCGGGATTTATCGAATAAAACCTTCTTACTTGTTTTTATAATGCAACTTATTTTTTCTGTTTAACATTTTGTTTTTAAGAACTTCAAAACATATCAATTGACTTTTGTATGATAGGAATAAATACAGAAAAAAAAGTATACATAAATTAAAATATAAACATTTTTTTTGTCAAAGTACTTATGTCGAGCAGTGCATGTATGTATACAGCTGTGTTTATAAAAATGGCTCCTCACAACGGGGAATGTGTGTCCGATGCAAGGAGGCATATTTTATGAACAGATAATATGGAAGCTTTAAGGTTTGATGAAAATAAGTTTGGGGCTACTCTAAAACTTTTTTTCACCAATCACACAAACCGGAGGAGCATTCGTCTATAAAATGTATCGGAGATACATTTTATGTTCTGAGGTGATGCAATTCTATTGTTATAAACACAGCTGTACGTGCGTTTGCAAAACAAAACATTTTTTGAATAATTATCAGTAAATAAATAAATATGTTAATACACCAACAGCAACAATAACATCTACAGCGCGCGTCAAAGGCAGACAAAACGGCGTATCTGAAGCAGCAGCGTCGCCTTTTAAGCGGCGGCGGCGTCGGCATCGTCAAAACATAACATACATACGTATTCATATCAAAGGTAGTTAAAAGTATTTACACTACACTTAAGGTTAAATCTACCCATTGCTAAAGTAAATTTATGGAAAGTATGGTATCGATGGAAAGGTCATTTAATTTCCGATTGAATGATACAATACTCTTCTTAACTCATTAAGTGCCCATTGAAAGATTTCAATTTTAGTAAAAGTCTACTTTTGAAACTTTTCTCCCTGGGCTTAAACAAAAAATGTTTTGATGTAAAAAGTTACTTCAAACAATTCTAATAATGATTTAAATAAAAACAAAAGCATCGTCAGCAACAACAACAACAACTAAAGCATTTAAAACTGCGCCAGCAACAAAACATTAAACCGCTGCACAGTCAAATTTTTAAATAAAATAACAGATGAAATTTTATAATGAAAAAAACAAAAACACAATGAATTGCGAAATAAAACTAAATTCGAAGCAATGAAATTAGAAATACAGAATGTTGCAAAGAAGAGTTGCAAAATTTGCAATATGAGTTGCAAACGCTAAAAATTTAAGAACATTAGTACAAAAAAATACTTTACATACAGTAACGAAAATGCAATTGTCGTTCCACAAAAGATAATAGCATCTTTGTCTTTAGGAGAACCCACATTCTGAAAGTAAACGTATAATGATTTAAAGTAAAAAGGCGGCAATTTAGACACAAAGTTTTAATATGTATTTTAATTTTTTTGTAATTTTTAATTTTCTGCAATATTCATTTTTTGTAATTCATTACGCAGATTTTTAATTTCATATGTATATTCATTGCTTTATTCATTTTTTAAAGCTTTTAATTTTTTTTCGTTTTGTATTTCTATTGTCTTCTGTTTTTTAATAATAAATTCAAATTTTTTGTTTATTTTTGCAATTTGGCTGTGCAGCTTGTTGACGATATGTTGCTGGCGCAGCTTTGCCTTCTTAAAATGTTGTTGTTTATGCTGCCGCCGGTGTGGCTGAAACAGCTGCTGCTGCGGCTGAAGCTGCTGCTGGTGCTGCGGCTGAAGCTGCTGCTGGTGCTGCGGCTGAAGCTGCTGCTGGTGCTGCGGCTGAAACTGCAGCGGCTGAAACGGCTGCGGTTGAAAATTCTGTTGCGGCAGCTGCTGATACAGCTGCTGAAACTAAGACTGCAGCGGCTGCATATAATACTGTGGCAGGGCCACAGCAGGCAAAGCACCCCAATAATTTTGTGCGTTCATTCTTGTATGTCACGTTTAGAAATGAAATGAAGCAATACGCAAATGGCACACTAAAGTAAAAATTGTTAAATTCCCTGAGAGTGAAAGAGTTACAGTTATTTATGCGAATTGATCTCATCTACAAAACAATATCACATTTTCATGCTCTTAAGCCAATCGCATTCCTCTTAGTCCTCCCTTGTTGTTTCAAATTCGTGTGTGCATACAACGGCTTATAATAAGCCTGAAGCGATAAACAAAAACAGCAACAACAAATCTTTTGTATTCACAGTTATATTTATACCCTGAAATGGGTAAAAAAGGGTATAATTGTTTTGTGCAAAAGTATGTAACAGGCAAAAAGAAGCATCTCCAACCCCATATAAAGTACATATATTCTTGATCAGCATCAACAGCCGAGTCGATACAGCCATGTGCGTCTGTCCTTCTGTCCGTCTGTCCGTCCGTCCGTCCGTATGTATGCACTATAAGAGCTAGAGACTTCAAATGTGGAACATAACTACTTTCAAACTATCGGTAACTATTCTGGTTTCCGATATACATATGGAATCGATAACGAAAAAATCTCGAATCAAGAAAGTTTAAAAATAGAAGTTGAAACTATGGATAACTTTATAACTTCTGTGAAAATTTGATCCAAATCAGTTAAGAAACACTGGAGATACTTTATATTAAAGTTACAGTCAAGAAAAACTCACTTCTGCAAGTCATTTCAATATCATTTTTAGTCGAGATTTCTTGACTAAAACCTTCTTACTTGTCTTCAGATTCGCTTGCGCATCGCTCTTCATGTTCGGCGCTAGATGACAAATTATTTTTAAATCGCGCCTACGTTGTTGGCTATTTCGGCTAACTCTCTTATGTATGCGCGCTCTCTGCAACTCAAACAAAGCGCGTAGAATCGCTACCTTCTTCACACGCAGTGAAGCAATGCAAAACATATCTAAGAGGCTGCAGTCAAGTGAATTGTATATTGCCTTTAGCTTTAATTTAGAGTGTGTGCGGAGGAGCTAGGGTTATTAAACTTTATGATTGACATGCAAAGCGCGCACATAAAATAGAGAGTGAACGTAAATGAGCAACAACAAAGGCGCATGATCGGAGCGAGATATCAAATTATCTGATTATCATAAGAGCAACACACGCGCTTATGTGAACTTCCTATGCTTATTCGAAATTGTATATCAATAATATATCAATAATGATAGTGTGTTACGTTTTGTCTAAGTTTTATAAGCAGCAAGTAGGCGAATCCACCCCCATAACATATTCTGGTGTGGGAAATTTTTCTAGACGCACCAAGTTTTGTTATGATGTTGTTGTTTTTTTTTTTAAATCAATGACACCAACAAAAAGTAGCAGTGCGGGCCCAGCAACAACACTTACAACAACAACAAACACTACTTGGGTCGTAAATCAATTGTCAAAGGCACACAAATTTGAAAAAAAAAAAAAAAATATTGCACTGTGCGAAGTGATACATGTACATAAAATTATGAAAATTATTTTCAAGCGCATCGTTCACTTAATTGTGTATACACTTATTCATTAAGAAGCAGAAATCCGTTTCGTTTTTGCAAGTGTCGAACCTTTTTTTATGACTTTGCTTGTGCGACGCGAAGGCGTCACTGCGCATTTGTTTTGTTTTTGTATTCTCGCTCGCGATCAAACCCTCAGCTTGTGCGACAATCAGGCGACATTAGTGGAAAGGGTACTTGTTATAATTGTAATTTGTTTTTTAAAATGGGTAAAAAGTGCTCCAAATCGTATGGGAGGTACTTGAAGGAGTTGTCCAAATAAAAATTCCCTTCTTAGTGCTCACCTTCTACCTGCATGGAAAATTGTGTGAAAATTTCAGCCTACTAGCTCTTTTCTTTAGGCTGTGGCTCTTCCATTCTAGTCAGTCCAAAATCTTTTATATACATATGTAAGGATGAATATGCGTTCGCTTATGCTTTCAGTTTTCTTTGGACTCAGGCTGTGTAATAATTTTTGTTTTTATTCTTCTGCCCGATCGCATATCATAGACACGCTCATATGTTTATACAAGCAAAATACTCAGAGCATGGCTGGCTGGCTGTGCTATGAGAAAACAAAAGCGTATAACAGTCGCCAAGCTGAGTGACTTGATATACTCAGGCATGAAATGCGCTGGCAGAGAAAAAAGCAGCAGCAGCGCTTTGTGAGAGAGGTGTCGCCACGATTGCCTATTCCAACTGGCAGTCAGAATTTGGCCTCATGACGACTCTATAATAGTTCCATTCTCTTTGGCATTGTTCACTTAATTGTGTATGCACTTATTCATAAAGAAGCGGAAATCCGTTTCTTTTTTGCAAGTGTCGAACCTTTTCTTATGAATTTGCTTGTGCGACTCGAAGGCGTCTCTGCGCATTTGTTGTGTTTTTGTATTCTCGCTCGCGATCAAACTTTCAGCTTGTGCGACAATCAGGCGACAGTAGTAGAATGGGTACTTGTTGTTTGGGTCGTGTGGTAGGTTGTTCCACAGGCGAACAGAGCGTATAAGGTACTGGTGTTCAGAGACAGATAATCGATGACGTACAGCTGTTAAATTATTTGTCCGACAATAAGTTAAAAAAATCAATCTATTATTTATTTATTTATTTATAGTCAGCTAAGAGCAGCTGACATTAAAATGAATCAAAATTTAATTTAAATTAAAAATAATTAAAACAAGTGGAAACGTTGCAGTCGGACGCAACCGACTGCGGTATACTCGATACCAGTATTAAAAATTTTGATGCCCATCCATGTGGGATGTCAATTGCTATCTTCATACCAAATTTGGTGACTCTAGCTCGAAGTTTGTATAAAGTGGGGAAAGGGGGGCTGTGGGCGGTATGGGTGGAATATCATCCAAATTTTTGATGCAGATCTTTGTGGAATGTCAATTGCTATCTTCATACCAAATTTGGTGACTCTAGCTCAAAGTTTGTATAAAGTGGGGAAATGGGGGCTGGGGGCGGTATGGTTGGGCGTGGCATCCAAATTTTTGCTGCAGATCCTTGTGGAATGTCAAATGCTACCTTCATACCAAATTTGTTGACTCTAGCTCAAAGTTTGTATAAGGTGGGGATATGGGGGCTATGGGGCTGGGGGCGGTATGGGTGGGCGTGGAATTCAAATTTTTGCTGCCGATCCATGTGGGATGTCAATTGCTCTCTTCATACCAAATTTGGTGACTCTAGCTCGAAGTTTGTATAAAAAGGGGACAGGGGGGCTGGGGGCGGTATGTTTGGGCGTGGCATCCAAATTTTTGCTGCAGATCCTTGTGGAATGTCAAATGCTACCTTCATACCAAATTTGGTGACTCTAGCTCAAAGTTTGTATATCGTTCTACTATCGTAGAACCCCAATCTTGACACTTTAATATACTATCCCATAGATAAAGAGAATTGGAAAGTTTCAAGTCCCTAGCTTGAAGGGTGTGGAAAAAACTTGCACACATACGGACGGACAGACGGACAGACGGACAGACACCATGACGGACATTGCACAAAACCAATATACTCTTTACCTTCGGTATCGAGTATAATAATTAAATTAAGTAAAATATAGAATAATATATAAATCTGAAAAAAATAATTAAAAGTTAAAGTTAAAGCTCTGGGAAATTCAATAAAAAATTGAGCAGTCCAACATTTGTTGCGCGGATTGGGAAAAACACAGAAAAACCCAACCAGACCAGCGTTAGATTAGTAGTTAGTGGTTACGATTAGATAAAGCAAAAAGGATCGATCTTTTTAGTACTGGAGTTGAGGCCTCCAAGGAGACAAGAGAATAAAGTTTGTTATAGTCAGAACATACAACACGAAATGGTTCATGAATTAAATAGTTGCAACGATCAAGGCTAAGGGGTAAAAAGTTACGTGAAGATCTAACCGGGACATTAAATTTAATTCGACTCAAAAGAACTGATGAGTCGATTTCACCATTAAGTATGTTAGTAATAAATAATACTCCATGCATAGTTCTACGGTTTAAAAGGGAGGGAAGATTTATTAATAGGAGTCTACTAGAATACGGGGGTAAGTCAACTCCAGGAACCCAGTTAAAACTTCTAAGGGCAAATAGAAGAAATTTCTTCTGCACAGATTCTATTCTATCCTGCTGAATCGAGTATTGTGGGGACCACACACAAGATCCATACTCCAGAATGGGACGTACTATGGATGTATAAAGCGTTTTATTGGTGTACGGATCATTAAACTCTTTCGACCACCGCTTGATGAAGCCAATGACATTAATGGCCTTATTGACCATATACGAAATATGAGCGTCAAACTTTAATTTAGGATCAAGAATAATGCCTAAATCTTTGATTTCAAACACGAGGTCAAGTGGCGAAGCATCAAGCAAGTAGTGAGCAGTATGAGGGGTACTTCTACAAAAAGACATGACTTTACATATTGAACAATTTAAATTTAGTAAGTTAGTACGGTACCAGGCTGACAAAGCACCCAAAGATAACTGGGCTCTTTTGTATTTATAACTTTGTGTAACAATATTAATGCTCTTAGTTGAATCCAGTTTTTCAAGCTAAGGTTATATATTTTGAATGCATATGGTGTAACATGGTCTCTCCTTCCTTAACTAAACACATAACGCGTAATACTATTGAAGACAACATTGAGCCTGTGCTTACTAGCAGCGTCAGGGTTTGAAAAATATTTCGACTCAATAGGAGAGAGTTGGTATAAGGTAGGTCTTAGCAACAATGAGTTTAATATTAATTGACAAGAGATGCTGTGTCAGGTATAGAGTTCTTAAGGCTGCATAAGTTCTACCTATAGATTTAAATATGTGGTCACTCCGAATCAGAGTCTTATTAAACAATATGCCTAGGTTAGCTACCCTGTCTACATAGTCAATAGAATTATGGTCAATTTTAATTTTTCCTAAGTTTAGAATGTCTATGGACTTTTTGAATAGAACTAAACACTTAGTTTTGGACGTGTTTAGACCAAGGCCATTACTTCGTGACCACTCGCTCACCTTGACCAATTCTCTGTTAGATACACTTACACATTCATCAATTCTGGACAATGGACTACAGCAATACAACTGCACATCATCAGCATACATATGGACATTACATTCAGAAAATACATTGAGCAAATCATTAACATAACACGAGTATAGTAACGGCCCAAGAACCGATCCTTGTGGCACTCCATGGCTCAGAGACAGAAATGACGACGAACTTGAAAGTGTGACAACAGATTGAAGACGGTTTACTATGTATGAGCGGAGTAAGGAATCGGCTGTGGCTGTAAAACTATATAGCTTCTTCATTTTAGTGCATAGCATGTCATGGTTGACAGTATCAAAAGCTTTGCTATAGTCAAGCAGTGTCAAGAACGTTACATTGCCATCATCCATGCTTCTATGTATATCCTCAACAATATTAAGGATTGCTGTAGTGCAGCTTCTGTTTTTCCTAAAAGCGGATTGGTCATTGCTGAGAAGACTGTTGGTAACCATATATTCATTTATTTGGTTAGCTAGTAAATTTTCAACCACTTTGGATAGAAAAGGAAGAACTGAGATTGGTCTGAAATCTCCATTGCTCTTTGGGACATGAATAATCTTAGCAAGTTTAAATTTTTCTGGAAATACGGAAGTAGTGATTGCTGTATTCATAACATGTGTAACATAATTTAAGATTGGCGGAATTAAAATTTTGACAAATTTAGGATTTATATCATCCAGTCCAACTGCATTTGATTTGACATTTAACATAGATTCAAGGACTTCATAGTTTCTGACACACCTAAAACTAAAGCTAATATCACAGTTAGTAGGATCACAGTTGAGGTATTCATTGGCTAGGGCCTCAGGTACAGCGCAGTTGACGAACTTTTGGTTAAGCTCTTCAGCATTAACTTCGACACTGGTTCTAACATTTTGCTTTCCCACTCCAATTTCATTTATAAATCTCCATTTATCTCTTGACGAGATGGATTGTTGGATTTTCTGGGAATAGAATCGCTTCTTACCATTATTAATCAACTTAACAACTGCACGTCGTAAACTTAAGAAAGTATCATACAAAAAGTCAGTCTTAAATCTCTTCCATTTGTTGTCGGCTTCATTTCTTTTTAGTATAGCTCTTCTAACAAAGTGTGTTAGCAAGGGCATCTCACGAGGCTCGGGAAGTTTAGATTTCAATGGGTCACAAGTATTATACAGATCTATTATTTTACCCAGCAGATATTCAACCTGATCGTCAGCTGTGGTCATGTTATATATTAAGGTCCAGTCATATTTATTAAATTCGTCAGATAAAAAGTTCATATCTATATTTCTAAAGTCTCTATATGTATATGTCAGGTCCAACTTATTAAAACAAACATCGTACGACACAAAGACAAGATCATGTTTGGAGAAGCAAGGGATGGAAATTTGGTCATACATTAGAGTTTTAAATGAATTACTAACCAAGATCAAATCCAAGAGTGTACTGCAAGTAGAAGTAAAATGAGTTGGATTGGTTGAATTGACGAAGTGTAATCCAAGTGATTCCATATTGTTGCTGAGATCATTGTGGTACAACACATTGCTATTACAATCTCCAGGGATCGCAATGTCAATATATGAAACAGTTAACATAGAAATCGACGAAATTATATTAGTGTATGACGCTGCACGATTCGGACGATAAACACAACCAATAAGCATTTTATGAAAATACTGTGGACAGCTTATTTCAACAAATAGGAACTCCGTTGTACTTCCTTCTTCATGCTTACACATCAGCTTGGATCGCAGCTTATTATTAACAAAAATTGCCACGCCCCTCCATGTCCAACACAATCTGCACGAAAAACAGTAAAACCTTCACATGAAACTAACAGATCACAAATTTGAGTGATAAACCATGGCTCCGATACACACACTACATAAACATTTTACTTAACACACATATATCTAAACTCATCCATCTTTCTTCTATTGTTCTATTGTTATGTTGTCTTTTTTTAAATACTTGCATAAGTCATTTATAATTGAATTCTTATATTCTGTGTCCATGTCCGTAATGTACGTCTTCATTGTACCGTACTTCAGAATAAATGATTTTAATATTTCGTTTGCCACAGTATTTGCACTTTTAGTCGCAATTGGGATGGCTACTAAATATTTGGTTAAATCACATATTAGTGTGACTATATAGTGTGACTATATTCTCGTTACCATTTTCAGATGTAGGTAAGGGACCAACAGTGTCCACTATCACTCTCTTGAAAGAACTTATCGGTGTTTCTGTCAGTGTAAGAGGAGTTTTTGTAGGCGTTGTTATATTTTCTGTTTGACATTTTTGACATTTTCGTATGAACTCAGTTATATCTTTAGACATACCTTTCCAAAAATAATATCTTTTGACCTTGGCCAAGGTTTTTAAAATGCCTGTATGATCTCCCTGAACGGGTTCATCATGGTATGTAGACAATATAGCTTCTCTCTCTTTTTCATTTTTTATTAAGGTCACCGGGTTAAGTAGCGCTACTCTCAATGATTTTATATATATATAATATATTTTTGCCCATTTCTTTATATCTCTCAATTGAAACGTGTTCAAAGATATTTTCCTACGGTGCCATTTTGAGTTGGCTGATTTCATGTATACCGGCTTGCGTTTCAAGCCTTTGGAATACTTGACCTTAGTCAAGAAATCCATTAGTATATAAATCGCTAACATCATATATTGCAGTAATTTTTCTTCCATGTTTAAAGAAACATATCATATTACTTACATGCAAGGGCACTACTTTAAGTACCTCGTCATTTTTGATGACTTCGAATGCTTTGGGCTTTGAAGCTTTTCCTAAAGATTGCATTGGCAATTCTTCTTTAATTTCTCCTGCGCAGGATTTTTGTCTACTTTGGTTTTCAGGACTTTTACTTGTATAGCTTTGAGTTCTTGAATGGTTATTCTTGATAACGCATCCGCTAAATCATTGTTCTTGCCCTTAAGATGCTCTACTGTGAACTCATACTCTTCTAAATCAAGCCTCAATTTGGTTAATTTTGATGTGGGGTTAACCTTTTAAAAAAAGTAGGTTAACGGTCTGTGGTCTGTTTTGACTGTGAAATGTCTACCAAATACATATGGTTTGAAGTGATTAATTGCCCAATGAATTGCTGTTAGCTCTTATTCAGTTGTTGAATTATTGCTTTCACCTTGTGTGAAACTGCGAGATGCATATGCTACAGGTTATTGAATACCATTATAGTTTTGTGTTAATACTGCTCCACATGCCACATGCAAAATTCTTTGCTAAAATCTGGGTATTGCAGTAAAGTTGGATTTATTAATGCCGTTTTAAAATGTTCAAAGGCATGCTGGCAATCAATTGTACATTCGAATTTTACATCTTTTTTACATAATCTTGCTATGTGACGGGAATAATCGGCGAAATTTTTAATGAAACGTCTATAATATTTACAAAATGCAACAAATCTTTTAGCGCTGTCTGCGTCTATAGGGACTGGGTATTTCTCAATGACATCATACTTTTTGTCATCTGGGAGGATACCTTTATCAGTTCTTTTATGACCTAGAAAGGTTACTTCATGCATGAAAAATATACACTTATCAGGCTGTAGTTTAAAGTTGTTTTTCCTGCATAAGTCAACAACATTTCTCAGATTTTTAATCATGTGCGTTTCTGAACAACCGATGACTATTAGGTCATCCATGTATAGGAATGCCTGGGATGGTTCAAGACCAGAAAATGCCATTGTCATCATTCTTTGGAAAGAGTTTGGCGCTATTTTTAAGCCGTAAGGTAATCGTATGAAACGATAGGAGCCATTACTTGTTGAAAAATACGTTATATATCTTGAATTTTCTTCAAGTTCTATTTGGTGGAATCCTGACATTAAGTCTAAACACGAGAAGTATTTTGCTCGGCCTATTTGATCAAGAATATTATATATTCTTGGAAGTGGAAATTTATCAGCTAATAATTTCTTGTTAATTTGACGATAGTCTATTACTAAACGCCATCTTTTTTCTGTTGAATCCGGTAAGGATTTTTTTGGTACTGAAAGTAACGGGCTATTATACTCAGACACAGAGAGCTCTACTATTTTAACATTAACGAGTTTAGTTACTTGTTTAGTTATTTCATCTTGTTGTGAATGAGGAGTTCGATAGTTATACTCGATACCGAAGGTAAAGAGTGTATTGAGTTTGTGCAATGTCCGTCATGGTGTCTGTCCGTCTGTCCGACTGTATGAACGCAACTTTTTTCCACACCCTTCAAGCTAGAGACTTGAAACTTTCCAATTCTCTTTATCTATGGAATAGTAAATTAAAGTGTCAAGATTGGGAAAGATTGTCAAGCTGGAAAATCGATAAATTCGATAACTTAAAACTGATAAATCCACATATTTCGCACATCCTTGCAGCTATAACTACAAAATTTGAAGAGCAGCAAGCTACCATCAACTCCCAAAAAAACTGCATCAACAATTTTGGAGCCACGCCTACCCATTCCGCCCCCATAAAATTCAATTGAGAGATTTAATATTCGCACGCATGCGTTTTTTATAAAAAATACATGGGAATAGATTTTTGAAAATTATCTTTTTTAGACACTATCAGAATTGTTTGAAGTAACTTTTTACATAAAAACATTTTTTGTTTAGCCAGGGGAAAAATGTTTAAAAAGTAGACTTTTACAAGAATTGAAAACTTTCAATGGGTACCTAATGGGTTGAGAACAGTACTGTATCATTCAAACGGAAATCTAATGACCTTTCCATTGATTACATACTTTAACCATACATTTCATAAATCATTTCGCAAACCTCAAGAAACATGTCATACGAATTAATAGTGGTTTGGGCTAGTATACGCCCTTTGGGCTTTGGCTTGGTCGGTCATGATGCTGGTTTTTTGTTCGTATCAGGGTTATCGTAATCTATTGAATCTTGGTCTGAAAATTCAAATTGCTGTAATACAGCAGGAATCGTAAGATTAGTTAAATTTTCTTCCTCTATTTCTTGGTTAAAAGATTCAATATCTTCTGGTTGTACCAAGTTAATATCTTCTGATTCTTTTGATTCAGGTTCATCACCATTTTCAAATGTCAAGGGTGTTGTTCATAAATGAAACGCCAGAAGTGTCACTGTTTAATTTGATATATATTTGATTTCACTGAACATTTAAGTTAATCAGATGATCGCGATGCGCTGTGGTTGCATTGGTAACAAAAGTATGACTGACTGTACGTTCTTGCAAAAATACAAGAGTAGCCAGAATTAGGTTGTTAACAAGATACAGTTAAAGTTTAGGCATGGAAAAGTACTGGCTGTAACCATGCGTTTCGGTAAAGCTTTTACGAATACATATAATATTAAACGGCGCTCAGCATGCGTTTAGGCAAAGCTTTCACGCATACATAATAAGTCAAGCTGCGCTTTGTCTATATGCGTGTGCTTCTGGATAACAATATTAGATAACGCACCGAACTAAACATAAGAACAAAGTATGATTAAGAATATATGTACAGGGTGTCTGGGTCCCAAACATACCGGCCCCCCTGAACGGTTGTTCAGCAAAGAGGCAGTGCAGCAACCTTTGTTATTGGGCGTTTGAAAACTCCCTGAGCGGTTTTTACTGTAACAACCTGACCCTATCATCTTGACCAGCATGCACTTCAGTGATACGTCCTAGAATCCATTTGGATGGTGGGAGATGAGGTTCCTTCAGTACGACTAGGGTATCGACGCTTAAGTTGTCATTCGCCAAATGCCACTTTGTACGTTCCTGTAGGGATGTCAGATACTCCATATGCCAGCGTTTCCAAAAACTTTGAACCATCGCTTGCAATTGATTCCAGCGTTCTAATCGGTTTATGGGGATCTCAAGGCGTGAAGGTTCCGGTAGCGCTGTATAGGGAGTTCCAGTCAAGAAATGAGCAGGCGTGAGCGGATCTAGAGTATTGTCCCCTGATGGGCAAAGAGGGCGTGAATTGAGGATGGCTTCAATCTGCGTTAAGACTGTAGAAAGTTCCTCGAACGTTAAAGCTGTTGTTCCCAAAACACGTCTCATATGTAGTTTAATTGATCGAACTCCCGCTTCCCATAAACCCCCAAAATGGGGTGCAGAAGGTGGTATGAAGTGCCAAGCAATTCCTTCGTTGGCGAAAAAGTTGGCTAACTCTTCATCTCCAGTTTGCTTTATGGCCAAAAGTCGCATGTCATCTAATAAACGTTTACTGCCATGAAAGGTGGTTCCGTTATCTGAGTAAAGATCGGTTGGCTTTGATCGGCGGGCAATGAACCGTTGAAATGCTGCGATAAAGGCCTTGGTAGTTAGGTCGCTTACAACTTCAATATGAAGTGCCTTAGTTGTTAGACATATGAATATTGCAAACCATGCCTTTCCGATCCGTGGTGTGCGTCCCTTTGACTCCTTGATTGAGATGGGACCAGCATAATCCAAGCCTGTATGTTGAAAGCAGCGGCTTGCTTGAACTCGAGGAGTAGGCAACTCTCCCATTATCTGGTGGCTGGTGGCCCTGCGTTGGAGAAAACAGCGTTTGCATCGAAAAATTGCCTTTCTGACGAGGTTTCGTGCACCCATGATCCAATACTGCTGACGAATATTGATGAATGTTGCATCAACTCCGGTGTGGAAATTGATGACATGAAAATGTCGTACGAGTAATACAGCAATTGGAGAACTCTTTGGAATCAAAATTGGATGCTTGGCGGTGTAACCAAGAGTAGACTTCTCGATTCGTCCTCCTACTCGCATTAGTCCATAATCATCAAGAAATGGGGAAAATCGTATTAGTTGCGATTTAAAATGAATCTGACATCGATTTTCTAGGTTCTGGTACTCCTTATGAAACGCCTTTCGTTGGACATGCCGAATGAGTTGGAATTGTGCTGCCTGTAGCTCTGTTGACGTAAGAAATTTAGACGTAGCCTCATTAGGTGAGCGGAGTCTGTGAACAAAGCGATAACAATAGCTAGTTACTCTAACCAAACGCGTCCACGATGAAATCTTGTTGATTAGCAACTCGGCGATACTTTCATCAGGAAAGCTATGTAGAGTTGTTGGTTGGTTTGAACGTTTCTCAATGTCGACCTCAGGATTAGACAAGACTCGAAACTTGCTGGTTGACGGTGGCCATTCGGATTGTTGCTTGGCCAGCCAGGATGGACCCTTCCACCAGAGTCCATGCTCCAAAAGTTTGGATGGGTGAAGTCCTCTGGAGGCACAATCAGCAGGGTTATCCTCCGAACGTACATGGCTCCAGCAGCTACGTGGAAAGTCGTTCAGTATCTCAGCGGTTCTGTTGCAGACGTATGTGTTCCAGTGCCGTGGTGGTGCTGATAGCCAGTGTAGCACTATCTCTGAATCTGTCCAGCAGTTGGTGCTGTAAATAGAAATTGTTAATGAAGTTTTGATTATGGTCAGTAAACGGGTAAGGAGCAGAGCAGCATTCAGTTCCAAACGTGGAATGGATACTGGCTTGAGTGGGGCCACTCTTGTTTTCGCAGCTAAAAGAGTGATCTGGAAATGGTCTCCAATTGCCACCCGACTGTAGACTACAGCTCCATAGGCATGCATTGATGCATCAGCGAATCCATGCAGTTGAATTTGTTGAAATGGCGAGGCAATATATCGAGGTACTTGGCAGTTTGTTAGCGAAGGTAAATCTTCAACTAGAGCTCTCCAGCGTGAGCTCATAGCCCCAGGAATCGGGTCATCCCACTTCATTACGGAGGTCCAACTTTCTTGAAATAAAAGTTTAAGTAGTACTGTGGTTGGAGCTGCCAGACCAAGCGGGTCGTAGATTTTGGAAAGTTGCGATAATAATTCTCGTTTTGTAAGGATATTACTCGTATCGAATTCTGTTATTTTAATGAACATCACATCTCGGCTTGGATTCCACTGAATCCCTAGGATCTTGACAGAGGTTCCCACGATTGACCCGTTGTCCAGTTGTTTAGAGTCGTAACATCGATCTTCATAAGGTACCGATTGCAGAAGGCGCCAACAGTTGGAACTCCATTTTCGTAATCTAAACTTCGCCTTGTCTAAAAGACCAACCAGCTCAGTTTTCAGTACCAAGAGATCCTCGATTGAGTCGCATCCAGTTGGGATGTCATCTACATAAGCGTCATAGGTTAAAGCGCGTGCTGCTTTAGGGTACTCTAGGCAGTGATCTTCAGCTAACTGCTTTAAAACTCGAACGGCCAGATATGGAGAGGGCGCTAAGCCATAGGTAACCGTCAACAGGCGAAAATGAAGCAGTGGCTCATTCTCATTCTTACGCCAAACAATTCTTTGAAAATTGGTTTGGGGCTTAGAAACCTGAATTCCTTTGAACATCTTTTCAATATCGGCGCATAAGACATATCGGTGCTGTCGGAAACGTAAGCAAACTCCAATAAGGTCACGCTGAATTGGTGGACCAATATGGAGTCTGTCGTTGAGTGAAATCCCAGAGCTGTCCTTTACAGATCCATCGAAAACTACCCGACATTTGGTAGTTAGGCTATCCAGTTTTATAACAGCATGATGCGGCAAATATACGCAAGTCTCAGGGAGTTCATCCACTTGAGTAGCTGAGAGCTGTTCCATATGACCCCGTTGCAGGTAGTCATCCAAAAAACTCGTGTATTGCTGCTTAAGTTCCGGGTTTCGACGAAATTTACGTTCTAATGACATCATGCGATTGATTGCCTGTGGTAGAGTTGAAGCAAAAGGTGGCGCTTCATCCTTGAAGGGATACTCAACAATATACACTCCGTCTTTGGAGCGCGTATGGGTGGACACAAAATGGCGTTCTGTTGGATCACTGGCATCTAAGAGTGCCTGACTGGGTTGAATACCATCCATCTCCATAAAAGATCGAACCACAGTGTCAAGGTCTGCGTGATGTGTGACGGCAGGAACTATTGTTTCATCAATTACAGAGTAAGAACCTGCAATAGTCCAACCAAAAATTGTATTAAGAGCTATGGGAAAGTCCTTACCAAAGGATTTTCTTTCTCCAGTGTATAGGGACCAGAGTTGATCTGATCCAACGATGACATCAATAGATCCCGGTGAGCAGAACGTTGGATCTGCTAACGGAAGCGCGCAAATTTGCTTCCACGTTAAAGAAGAGGTGTCAATAGCTTGCGCTGGGAGCGACGACGTCAGCGAGGTCAAAATAAAGGAAGCCAATTCGATGACTTGTTTCGAATTGCGAGAGCGCAACTTAAAGTATGCGCGTCCTCGGGTAACGCCAGCACTGTTAGCTGCGAGACCAAGAACTGAAATCCGTGCATGTGTTCGACGCACGCCTATCCGCTGGACAAATGATTCTGATGCCATTGTTATCGTAGATCCTGAGTCCAGGAGCATCCTGCAAGTTGTAGTATTTCCCCAGGCGTCGATGACGTCTGCGAGGATGGTTGGCAATAGTGTTTGCGAACCTGCAATCGGAATATTTTCCAGGGTATGGTGAGAGTAGTTGTTGTCAGTGGGAGAAATGGTCTCCTTGTCTTGCGGCTGAGGTTGTTTGATTACAGTTGAAGATTCAGGAAAATCGCTGTTGGCAATGGTTGCTTGCGCAACGTTGAGACCATGGTCACTCTGCTGTAGCGAGCCGTGAACCAAGGAATGATGTTTGCGATGGCAGATCCGACACGAGTGCTTCGATGTACAATTGCCAACCATGTGTGAGGGGCTGAGGCAGTTAAAACAGAGCTTCTTAGTCTTCAGAAAGTCTCGGCGAGCTGCGAGGTCCAATACTAAGAACTGTTTGCACCTGAAAAGTTGATGATTCTGCTGGCATGCAGAACACTGTGGCTCAACCCGTCCTTGGTGCGCATCCGCGTGGTGTATCGTAGCTGATCGTCGACCCTGTGGTGCGCGAACGAGTTGACTAGCTTCTAAGGTGTCGCAACGCGAGGTTAAAAATTTCCAGAAATTGGTTGATGGACACACAAACTTCCTCTGATTCTGCGCGCTGTGCCCAAGCTTGACGAGTTTCGGCATCCAACTTCGATAACAATATGAAAATTAGCCAGGGATCTCGTTGTTCACATTTAAGTGCGCGCAGTCCACGAATTACTTCGTCGGCACCGTCTGCCAATTTACGTATTGTGATGATATTTGTAGTTGTGGCATTGGGAAGCGTCATAAAACTGTTTAGGAATGATCGGATAATTACCGATTGTTTGTTATATCGCTTTTCTAGCCTGTCCCAAGCTTCACTGTAGTTTTCGTTAGTGACCGAAATATGTTTGATTAACGCTAACGCTTCGCCAGACAGGTAGGATTTTAAATAATGAAATCTTTGGCAATCGGTGAGACTTGCATTAGCCGAAATAGATCCAGTAAACATGTCCGAAAAATGTTTCCAATCCTCATAGTTTCCCGAAAAGGTTGGAAGCTTGATACGCTCAAAATGAAAGTCCACGTGCCCTCTCTGAGAAGTATTCTGCGTCTGATCCAAAACTTGCGGGTGATTATCCACGACCTCAGCCTTTAATTCTTCGAGAGCATTACTTAAAATGGCATGTGTAGAATAATGCTTCTCCTCATATGGATCAAAGTCGTTTTCAGGGTTTTCCCAACCCTCTTCAGATTGATATGCGTACATCTCTTCTGATAGCCGCACGAAGCGCAAGTAATTTTCTTGCAATAGGCCCAAACGAACGACTAGTGTCGGTATAGATTGAATGTCGTCCACAAATTTAATTGCATTATTATGTGCACGAGTAATTTGGCTTTTACAGAAGCCCCTTTGTTGAATCACACTCCGCATGGCGATCGAGGTTAGGAGACGGTTCTATACGATGTAGGAATCTATAGATCACCGTTGACAAATACAATGAGTTAATTTAAATATCCCGAAAACAAACGTTTTACTGGCGATCCGGCTCGAAGGACCAAAAAGTTTATGTTCATAAATGAAACGCCAGAAGTGTCACTGTTTAATTTGATATATATTTGATTTCACCGAACATTTAAGTTAATCAGATGATCGCGATGCGCTGTGGTTGCATTGGTAACAAAAGTATGACTGACTGTACGTTCTTGCAAAAATACAAGAGTAGCCAGAATTAGGTTGTAAACAAGATACAGTTAAAGTTTAGGCATGGAAAAGTACTGGCTGTAACCATGCGTTTCGGTAAAGCTTTTACGAATACATATAATATTAAACGGCGCTCAACATGCGTTTAGGCAAAGCTTTCACGCATACATAATAAGTCAAGCTGCGCTTTGTCTATATGCGTGTGCTTCTGGATAACAATATTAGATAACGCACCGAACTAAACATAAGAACAAAGTATGATTAAGAATATATGTACAGGGTGTCTGGGTCCCAAACAGGTGTGTATAGGATTGTTGTTATTGATATATCCAATTTGAATTCTTGTTTTATTGATATTAAGTTTGATCGTTACTTAATTAGCAATGTTGATACTTGGGACGAGTGTATTTTATTTAGTTTGTCTCTATTGTCATATATTAGTACTCGAGCTTGATTGAAACAGTCTAATAATATATTAGCATGTTTATTAACTGTATTCCCTTGAATTGGTATATTCTGTGATAAAGATTTTTATGATTTATCAAATCTATCTTTCAACTCATTTATTTGTAAAAAATATATCGTCCCATTCCATTATACTACTCGTATGTAAGTACAAAATAATTTGTTTTTCTTACATACGGTCTTAGTCGTTACCTCTGCTTAGGTAACGTTTCTTTATTTTCTTTTAGATACTATTGCTATTATTATTAAAATTAAACAAATGTCTTTTAAATCTTCCTTATGGTCTATTACTTTAACATTATTTATTACATTAGCAGCCGATTTTTTGACTTTTGACTCATTTGAGCCCATTTTGTTATTATAGTATTAATTATTTATAAACGTACAGTTTTATATATTTTTATTTGTTTTTCATTTGTATACTTTTCAGTTCTCTACATTTTTTTTTTTCAAATAGCTTTACAGGCTATTCTTCTAATCGGGCTGAAAAGGTTCCGCTCAATTTTACATGTTATAAGTATATCAATATATGTGTTCGCGCCATTAGATTAAACATTAATTCTTTCGCGCCAAACTATCGAACATGGTCGTTAGCGAACACTAAAATGAATTGGTATTTTTATGAACTAGCTAAAAAACGTACTTAATGTATGAAATGAAGTATTATCGATATTGAAGAGAGATCGATTTGATTATTATTAGAATGGAAGCTTGGAGGAATGAGCAGCGCTGATCGGCATGTTTAAGCCAAATAAATTGAATTATTAAATTTAAACCTACAAGCGTGTTATTTACCTCCGGCTACAACATTGGCGCCCGACCAGGGACCCTTGGAAAAGGTTCAATCTGGATGGAGTTCATCACTGGAGCTCAACTTTAACTTCTTATAGTACACCAAGACGCATTAAGCCGGCTTGTACCGAATTGTGAGTCAAACTGCTTTAGTGCATCTAATATTTCTTGCAGGCATGTTTATTTCAAATTCGATGAGTGTGTTTTGAATAAGAATCAAAAGATAATAAGTACCAAATTACAGTCGAGTGTGCAGGGGTAAAAAGTGAGTGAAGTCAAACCACGTTGAGTTGCAGGTGTTGTGCGTTTGTAAGTGCACATAATTATATGCAAAATTACAACAGTAAGCACATACATACATACATTTCAGTGGTGTGCAGATTTGCATAAATAGCACCGGCTGCCTGTACGACTTTAAGTTGACCTTGATTTATCTTCTTTTGTGCATGTGTTTCTGAAACAGCTATTGGAAATCTACCGCTATAATTGAGAGAGCGGATTGAGTAAATGAGTGCGACATTGCGCACGATAGAGAATTTACAGAGAAGATAAATAAAGAGATCGGCAAAACAGCTACGCTCAATATGGAAGCGAATTGTACAAATTTATGTACAGTAGGGAGCACCGCAAATAAATTATTATAATTGGGTGTTGCGAGGGGTCAATCATTGTGAAATGGCTCCAAAAAAGAGTAAAGAATCTGAATCGTTGGCTGCACGTCATAGTTTAGTGAATTCCTTTACGCGCAATAAAATACACATTTTAAAGCACAGTGCTACAATGACAGTAGCTGAGTTAGAGGCGCGATTAAGTTTAATTGAGTCGAATTATAATCAGTTTTGCCTTATTCAAGCGCGGGTCGAACAGGAAAGCGACGGTGCATCAGAATACGAAACTCGACAAGAAATAGAAGAATTATATTGCGAAATAAAAGCGAAATTATTAAGCGTTCTGGGACAAGGGAGCCGTCGGAATAGTCCAAATGACACGTTAAATATTTCACAGCCCGTCCGCTCCACAAAACTTCCAGCTATGAAGTTACCGGAGTTTTCAGGCAAATTTACTGAATGGACTAGCTGGTTTAACACCTTTACGACACTCGTAGGCTCAGACCCAGACCTAGACGATTTATCGAAATTCATACATTTAAAATCGTCTCTAGGTGTTGTCCCTCGTTGTACAATTGATTGTTTAGAGTTGTCTGAGGTGAACTACAAAAGAGCTCTTCGCCTGTTGCAGGAGCGATATGAGAACAAGGCAATCATTGTGCAATCACACATAAACGAGTTGTTCAATTTAAGGCGGCTTAAGCAGGCTGATGCTGAGGCGTTGCGTGCGCTAGTAGACAGCGTTAATTCTCAACTTGTAGCGCTCAAATCGCTAAGCACGGAACAAGAGATTCTTGATGCGATAATTTTCCATTTGATTCGTAGTAAACTGGATGAAGAAACAATGGACAAATGGGATAATGAATGGGATAGTGCAAAGCTGCCTTCGTGGTCATTACTTTCACAATTTATAGTAAATCGCGGCTTAAACTTATCTAATCGAGATGTGCGTCGTACAGTTGCAAAATCAAACTATAAAGGTGACGCGAGAAAGGCGAGTTTAGCAGCAACAGTAGACAACAGTACGCAAAACTCATGTTATGTTTGTGCTGGCACGCATGGGTTAAAGGCTTGCAAGCCATTTAAGCAGTTAAATCCGGTGCAACGTTACCAAGAGATAAAAAAGCATGGACTGTGCTTGATATGCTTTAGCAAGCGTCATAGCACTAGAAGCTGCACCGGTCAACTATGTAGCTTTTGCAACAAGCCGCACAATGATATGCTGCATCGGGAGTCTGCTAAAGAGTCAAGTAAGTGTGAGGCTAAAGGTCAGCTACAAGCTATTTAGCAACCGCTGTAGTGCTAGTTGAGGACAAGAACGGCATTTATCATAATTGCAGATGCGTGCTAGATTCGGGCAGTCAACTTAACTTTGTAACGTTAGGATTAGCATCCTCACTTGAGCTAAATTTGCATCCATTGCATTGGAAGAAATCACCCAATACAATCCCACACGCTCAGGGCTGGGCTCAAACTGGCAGCCGCCCAAAGGAGTCACATTAGCTGATCCTTATTTCGACTCAGCAAGCAATATTGATATGCTTTTAGGAGTCTCACTTTTTTTCAAATTAATCGTAGCAGGTCAAATTAAAGGCATAAATATGCCAACCCTACAGAAGTCTCTTTTAGGGTGGGTAGTCGTAGGAGAATTCACTTCGGCTTCTAAAGTAGCTTTGTTAACTACTGAAGTAGATCAGAAAGGGCCTGACCAATTGCAAGAGCAGGTGCAGAAGTTTTGGAGGTGTGAAGAAGTTACGCACGTAAACCCAAACTGCTCAGAAGAAGAGAAAGAAATTGAGCTTAAATTTCTTTCTAACATCAGTCATACTGAATCGGGACACCTGATAGTGGCCTTGCCCTTTAAGGACTCTGCAAGAGAGTTAGGGGACACTTATAAAATAGTGCTAACGAGATTTCTCAATTTAGAAAAGAAGTTGAGTCGCAACCAAGATCTTAGAAAGCAATACACGGAGTTTATAAATGAATATAAAGATTTGGGACATCTAGAGGTAGTAGAAACTGCGAAGATTGAAAAAATAAAGTATTTCTTGCCCCATCATCCTGTTATTCGGCCGGAGAGCTCAACTACCAAATTAAGAGTTGTGTTTGACGCGTCTTGCAAATCCAGCAATGACATCTCTCTTAATGACATTATGTGCGTTGGCCCAATATTACAGCCAGAATTATTTGAGACGTTGACCAAATTTAGATTCTACAAATACGCCTTAACAGCAGACATAGCCAAAATGTACCGGCAAGTATTGGTCATTGAACCCCATTGCAATTACCAGTGCATTTTGTGGCGACAGAGCTCGGACATGCCTATCCAAGTATTGCGTCTCAATACTGTAACTTATGGGACCAACTCTGCGCCATACCTTGCAGTACGGTCCCTTTTCTATCTGGCAGAGAAATACGGCGATCAGTACCCATTAGCAACGGAGGCCGTGAAGCGGAGTTTTTATATGGATGACATGTTGTGCGGGGCAGATTCTGTGGTGGAGTTAAAAAGATTAAAGCAAGAAGTGACAGAGCTGTTGCAGCTAGGCAGATTTCAACTGCATAAATGGCGCAGCAGCTATCAGGGTAACTTCAGTTATGGTGCTGATCTAGAACCATTGATGCTTAAAACCGAAGATGCCGCGAAAATGCTAGGAATAGGTTGGGATTGTTGCGAAGACAAATTTCAATTTGACTATAAGATTACAAGTTGTCTAACGATTACCAGGCGAACAGTACTATCGGAATTGTCTCAGATATTCGATCCTTTAGGTTTCTTGAGTCCGATAATTATCCTAGGCAAAATATTTGTGCAAGAGCTGTGGTTGCTTAAGCAAGGTTGGGACGAAGAATTAGCTCCCAGTTATGCAGCTCAATGGAAAAAATACAGAGAAGAATTAAAGAACATAGATAAATGTTCTCTGCCCCGTTCAGTTATTCCAATTTCGGCTGATTTAAGTACGTTGGAACTTTACGGATTCTCAGACGCTTCTATTCGGGCTTACGGCGGAGCAATTTATGCTCGCTTGATGAATAGCAATGGTGAAGTTACAGTGAGTCTGGTAACGGCCAAATCAAAAGTGGCGCCAGTTAAAGTCTCATCTTTGCCACGCTTAGAATTGCAAGGAGCGCTGCTCATGACACAATTAATGACCAGAGTGCGCTCATGCCTGCATTTAAAGGTCACATGTGTTAAGTATTTTACGGACTCGACTATTGTTCTCAATTGGTTATCCTCGCATGCGAGCAGGTGGACTACGTTTGTCGCCAATCGCGTAGCTCAAATCCAAGAACTGTCAAATATACAGGACTGGTTTAAGGTTGAGTCAAAGTTGAATCCGGCAGACATTGTATCTAGGGGGTTATATCCAACCGAATTAAACAAATCCACATTATGGTGGCAAGGGCCAAAATTCTTATTAAGCCAAAAAACTGGCTGGCCAAAAGAAGGCTGGCAATGCGATAATAGTGAACTACCAGAGCAAAGAAAAAGTACATTTTCCCTCGTAGGCAGTGTTTTCAAGGCAGAAATTGAGGATTTATTCGCAGGGAGCAAATATGCAAACGACTTTTTGAAATTACAGCGAGTAGTTAGCTATATTTATCGCTGGCGAAATTCTATCAAACCGACCAAATCAACTGGATCGTGCAGTCTGACTGCAGCAGAAATGGCAGGAGGATTAAGATATATAGTATATAATGTTCAAAATGTCACGTTGCGCGAGGAATTTATTCAGCTAAACGACAACAAACGCATTAAGTCCGCAAAAATACAATGCTTGACTCCTTTTATTCACGAGGAAGAGGGAATTTCCATTATACGAGTAGGTGGTAGATTGGCGCACTCTGGGCTATCGTTTGATACAAAGCATCCAATTTTGATGCCAACTAGCCACGTAGTAGTAAATGCATTAGTCACGCACACTCATCGAATGAATTTACATGCCGGGGCACAGTCCTTATGTGCCTTTTTGCGGCAAAAATATTGGAACTGCAGAAAATTGGCTCGCAAGGTGGTACGCAGCTGTGTGAAATGCTTTCACCTGTGTCCAACCTTCGGTACCCAGCTGATGGGATCATTACCATCCAATCGTGTGAAAGGCAGAACATATCCATTTGATCGCGCCGGGCTAGACTTTGCTGGACCAATCTGGATGCACTTTAACATCCGAGGAAAGCGGCCCGTCAAGGTGTACTTGTGCGTATTCGTGTGCTGCTTGACTAAGGCATGCCATCTGGAGGTCGTCTCGGACTTAAGCGCCAGCGCTTTTATTGCGGCCCTCAAGCGTTTCTTTGCCAGGCGAGGGTTGAGTTCGGATCTGTATTGCGATAACGCAACTAACTTTGTAGGCGCATCTCGCTCATTGAACACGATTGCGGACACGATCAACCAGAGTCGGATAGAAGAAGAATGCAGCAAGAATGGCGTCCAATTCCATTTTATCCCACCACGATCCCCTCACTTTGGAGGTTTGTGGGAAAGCGCTGTTAAGGTCGCTAAACAGCTGTTGGTCAAGACCACTAATAGCGTCGCCCTCAACTATGAAGACTTACTTACAGCTATTACCCAAGTAGAGGCAGTTATGAATTCAAGGCCGCTTTGTCCCGTATCTTCAGACCCGAATGATTTGGAAGCCCTTACACCAGGACATTTCCTAGTGGGTCGTCCATTAAATGCGCTGGCGGAACACGCGGACGACGATTTAGTCAAACTATCTCTTATGAACCACTGGAAGCGGATTTTGGTAGTCCACAATTCGTTTTGGCGCCGCTGGTCAGCAGAGTATTTAACACTCCTACAGCAGCGCACTAAGTGGAGTACTACTGTTAACAACCTAAAGGTTGGAGCCTTGGTTCTCATTGCCGAGGACAACTCGCCGCCTGGACACTGGCTACTAGGACGAGTAAGCGAGCTGCACCCAGGAACGGATGGCGCTGTACGAGTAGTGACGCTCAAAACGAAATCAGGGTACCTCAAGCGCAACGTCCATCGAATTTGTCCTTTGCCGCTGGATACCGAAAATTAATGCTTGTTGGAAGTTTTAGAAGGGATCTTCCAAGGCGGGGTGCATGTTCGCGCCATTAGATTAAACATTAATTCTTTCGCGCCAAACTATCGAACATGGTCGTTAGCGAACACTAAAATGAATTGGTATTTTTATGAACTAGCTAAAAAACGTACTTAATGTATGAAATGAAGTATTATCGATATTGAAGAGAGATCGATTTAATTATTATTAGAATGGAAGCTTGGAGGAATGAGCAGCGCTGATCGGCATGTTAAAGCCAAATAAATTGAATTATTAAATTTAAACCTACAAGCGTGTTATTTACCTCCGGCTACAACAATATGTAATAATATAATAATATATATATGTAATGTAAATGTCAGAAAAGTATCAAGGCGTCCCCAAAAAACTGAATAAAAAGTTTTAGAGCATCGCCCGCCCATTCCGCTACCGGTCCCTCCGCATTTTTAAACCAGAAACGCCAATACCATCATCAGTTTCTGAGCTAGAGCCACCAATTTTGAAGCCAAGATAGATGTTGGTGACCTCCCAAAAGCTGCATAAAAAGTTTAGATGCCACGCCCATCAATTCTGCCCAAGCCGCCCCCAGCTGCCTCAACGCTTCGTCAAAAACGGGAAGTTTTGGGCTTAAGTCACCAAATTTGGTAGGAAGATAGCTGGTTACTTTTCCTAAGAAAAACTGCATGAAGACATTGGATGCCACGCCTACCCATTTCGCCCTTGCCGCTCCCAGTCTCTAGATGGCACCAAACAATCTTTGGACGCAGCGTACACCCTTACCAAATCTGTACCCTTTTGCAAACAGGCCACCTTTTACCCGTTTTTATTCTGGTATCCGAGTAAAAAGCAGTATGCTGCGTCCGATTGCATTATTTTTATTTGTTGAGAATATGTTTGGCATACAGTTCAACTTTGAACAACTATAAATTTGTATATAAATTGCCGAATGGCCATTTCACGATTTTAAGAGGAACAAGAAAAAGATTCGAAGCAAAGACATTTTTGAAAACCCTCTACTTTTTTGTTTGCGATTCTTCTTTAGTTTTTATAAATACAGCTTCGTAGGATGCGGTAAATATTGATTTGAATCCATGGGGCCCACAAAAAAATGTCAGAGTAAGCCCGACAACATTATCTACGGCTTAAATCGATTGACAATTGCTTAATAATATCACCAAGACCGTGTGCACTGAGCGTTAATACAAATGTGATTTCCAGCAACTTCCCTATGTCTATGCATTAGTGTCGATCAAGAGCTTACTTAACGCATTGCCAACCCACACCCCCCCCACCCCCCCGCGCCCTTCTTCTGATGGACCACTCTCAGTTGGTCATTGACGTCGTCCCACTAACCGTGAATCGCAGCCGTCTTCTGCGCCTCGCCTCTAACCGCTCCGAGCCTTTGGCTTTCGCGTCATTCGCTCGTTGGGTGTGCCGTGACAACTGGATCCAAGGGTCCACCCCTTGCCTGTGATTTTGCTCTGGCTGTTGGTGGATGTCTCTAACATCCCCGGCCTTCCCAGCCTCTCCTCGAATGTCCTCGCTCCAACGCACTTGGTGCTGTGGCTGCTCCTTCGAAGTCTTGACGGCGTGGTTGCTGGCCCTCTGTGCCCTGCAACGTGAGGCGTCCGTGCGCGTGCGCGTGGCTCCTCTGCGCTACCCACCGAGTCCATCGTCGGCTCCTTGTGCAAATTAAAAATAATACCTTTTATAAGTATGTTTTATTTATTTAAAAGGAAATATCTTTTGTAAGTATTTTTTATTTACTGGCTTGTTTGAGCTGTTGGAGAACAAATTTAAAACTAAACTCTAAGGCAAACTGCATCGAACCATGAAGCCGCCGCTGCTGGCTGGAATGCCGGCTGAATGCTGAGTCGGCGTCTTCAACGGGTGATCAGGCTGCTTGCGCGTGCGAGTTTCATAGTTCGGCTTCAACTTTGTCGCGACGGCATCCGGCGCAACAGCGTTGTCAGCTAACTCAAGCTTGCGCGTGTTTACTCCTCCCCTACTAGATGGAAACACGTCCTCGCGTTTCTTCTTGTTTGCTCTGCGCTGGTATAATTTCCAGGCGCCTACGAGGAGTAGGAATAGGGCGATGAGTGCCAAGCAGCCAAATGACCTAGATGATACCTTTGATCTAAGATCCCCGATGTGCTGGAGATTCTTTAGGCTCAGGTCGTGCAGGAATGGGAGGCTCAGGTGTTCTCTGAAGAGAGTGACGTTGACCACGGCTAACGTAGATACGGCAGGCTTCTTTTTCAGGATGCCTCGGTGGTGCACGTAACGGGTACCATTCAAGAAGACGTGTTCGTCGTAAGTGGTGAGGAAAGTTCCCGCTACTATATGGCTGTTTCCATTGCTGTCCACTAAATTCATAGTTGCATTGTTTATTACCGCGATGCCCTCGCCGATTATTGTTACAGCTTCCAGGTGCCCGGGGCGTGTGGCACTTTGTGCGACGCACAGTGGCGCCATTTGAGTTTTTTCGTTGCAAAAATCATAACTTTTGAACCAAATGAGATAATCGATCAACTTAAAAAGCATCTGATAGATAATTAATCAACCTATAAAATGAGCATTTGAAATGAATTTTACGATTTTTGAGTGCCTATTTATGGGTATGCAAAGTTGAAACTTGTGAAAAAACCAATTTTACGGGAAGGAAAAAAAAAATATTATTTAAATTTTTTGATTTTTATTGTTTCATTTTAATGGTTTTTATAATTTAAAATTAATATTATAATAATAAGAAATCTTTTTTTTTTTTAATTTTTTTTTTTAAGTTTTTGTAAAATATTCATCACAATCCGTAGAAGATGGTATATCTAAAAGACTAATCATCTCTGAACTATAAGTATTTTCTAATTCTTTTCGTGACTTAACATGCCTCAGTGATGAAAAAAGTGGATCTGAAGATGCTGCTAGCATGTTGAAGAGGTCCTCATTTTGTCTCACCCTTGATCAACAAGAATAGAACTTACATAGAGTCGTCATGAGGCCAAATTCTGACTGCCAGTTGGAATAGGCAATCGTGGCGACAACTCTCTCACAAAGCGCTGCTGCTGCTTTTTTCTCTGCCAGCGCATTACATGCCTGAGTATATCAAGTCACTCAGCTTTGCGACTGTTATACGCTTTTGTTTTCTCATAGCACAGCCAGCCAGCCATGCTCTGAGTATTTTGCTTGTATAAACATATGAGCGTGTCTACGTCACACGTATTATCATTTTTGCGACGTTGCCTTAGTGAAGCTAGGCATTATACCCACATTCATATATATTTATATATGTTTGCTGTTTTGCTAGGATTTCAACTGATTTTTGTTATTTTGTTTGGGCTGGCTAGTGTTAGTGTGTTAGTGATTTTGTATTTCTACATGACATATTTAATTGTATGCGTAGCATTTGCCATGGCATTCATTGACCTTTCTCTACTATTATCAATTCAATTTTGTGCAGAATTTGTATTTTGCCTACAAAAACCAAAAAAGCAAACTTCCAAGGCAGCCAAATATCATATTTTGTGCTGATCGACCATTTGCAGTATCAGGCAAACAGCAAAATAAATAATACGTGTGACGTAGACTCGCTCATATGTTTATACAAGCAAAATACTCTGAGCATGGCTGGCTGGCTGTGCTATGAGAAAACAAAAGCGTATAACAGTCGCCAAGCTGATTGACTTGATATACTCAGGCATGAAATGCGCTGGCAGAGAAAAAAGCAGCAGCAGCGCTTTGTGAGAGAGGTGTCGCCACGATTGCCTATTCCAACTGGCAGTCAGAATTTGGCCTCATGACGACTCTATATAAGTTCTATTCTTAATGATATACATACTTTGTGTTTTATATATTCTTCTTCTACTAACAACAAACATCTTGTCATTTGCTTGATCTATCTCTCCAGCACCTCTCCCGTTTTGTCCGCTCTTATCTGGCGGTTGTATTTATCTGCATTTGCGCTCACGCTCTTTCAGTCAACTGCTCTCTTGATTTTAACCGTTGTATCGTGCTCATTGCTTCGATACGTTTATACTTACATACTTGCACTCTATCTTGTGTTGCTGTAGCATATCGATATCTTTAGTAAATTAATTTACACATTTCATAATGCTTGTTTGCTGCAGCAAAAATTGCAAATTGGTTGGTACAACCAATCAAGATTTTATTCTGTGTGGATTGTGCGACAACATGATCCACATGAAATGTGTTGGCTTTACTGCCAAAACCAGGGACGGCTTGATTGCAGACACAGGCCTTAAATGGTATTGTGAGCCCTGTAGGTGCCCAGCATTAATCAACCTTCGGCCAGCCCATTAATATTATTTAATTCGCCGCCAAGAACCATTACTAATAACCTTTCTTCTGATCCTATGCATGAAATCGGTTCAACTGCCTGTGCGCCTATTGATCCCAATGCAGGTACAACTGGGGCTCCCAAGCCTCTTGTTGTTGTGCCATTTAACAAATTTATATTTGTGTCCAGGCTGGCATCCGATACTTCATCGGATGATGTTTCAGCTTATGTTAAAAGTAAAATTGATTCTCCTCTTATTGTTGTTGAGAAGTTTAAATTTAAACACGCCCGAAGTATATCTTCTTTCAAGTTGAGCGTGCCGCCTGAACTCATTTCGACAATTTGTTCAGAAAAATTCAGGCCCCAGCAGCTTGTTGTAAAGGAGTATGTGAATAGGCGAAGTAATAATAATAAGGGCATTAGGATTAGTAGTGCACAGCCTGTTAGCCACCCAGTTGCCTCCACCTCGGTGGCAAAAAACTAACAAAACAACTTAGTTTGGCCTATCAAAACGTTAGAGGCCTTAACACTAAACTTTCTAAATTATATGTTAACAGCTTATCATTTGATTCACATATAGTAGCACTCACGGAAACCTGGTTAAAACCCGATATTTCTGATTATTCCGTTTTTCCTTCAAAATATAACTTGTACAGATGCGATCGCACCTCCTGCAAGGGGGGTGGTGTTCTCATTGCTGTTGACTCTTGTTTTTCCTCTGAACAGATTCATGCTCATGATCTTCCGGACATAGAGTTTTTATGTGTTAAAATATTACTAAACAGCCGTTCACTTTATGTTATTTGTTCTTATATTCCTCCTCATTCTGATACTAACATTTACTCATCCCATCTTAGTGCCATGCAACTTGTTTCGTCATTGTTGACAGATATGGATAATCTGACAGTGGTTGGTGATTTTAATCTGCCACATGTTGTATGGTCTGTGAATGACACATCTTCGGCGATATTACCAGTCACTTCTGATGATTTTATGGATGGCCTACTGGAGTTAGGCCTATCGCAAGTTAACAGGGTGCATAACTGTAGTGGTAGAATGTTGGACTTGATATATGTTTCGGACTCAGATTGCAGTAATGCTTGTAGAATACCCCCTCTAGTGCTTCCGGAAGACACCTACCATCCAACCTTAGAACTATCCATCGAAATTTTAAACCCTAGTGCAGTATCTTATAATACTTTAAAAACGCGCTGCTTTCGTAAAACTAACTTTACTAAATTAAATTATCTTCTTCAACATACTAATTGGTCTCGTCTTTATTCTAGTAGTGATACAGAAACTGCCATTGCCATATTTCGTAGGACCTTGAATTCGCTTTTGGATATTTGTGTTCCCCTGACTTATTCTTCAAGTGTTAATAAGCCACCTTGGTTTACGAGGGAACTATCGAAATTGAAAAACGCGAAGACAAAATCTTATAAAAAATTTAAAAAATCGGGAACCACTTTAGATTTATCTTCTTATTTAATAGCAAAATCTAGTTTTCTTTCTGTTAACACATCTTGTTATAATAATTATCTTAATCGTTGTAGACTAAACTTTTCACGTGACCCTAAACATTTTTATAAATTTGTTAACTCTTAACGTAAGTCTTCTTGCTTGCCGTCCTCAGTATACCTGGATAATACAAAAGCAAGTTGTGATCAGGCAGTAGCCGATCTATTTGCTGAGTATTTTCAATCAGTATATTCAACGAATTTACATAGAACTAGCAATTCCTATCCTTTTCAAGTTCAATCGTCTAATTGCATATATATCCCAGTTATAACTGAGTGTACGCTTCTAAGTGATCTTAACTATATCAAACCAGGCTATCTGCCTGGTCCTGATGGAGTGCCAGGTTGTATTCTTAGATACTGTTGGGAGCAGGATGGGTTTTTCTCTTGGTTGCTGTTGGTGTGGTGTTGGGTGCGACTGCGTCGCACTTGTAAAATAATATAAAAGTAAAATGATGGGAGTTCTTCCAAAACGAGTCTTCCTTCGTGGGGATGTTTATTCAGAATGATTAGCTACATGTTTCAAGAATAACTTAAAACTAGCCTTAATATTACATGTTTACAAAGTGTGGGGAGTTTATGATCACTGCAGAGAGGATAAGAAAAAACGGCAACTCCTTGTTCACTGCCTGCTTTTAGGCATGAACATACCGCCCTCCTTGCAGCGTCATGCAAAAAAAAAATGAGGAACGGAACTGCGCTACGGAACCATGGTCTCTATTGGTGGGCGCATGAGCCGGACAACATCCAGCCAAATACAGTGTTTTGAGCCAAAGGACCTCCTTGACTCGGAATCACCCCCGGCAGGATGATGTCTGGGTATATATCTGACCCCAACACCAGGCTGGTCATGCTTGACCGGAACAAGCGGTCGTCTGCCAGCGTAACATTCGCCGTATTAGCGCAATGCTGCTCCGCTATGGCCTTGATGGGGGTGCGGATTTTGGTGGGCATCGCCTGGAGAATAACCTCTTTCTGGAACTCGGACGAGCGCGACTTGATCACGGCCGTAAACGCTCTGTCATTACCGACCCGGGTGACGGAAAGCCCGAGGGCCGTTGCCAAGGATGTGTCGATACGACTGAGCGGGCAGCACGGGTCGACTACTGCTCGCATGTCGAATGTTTTAGACCCCGTGTCAAGTCTCAAAACCACTGTTGGTAGCACCGTTGTTCGTTGCCGCTCCAGGATTGAGAAAAGCGACAACTGGCGTAACAACGGTAATGGAGGTGGTGCAACGGAAGGCTGAGGGGAACCTTGTCGAGCCTGATATGCCGATCGTGTGGGTGCCGATGAGAGTGGCCGTCCCTCGTGCATGTGTAGGAGGGTGTGGTAGTCGCCCTGGCATACGTGGCACCGGTCTTCACGTTGGCACGTCACTCCCGAGTGCTGATGAGCAAGACATTTGGGGCAGTACTTGTTGATGAGTACTGCCCGTAATCTTTTCTCCGCCGTCAAGTGCATAAAACGCTGGCACTTCCGCAACGCGTGAATACCGCGGCACACGCGGCATCGGAACGGTGCCGTTCCCTTTGGGGCCTTCTTGTTTTGCGCCTTCCGGTGTGCCATACTGCTGCGTAATAAAGGAAATGAGACGGAGATTAGACATGGTGGGATTATATGATATTTTTCGACTGGTTTCCAGTCTCGGCGGGAAGCAGTCTCAGCTTCGCGATTGGACGTTTTATGACGCCTCGGGCAGTCAAGACGTCGTCCACTCGGACTTTGAGATCGACGCCAGGATATGTATTCTGGATGCGCCCTAGCCGCCATTCATTCGATGGGAGATTATCCTCCTTGATTATGACCAAATCATTTGGTTGAAGATCTCGGGATGGCGACTGCCATTTATTTCTTTTGTGGAGTTCTTTGAGGTATTCATCTTTCCACCTTCGACAGAAATGCTGGTGAAGGGACTTCAAACGCTGCCAATGATTTAGAATAGATGCTGCGTCTGCACCAATTTCTGGCTCAGGGTTGGATAGGAGTGGACCACCGACAAGAAAGTGACCCGGGCTCAATGCCAGCAGGTCGGTTGGGTCTTCGGACATTGCCGAAATTGGACGCGAGTTCAAGCACGCCTCTACCTTGGAAAGAAGCGTTGACAACTCCTCGAAGGTATGCTTGAACGTGACCGTGGATTTGTAAAAGAGAGTTTTAAAACTCTTCACTCCAGCTTCCCATAAGCCACCCATGTGTGGAGCACTAGGAGGGTTGAAGTACCAGGACCAGTTCCGGTAGCTGTATTTGGAGAGGACAAGGTTCCTTGTAGCTTCAAGAAACTCACGCGACAAGACCTTGGCAGCTCTGACAAATGTTTTTCCATTATCAGAGTGCATTGTCGCTGGACACCCACGCCTTGCTATGAACCTGGCAAATGCTGCTAAGAACTTTTCGGTCGTGAGGTCCGAAGTAGCTTCTAAGTGGATTGCTTTGGTGCTAAAACACACAAAGACGCACACGTACCCCTTGGTTATAAGACATGCTCGGCCTGTATAATTCTTAATATCGAAGGGGCCGGCAAAGTCAACACCGGTGTGTGTGAAAGGAAAAAGCAGTACGTTGAGCCGGTAGCTCCCCCATGAGTTGTGTCTAGAGCCGTTTGCGATGGATTATGCAAACCTTGCAGGAATTTATCGTGGATTTGACCAATACCTTGAGCTTTGGGATCCAGTATTTTGCTCGGATAAGGCGCATCATCAGCTGATGGCCCCCGTGCAACGAGATTTGATGAGTGAAGCGCACAAGAAGGCGAGAGTACAGACATGAATAGGGCAGTATGATGGGGTGACGCTCATCATAACTAAGAGTCTCGCAGGATCGGATGCGCCCACAGGCCCGAATAACTCCGTGTTTGTCTAGGAACGGGTTAAGATTGAGAAGACTGCTGGAACGCGGGACTGATTTCCCTTGGAGAAATCCCTTATATTCTTCCGGATACTCAGTTCTTTGCGCGAGAATGACCAGTTTCTCTTGAGCTTTGGAGAGCTCCTCGTGATGCAAATCTGCTGAGCATGGAACTTCGCTTCCCTTACAGCGCGTTATAAAACGTAGTACGTAGGAAAACACGCGTATAGCTTTTTCGAATTTGGAAAACGTTCAAGAAAGCCGAATGAGGAACTAGCGGTCGCCACATTGACCTTGATCGGACGCTGTTCCAGTTCAGTGTCGAGAGGGAATTCTATGGAGACTGGCCACTGCTGTTGCGCAACTTGCAACAATTCTGGCCCGTGCCACCACAGTGAACTGTCAAGTAATTCAACTGCTGACACTCCTCTGCTCGCGAGATCAGCTGGATTGGACTCGGAGCGTACGTGGCGTCACTGCTTGGAGTCTGTGGCCTGAGTAATTCTGGTTACCCTGTTCGCCATAAAGGTTGACCACGCACATGGAGGCTTATTTAGCCATGCTAAAACTATTGTCGAGTCAGTCCAGTAATAACACTCGCACTCTTTAAGCGGAAGTGTTGGAATTACTGCTGCTGACAATTCGGCTAACAACACGGAACCGCACAGCTCTAATCGTGGGATGGACACCGTTTTTGTGGGAGCGACTCTAGTTTTTGCGGTAAGGAGGTGGACAGAGATTTTGTCCCTTGTTTCCGTGCGAACATAAAGCGCAGCGCCATATGCACGCTGAGACGCATCACAGAACCCATGAATTTGTAGCCGGAGCTTTGGCCGCGTCTCTACCAATCGTGGAAGAGAAGAAAGAAAAACTCATCAGAGTCTGCTTTCCATCGAATACCGAGAGTTTTTGCAGCACTATCTTCTTCTATCTCGAGGAAGTCGGATCCAAGGCGGTGCTGCTCTGGGATGACTCTGAGCAAGTCCTTTTTGTTGGAAGTCCACTTTCTTAGTGGAAATCCTGCGGATTCAAGTGCATTAGAAAGTTCGGATATGCATTGCACTGCACAACTATTAGAGTGAGCGCCTGCTAGCACATCATCAACACACATATAATTGGATATAATGTCACTTGCTAGGGGGTAGCGACACTGCACATCTTTAGCTAGTTGCTGCAGTACTCTGATCGCTAGGAATGGGGCACAGTTTACTCCAAAGGTGACTGTGTTCAGCTCGAAATCTCGGAGCTCATTGTCTTTTGTTCGGAAAAGGATTCTTTGGTATGGAGTGTGTTTGGGATCCACCAGGATTTGTCTATACATTTTTGTAATGTCTGCGTTAAACACGTACTCAAAGAATCGCCATTTTAGGATCTGCATAGTCAGATCCGATTGGAGCACGGGTTCCGGATGTAGGACGTCGTTGAGACTTTTGCCGTTTGTAGACGGACTGGAGGCGTTAAACACAACGCGAAGCTTAGTAGTGACGATATTATCGTACTGCTCTTTGAGGGATGCATTCTTGTTCAAACGACTCTCATTGCGAAGGAGCTGAGCCAGTGCGAAAGATCTTGAATGACCTAAGTTGATGGATTCAGGATTTTTAAAAGGGAGGGTGACAACATATCTACCACTTTCGTTTCTGGAGATTGTTTGCTGAAACAACTTCTCACAAGCTGCATCGCACTCTTTAACCTGTTTTACTGGAATATCCTCCACCTCCCAAAATTTCGTGAGAAGCCTCTCTAATCTATTTTCTTGGCTATGCGAAACTCGAGTGGAGAACGAGGAAATGTTTTTGGCACCATGGTTGGAAATAGGAGCCGTGATAGTCCAGCCAAAAATCGTTTCCTGACCTAAAAGGGTACCACAGATATTTGTATAGGACCCCTTCAGCAATATGGAGGGAAGGATATCAGCTCCCAATAGGACATCTATTTGGGAACTCTTATGGAAATTTGGATCTGCTAGTTGTAGATCCGGAAGACTTTCCAAAGAACTTTGTGGAATTGTGTAGGAGGGCAGATTTCCTGCCAGCTTTGGAAGGACGTAGACCGAAGTTTCAATTTGAATTCTTGGCTTAATTGGAAAGCCAATACGGAAGTGGCATAAGCGTTGAGGTTGAGCAGAAACAGCTCCATTGAGCCCCGAAACTTGAGCGTCAACGGACTGATACTGAGGTCGTATCAATTTGAACAGCCGTTCAGAAATGAAGGTTGCTTCGGAACCAGAGTCTACCAATGCACGAGCTGTATATTTTGATCCCAAAGAACACACTTGGATTATAGCCGTGCCGAGGAGAACGCTATGTGTGCTTGCCGAAAAGTAATTTTGGACCGTCGTTTGTGGGTGAGAAGTGGACTGTATATTGACTGGAGTGTCCAAAATTGTTCCAGAACCACCTGTTTGGCAATTCGTCGGACGATGAAGGAGAGTGTTGTGACGCCCCTTGCAAGTATGGCAATTATGCGCACTAGTGCAATCTTTGAGGTGGTGACCCCTGGCGAAGCAATTTAAACACAGCTTGTGCTGCTTTATAGTGTCGGACCGTTCCTGGACAGACATTTGTAAAAATTTAGGGCACATAGGGATTGGATGGTTTTCTTTAGCGCAAAGTTTGCAACTCTGAATCTTGGCAGTGACTTTGGCTTCAAAAGAGTTCACTCTTTTGGAAATAGGTTCTTTTCTGGTAGTCCTAACCGCCAGCTGAGGAGCTACCTGGGGCCTCTAAAGTACAATACCGCTCTAATAGGAAATTATTTAACTCACCCCAAGTTGGAATATCTGCAGTGCTATGGAGAGACGGCTCCCACAGTGACAAAGTGAAATTAGGGAGTCTTGAGGAGCACATGAAGACAAGGAGACAATCCCAATTCTCAGTGGAGATATTGGAGAGTTCTAAAGCCGATAAGCACCCTTGGATGGTGCTCTGTAAATCCTTTAATGCGGCTGCAGACTCGTTAGAAATGGGTTGTACATTGAACAGAATTCGTAGTTTACTGTTGACTAACAGTCTTTTGTTTTCATACCTGTTGACGAGTGCTTGCCATGCTGACGCAAAACCATCATTTGTGAGAGGGGATTTGGACACGATAGCCTTAGCATCGCCACTCGTCTTTGAATTTAAGTGGAATAGTTTCTCGACTGGGGTAAGACTTGGATTGTTGATATACACCGCTGTGAAAATGTCCCGGAACGTAGGCCATTTCAAATAGTCTCCGGAAAAGACTTCGGTGTCAACGGGCGGTAAGCGGCAGCCTCTCGGCTGATAGGCAACATTAGGACCCGGTATAGGAACCGTAGCGTTCTCAATTTGCTCGCTAAGCATGGATGCACAACGCTCGTACGCCCCATAGCAGTGGTCATATTTCGCATGGAGGATTTCGGTATCGGTGACATTGCTGTGTCCCGCAGATTCGGAGAGCGCTCTTGAACAGCGCTCGAATTCTTGCTCGACCTTGTCCCACAAGGTCCGAATCTGTTCTTGTCTGACTTTGAGTGTGTGCAGTGACACATCGGAATTGGAAGCGAATTTTGACTCGAACTGGCTGAGACGATCGGTCACGGAAATAAACGTGGTCAAAGTAAACATACTTGGCATCTTAAGTTTCTGACTGACGGATCTAGTAATTAGCGGTGGGACTGGACACTTTGCAGATGTGGACGCGACGAATTTATTCGGATCGGAACTAGATCTTTTATGGACCCCGGACGGAACGGCAAGGAGGTTATTTTTATCCTTGGCAATGTCACTTTGCATGCTAGGATCTTATGCAGCCAGAATAAAATAACAATTTATTTTTTGCAGAAAATGTACATGTAAAATCAACAGATACAGTAGTTTGAACGAGTGGAGTGGAGAGACCAAAGAATAAATAATTAATAGTATTTATTTAATACAAGGTCAGCAATGCACACAAAAAATATTAACTTTAATAATTGCGAACGATAAAAAGAAATAAAAAAAAAAAATCACGAAACGTGATGTGACGTGAACGTCGGATGCTGAACGCAGTTGCAATGCCAAACGATAGTTTTGTATGATTGCTTGGATATCGATAAATGTATGTACATATATATTATAACAAAGAAACTTGCAATGCTTGTGTTATTATTACAAATAAGTGTGACAAAATATAATGTTTAAATGTGCTAATTAGTTATGTGATTGTATTTATTATCGGCCGCCTTGTTGGAATAAATATATTCTTTATTAATCTCTTTGTGTTGTGGCGGCCAGAATTTTATTTGGTTATATATTGTTGTTGTTGTTTATGTGCATGTGCAAGCCCAGTGTTTATTGGAAATAAATTATAATGGACAAAATATTTAACATGTAGATGGAGTTTTATATGATGTGTTTAAATATAAATGAAGTCTGTCGTCATGCGCATTTAAATATATATATTTGGTGGAGTACGCTTTGCTCTGGCCGACAGCTGTTTGTTTTTGTGTATGTAAATTAATTTTGTGTGCATTAATATGTGCATATATGTATATATATGTCCAAAATGTGTACAACTTGTGGATTAGTTGTGTTTTGAATTTGAAAAACTATTTAATTCTTGTTTTTGGTTTCTGTGAATGTTTAATTAACATATGATTTGCATGTGTCGGTTTCTATGTATGTACATATGTACGCTTGAGCTGCGCTCAAGTGCCGGCATATGCTTGTGGATATGTATATATGTACGCATGTTTGTAGTTTGCAGTTTGTGTTGTTAAAAATGTTATTTTTCACTTTAGGCAATTGAGGCTGCACAATAAAATTATTTAAAATATTGTATAGAATTACGGATGTGTGGAAATTATTGTGGTAATGGAAAAAATTGCCGAAAACATATGTACGTAGAAACGAAGAATGGATTTATATAGGAGACACATGCACTAAGAAAATAAATAATTGAGATGCAACACGAAACTACACTAAACTTGTGCCTTTTATTTGGAATTTGTAACACTTTTCACTTTTCAGAGTACAAAAAAACTTTTCACCAATATGCCGCCTTATGTAGAAGGCTATGTAATACTTTTATATGTGCATATGCAAAAGCAAATATGGCGGCTGAATTTTTTCGGAGGCCGTGGAAGAAAATTATATATGACTATAATTTATGGATTCGCCCTTCATGTGGGCATAAAATTGAATGGAGTGTTCTGATAGGTAAGTATCAGCACGATAAGTAGAATATTTTTGCGGAGAAGTTGCTACTTGGCAAAGTGCGGAGAAAAATATTAATTATCTGTGCTTTTTGGGTTAAAAAAAACTCCAACGATGCTTTTTTTTTGATGTTTTGAAGATCCGGCTCGAAGGACCAAATGTTGGGAGCAGGCTGGGTTTTTTTCTTGGTTGCTGTTGGTGTGGTGGTGGGTGCGACTGCGTCGCACTTGTAAAATAATATAAAAGAAAAATGATGGGAGTTCTTCCAAAACGAGTCTTCCTTCGTGGGGATGTTTATTCAGAATGATTAGCTACATGTTTCAAGAATAACTTAAAACTAGCCTTAATATTACATGTTTACAAAGTGCGGGGAGTTTATGATCACAGCAGAGAGGATAAGAAAAAACGGCAACTCCTTGTTCACTGCCTGCTTTTAGGCATGAACAGATACTGTGCGTATTCACTTTGTGAACCATTACATAAATTATTTAACTTGTCGGTTGACACAACAGTGTTTCCTGCTATATGGAAGGAATCTTTTATAATTCCACTCCATAAAAATTCTTCTAAGTCTAACGTTAAAAATTAGAGGGGCATATCCAAGTTGACCACCATTCCTAAAGTCTTTGAAAAAATTATATGTTCTCAACTGCAACACGTATAGTTCAATTATATCGCCTTATCAACACGGTTTTGTTAGGGGTAGATCTACTACAACTAACCTTCTTCAATTCACTTCGCTTGTTATCAAAGGGTTCCAGGAAAAAATGCAAACTGACGTTGTTTACACCGATTTTAGTAAGGCATTTGATTCTGTTAGTCATTCTCTGTTGCTTCAAAAATTAAATATTATTGGATTTCCGTGAAAACCATTATTGTGGCTTTCGGAGTACTTGTGTGGTCGAACACAAAAATTAGTTTTTAAATCGTCGGTATATAAACCTATTTTTGTTACCTCTGGTGTACCCCAGGGTAGTCACCTTGGACCTTTGCTATTTAATCTGTTTATTAACGATCTTCCAGCTGTTATTACTAACTCCTATGTATATATGTTTGCTGATGATGTGAAGCTATGTTTCACATATAATGATGCTTCCCTGTGTAATTTTCTACAGTCGGATTTGGGTGCATTGTCGGCCTGGTGTCGTTTTAACTTACTCAATTTAAATTGTTCAAAATGTAAAGTCATGTCTTTTTGTAGAAGTACCCCTCATACTGCTCACTACTTGCTTGATGCTTCACCACTTGACCGCGTGTTTGAAATTAAAGATTTAGGCATTATTCTTGATCCTAAATTAAAGTTTGACGCTCATGTCATTGTCCATGGTCAATAAGGCCATTAATGTCATTGGCTTCATCAAGCGGTGGTCGAAAGAGTTTAATGATCCGTACACCACTAAAACGCTTTATACATCCCTAGTTCGTCCCATCCTGGAGTATGGATCTTGTGTTTGGTCTCCACAATACTTGATTCACCAGGATAGAATTGAATCTGTGCAGAAGAAATTTCTTCTGTTTGCCCTTCGAAGTTTTAACTGGGTTCCTGGAGTAGACATACCCCCGTATTCAAGTAGACTCCTTTTAATTAATCTTCCCTCCCTGTTAAACCGTAGAACTATGCATGGAGTATTATTTATTACTAACCTACTTAATGGTGAAATCGACTCATCAGTTCTTTTGAGTCGAATTAAATTTAATGTCCCAATTAGATCTGCACGTAACTTTTTACCCCTTAGCCTTGATCGTTGCTTCAGAAACTATTTAATTCATGAACCATTTCGTGTTATATGTTCCGACTATAACAAACTTTATTTTCTTGTCTCCTTGGAGGCCTCAACTCCAGTACTAAACATAGTGCCGCATAGTTAATTTTGGCTATGCCAAGACTATGATACCCTTCACACGTGGATTAATTTGTATTTTTATTTTTTTATTGCGTGAAACTCTCGAAAGACTATAAGGCATTAAATTATTAATATTCGGTGTATCGAATTAACTATAATAATTTTACCAATAGATATTCAGCTATTTTGGTAAACTCTTATATAGTCTAGTGGTAAGTATGCCAGACTCTTATCCGGTAGGTGCGGGTTCGAATCCCCGTGTAGTAATTTTGGTATTTTAGTTTTTTAGTCCAATTTTGTTTTTTTAATAGATTTTTTGTATCCGATCGGGATGAAATTTCATAGTGAACAAACCCGAGATGATCTAAGCAATCTGTGAAAGTTTCATCAAGATCGGTTCAGCAGTTTGGCCGGAAATCGTGTTGATATGGTAAATTTATATGGTGGCTATATCGTAGAATGCTCCGATCGGGATGAAATTTCATAGTGAACAAACCCGACATGATCTAAGCAATCTGTGAAATTTTCATCAAGATCGGTTCAGCAGTTTGGCCGGAAATCGTGTTGATATGGTTAATTTATATGGTGGCTATATCGTAGAATGCTCCGATCGGGATGAAATTTCATAGTGAACAAACCCGACATGATCTAAGCAATCTGTGAAAGTTTCATCAAGATCGGTTCAGCAGTTTGGCCGGAAATCGTGTTGAAACAGACAGACAGACGGACAGACGGACGGACGGACGCACAGACGGAAATCAATTCCTGAGCTCGTCCTGATCATTTTGATATATAGTTTATGGGGTCTTTCATCATTCCTTTAAGGCGTTACAGATTCATGACAAAGTCAATATACCCTGTGAAGGGTATAAAAAGATCGATCCTTTTTGCTTTATCTAATCGTAACCACTAACTACTAATCTAACGCTGGTCTGATTGGGTTTTTCTGGGTTTTTCCCAATCCTCGCAACAAATGTTGGACTTCTCAATTTTTTATTGAATTTCCCAGAGCTTTAACGTTAAATTTTAAATATATTTTCAGATTTATATATTATTCTATATTTTACTTAATTTAATCATTTTAATTTTTTTTAATTTAAATTAATTTTGATTTCTTTTTAATGTCAGCTGCTCTTAGCTGACAATAAATAAATAAATAAATAAAAATTTAAAAAATTTTTTAAATAATTAAATTAAGTATATTATTATTATATTGGGGGTAAATGCACTGCGACCAAATAGATCTATTGTGCCCCCTTCATAGCCTATAGCTCTTCCATCAAGCCCAGGTGTTACATAAAAGCAAGTACCTTTGTTGGGTCGATGGTTTCTAAATCGTTACTATATGTTTTCCTAGAAAACTACATCTTTTCCTTACTAAGTCTACGCATTCTGCTATAATGTGCAACGAGGATTCTCCTTCCGTTTCGCATGTGACCTCGTAGTCTACAATGTCCTGTCAAGAGACCGGTGAGTATCCTGAGTCTATTTTTACCCATTGATATTTCTCGCTTAAGTCGTTTGAGGTTATAGCTACCCAAGAGAAGCTTTGCTTGTCTGAGTCCTGGTGTCCTTGCCCAGCCCGTTCTTCGCAGAAATCTATCTTCATTCCTAAGCTCTTGCCGTATTGTGCTTCTTCCTATACCACAGTACGGCTCGGGTCCTATTAGGGGTGTCGCTGCCCCCTGCCTTCTGCCTCTTCGTTCCCCGCTATGTTGACATGTCCCGGGACTCATCTGAAGGCAATCCAATTTTGTGATCCTAGATTATTTAGCTTGGTTCGTACCTCACGAACTACCTTTTACCTAATTTCGGTCTAACTAAGTGCCATTATTGCTGCTTGGCTATCGGATAAGATGGCTACATTCCCTATTCCTTCCGATTGCGCATACCTCAGCTTGGAATATGCTGGTGTGCATACCTAGGGGCTCGTGGTAAATAAGCCGAGGGCCTACCACACCAAGACCGGAGCCTTGTTGCCATAGGGATCCATTGGTGTACCATTTTATGGTGTGTGGCTTCATGTTGAGGACCTCTTCCAGAGATGTCCAACTCTTTTTGTTGCAGAGGTGAACTTGAAACTTTTGCCCGAACCTGTGTTCGGCTTTCATTTCGTCCCTTGGCTGTGCCAATAGGGAAAGTTCACCCGATAGCATATCTGCCTCTACTCGACTAAGAATGTGTCCTCTCCCAACTCCTTCAACGGACATTCATAAGAGGGCTGCCTTCTATTGCAGCCTAATTGTGTGATGGAGTGGTGTTATCTCCAATATAACCTCAAGCACTGATGTGGGGCAGGTCCTCATCGCTCCCGAGATTCCTACACATGCCAATTTTTGAAGCTGTTGAAGCTGCTTCTGCACAGTGATTTGCTGTGCCTTATTCCCCCATGCAATCACTCCGTACGTGAAAATGGGCTTTACTACCATAAGGTATAGACATCTTATTATCTTTGTTGATGTTCCCCATGACTTCCCGGCTATGGTACGACACGTGTTCAGCAGCACTTTGCGATCGTATTCTGAACATGGGTGCCAAAGTTTAATTTACTGTCGAAATTAACCCCAAGGTACTTAACTTCCTTGCTTGTTTCTATTGGACTCCTTGCAAGCCTAATCTCCCTCAGCCTTTGTAGCCTGAATCTTCTGGTGAACGGAACGATGATTGTTTTAGTAGGGTTTATGTTGAGACCAACCTCCGTACACCAATCATGCGTGATCCTAATTGAATACCCCTATTCCCAAGTCTACTTAATAGTTCGTCTACTAGTATACTCCATAAGAGGGTTGATAAAACCTTCCCTTGAGGACAGCCCCCCGTGGTTGTTACTGTTACGGTACGGTATTGTTGCCGTAGCCTGTCTGGACCCTAATAAGGATGAAATCCATCTACTAGCTGTACTGTCCAGCCCTCTTTTATTCAAGGTAGCTTTGACAGCATCATGTGATGTGTTTTCAAAAGCACCTTCAATGTCTTAAAATTCACAAACTGCTACTTCTTTGTTTACAACTGCCGCCCGCAGAGTACGGTGCAGCTCATACAGGGCAGTATCCGTAGATCTGCCTGTTCTGTATGCATGCTGCGTTGCCTGCAGTGGACTCTGTGTAGGCAGAGTACTCTTAATGATATAATCCACCAGCTTTTAAATCGTTTTCAACAAAAACTATGTTAAGCTGATGGGTCTGAAGGACTTTGGGTTGGTGGTATCTGTCTTCCCCATCTTGGGGATGAAGACCACCCTAGCTCTACTCCAAGTGCTTGGTATATGACCAAGTGCTAGGCTACTGACCAGGATTTTCCGTAGAGTGGGTAGGAGTATTCCCTGTCCCTGCTGAAGGAATACCGGTGATATGCAATCTAGACCAGGAGATTTGTAAGGCTGGAAGGTTCCAATTGCCCATTTTATTTTCTCCACTGTGACCACCGACTTGGCACATGCCCAGTCAATGGCCGTTGGTCTGTGTTGACCTCCTGTTTCAAGCGATTCGCACGGTTGCCAGGGGATACTTCCTGGGAAGTGCGTCTCGAACAGAAGCTCTAACCTTTGCATATTGGTGCTCGTATATGTATTATCTCTACGCTTCAAGGCTAAATTAGCCTCCGGCGCCCGCTTTTATAATGCCCTTTGAAGCCGGGCAACTTTACTCGTCCTTGTTATGCTTTCGCAGAAGTCCCTATAGTTCCTACGCATAGCCTTCCTAATCTCCTTGCTGTAGGAGGTGAGGCTTTCGCAGTTTGTATCCCATGACCAGTCCCTTTTGGCTTTATTGAAGAGGTAACGGGGGGTGATCCGTAGTCTCTCGAGACCGTCATTCCACCATGGGGCATCTTTTTCTTTATTCGTCTTCCCTAGTGGGCAGCTTACTTCATATGCATTTTTAATGCTACTTTTCAGATATCTAACAACTCTTTCTAGCTCACCCATGCAACTGGATATTCCAGATTTTTTAGTGGCTAGGTTAAGTTCTAGGGTAGACCTACATTTTTCCCAGTTCGTTTTCCTGGGGTTACGAGTTGGTATACTATTATTCGTATTAACCTTAAGTTTCAATAGGATAATCCTGTGATCGGACATGGAGCATGCCATTCTCTGAAACTTGGCATTAGAGACCGACTTATCAGAGTAATGTCTAATACCTCTTTTCTAACTCTAGTTACAAATGTCGGAGTCGATCCAACATTACCAATTTCTAAATTATACTTGAAATTAAAGATGGTAAGACACTCACCCTTCTGTTGATGTCCGTGCTGCCCCATATGGAATGGAGCGCACTTGCATCGCAGCCGATTATTACCGGCAGCTTCTCCTTCCTGCAGTGATCCATCAGCTTTTTTATTTCCGGTGGCGGGCAATTCACATCACCAGCCAAATAGGCAGATACAACCACAGTACGGCGGCTTTTCCTATTGCCCTTACGGCAATAGGTATGCAGTCCCTAGTGAGGAATTCTGAAAGAATAGTAAAATTAATAAATTTCCTTACCATAATGCATGCTCTAGGTGTAGGATCTCTTTGAGCCCAGATTACCTTCGAGTCTGCGGTGTACAGGCCTTTTATGCCATTGTTTACCCATGGCTTCTGTACCAGGTCTAGCCTAAGATGTTGGGTGATAAACGTCCTGGCCAAGACAGCAGAGGCTGCCTTAGCCCGATGGAGGTTTATCTGGTCTAGCCCAGTGACGGTGACGTTTGACGTCACCATCATTCATCCGCCGCTCCAGTTCCTGGTGATGCAGGTTGGGAGCTACCTCCCTTCCAGCTCTGCTAGACCGAGCGTCATCTCCGCCAGGTCCTCATCCTCGGCCAGATCCTCTAATAAATCAGAGACACCTGCCAGATGAGCACTAGGAACAGTGGTGGTGGGAAGTGTGGGGGCCGAGGCTGCAGCTCCCGGGACTGTCGTTTGGGCGGAGGCAGTCCTCGCGTCAACACTCTTCTTCTGCAAACCGCTATTGGAGATGGTCCCGTAGAGGAATGAAACTTGGTGGCCTATCTCAACTATCGCATCCTTCGATGCCTATCACCAATAGCGCACCTCCGCCTTCCGTCCTCCTTGATAGCACCTTCCACGAGTCGGTCTTGATCTTGTTCTGGTTCCTCAGCAGAACCAACAAGGATTCGGTTGACCGATCCGCGCTTTTTGGGCAGAAGATGGTGATATTGTGGGGTGATGGATTATCATCACCCACCTTGCAGTGCAGTGGAGCCCCTTTCCACGACTGCAGTCTAGGCGCCACAGTCCTCAGCCACTCTGCTGAGTGTTCTTCGGATATTTCAATGACCAGGTAGCCAAACTGGAAATGAATGCCTGCGAACGCAACCGCGGTGTCCCATCATGTGAGGATAACCTCGTCCAGGATGGCCTCCTCCAATGCGGACAAGTCCCAATGACTTAGCATTACCTGTGGGTACCGTTGCAATGCGCAGTGCCTTCGCTAACGAGTATAAAAATACTTTTACGTACAAGTTTTTTTTTTGTAGATGCAGGGTTTCTGGGTTGAAAAGTATTAATATATCTAGTTACAATTGAGAATAATGGGTGGGCAATAATCAAATTTAGCTATAATAAAAGTGTGAGTATAGTGTATTTCTGTTTTGCTTCTTTTGGGAATGCACACAATTCCCAAAACATGCTAAACAGAAATACACTATACGAATGATGAATGTTGGATACCCTAATAACATATAAGTGCTATTATGGATATGTAGTTATAGAATATATTTGCATTAATTGCATGCTTTAAATTATTTTGATTAGCAAAGCTTAGCGTAAGCACACAATAAAGAAATAACTAAAAATAGTTTAATAACATATTATCTTCCAATATTATAAGAGTATCCAACATTTATCATTCGTCTAGTGCAATTCTGTATTGCTTCTTTTGTGAATACACACACACACACACAATTACAGACTAACATAGCGGACTTCTTCAATAAGGTAAAGAACTGACGAATGATGAACCGCAATTCAAAAAGAGAACCCAAATTCAATGAAATATTATTTCTATACCCTGAACCCATAAAAGGGGTTAGGTTAAGTTAGGTTAGAGCGGTAGTGAGAGGTTCGAAGAACCCCCCACGCAAAAAGGCCATGTATTTAATTTTAATTTTAATTTAATTAACGAAATGCTTAGTGCTGCAGTTTTACTACTATAAATTAAAGCACTAATCACTAAGACATAAGGCAAAAAAAAAATAAAAATAAAAATAATAATACATATACATAAACTTATAAAGAACAAAAAAAATAAATATATAATATATGAAAAAACTTATTGATGGTAACATTGACTAAGACTATGTATGTGCTTATATATATACTATATGTATATATATATATATATATATATATATATTATAGATTTCATTTATTTTATTATTATTATTTTTTTTTAATACTCGATACCGAAGGTAAAGAGTATATTGAGTTTGTGCAATGTCCGTCATGGTGTCTGTCCGTTTGTCCGTCAGTCTGTCTGTCCGTCTTTCCGTCTGTATGAACGAAACTTTTTTCCACACCCTTCAAGCTAGAGACTTGAAACTTTCCAATTCTCTTTATCTATGGGATAGTTAATTAAAGTGTCAAGATTGGGGCTCTACGATAACTGGGGGGCTGACAAATCGATAAATTTGATAACTCAAAACCGATAAATCCACATATTTCGCACATCCTTACAGCTAGAACTACCAAATTGGGTAAGAAGATAGCTACTATCAACTACCAAAAAAACTGAATCAAACATTTTTGGAGCCACGCCCAACCATTAAACAACCAGCCAACCCCCCCCCCCACCCCGCATTTTGAAATCAGAAATGGCTATATCTCCCACAGTTCTTTAACTATAGCCACCAAATTTGGTGCCAAGCTAGGTGATGAAGACCCCCAAAATACTGCATTAAAAGTTTTGATGCCACGCCCACCAACACTGCCCTAGCCGCCCCCAACCACCCCAACGCATCGTCAAAAACGGGAGTGCGTGTATCTACCAGAGTTGTGGGAAGAGTTGTGAGGCTAGAACCACCAAATTTGGTAGGAAGATAGCTGGCAATGACCCCCAAAAATCTGCATCAAAGTTTTGGAGCCACGCCCACCCATTTTGCCCCCCTTTCCGTATTTTTTACAAAGTTTAAGCTAGAGCCACCACATTTGGTATCAAGATAGCAATTGACATTCCCAATAGATCTGCATCAAAACTTAGGATGCCAAGCCCACCCGTACCACCTCCAGCCCCCCTTTCCCTTTTTTTACAAACTTTGAGCTAAAGTCACCTTATTTGGTATTAATATAGCAATTGACAATCGACAAAGATCTGCATGAAAAATTTGGATGCCACGACCACCCATACTGCCCCCAGCCACACTTTCACCACTTTTTACAAACTTTGAGCTAAAGTCACCAAATATGGTATCAAGATAGCAATTGACATACCACATAGATCTGCATCAAAACTTTGGATACCACGCCCACCCAAACCGCATCCAGTCCCCTTTCCCCACTTCTTACAATTTTTGAGCTAGTGTAACCAAATTTGGTATGAAGATAGCAATTGACATTCGACAAAGATCTGCATGAAACTTTTGGATGCCACGCCCACCCATACTTCCCCCATTCCCCTTGCCCACCATTTACAATATTTGAGCTAGAGTCACCAAAATTGGAATGAACATAACAATTGACATTTCACAAAGATCTGACTCAAAAATTTGGATGCCACGCCCACCCATACCGCCCCCAGCCACCCTTTCCCCACCTTTTAAAAACTTTGAGCTAGAGTCACCAAATTTGGAAGGAAGATAGCTGGTGGCGTCCCCATCTGCATCGGAGAATCTTCAAGGCAGCGTACACCCCTGCCGCATCCGTACCCCTTTGCAATCAGGCCTCTTTTTATCGGTTTTAATACTGGTATCGAGTATGCCGCAGTCGGTTGCGTCCGACTGCAACGTTTCCACTTGTTTGAATTTTAGGATTGATAAAGATTTTTAAAGTGTACAATAACCATACGTTTAAATTGGTGTGCGCCTCTTATGGACTTAAACATAGTAGGAAGACTATTCCACATTCGAAAAGCATTAATATAAAATTGTTTTTCTGCACTTGCTAACCTGGTTCTCAGGCAATTAAGATTTTTTACTCTTTGGGAGGAAGTAAATTTTATGTTGTCATATAAATACTCACGCTTTTGTGTAGAGATTATTTTTTTTTTTTAAATATGAATTTTGATCTTAACCAACGACGATAAATTTAAGCCGAACAGTTTGTTGGCATAGCCCGTAACGTGGTCCGTCCTTTTCAGTCCATACACGTAACGAGCTACACTATTAAAAGCCACACTGTGCCTACGCTGACTAGCAGCTTCACAGCTGCCAAAAATTTCAATCCCATAAAAGACTATTGGTAATAGTACTGCCTTAGCAATAATCATTTTTGTTTGCACAGGAATATAATGCTGGGTTATTGACAATTGTCTAAGTGTGCCGTACTTTTTGCCCACCGCTTTCTTGTCTTATTAAAGGTTATGCCAAGATATTCTGCCTTATTTACAAACTCATTTCCTACCTTATCTATGCTAAGCTAAGGAAAATTTTCAGTATTTAGGCTCTTCTTATAAATTACAAGACACTTAGACTTAGACACAATACAATATTACACAAATCAATACATTTATTTATTTGACTTAGTTTGGTACTTACAATATAATTGGACATCATCATCATACAAATGAACATTACAGTTAGACAGACATGACGGCAGATCGTTAACTTAAATAGAGAATAAAAGCGGACCTAATATTGATCCCTGCGGAACACCACGGGGCACTACCAGCAGGTCCGATATTTTGTTCACGGAAACAAGCGCTTGTCTTCGTTGCTTTAAATAGGAGGACATTAGTTTAGTGGCAGTTGTACTAAAATTGTACATTCTACATAGCTTGTTGAGAAATATGTCGTGGTTCACCGTGTCAAAAGCTTTACAGAAATCAAGAAGCGTCAATAAGGTTACCTCGCTATTGTCCATTTTTAACCTAAGATTCTCGACTACTTTTCCAATCGCCGTTGTGCAACTGTGATAAGTCCGAAAGCCAGACTGATGGTGGACAAGAAGTTTATTGGCGTATAGAAAATTGTTAATTTGTTTGGCGACTAGATGCTCAAAAATTTTAGATAGGTATGGCAATATGGATATAGGTCGAAAGTCGGCATTGGCCTTAGCAATAGGCAAAACTTTGGCAATTTTCCATTCATTAGGGAATGTAGAGGTGGTAATAGAAGTATTAAAAATATGCGTTAAGTGGCCTTTTATAAATGGTAATAACAATTTGAAAAATTTAGGTCTAATATTGTCCAAACCAGTAGCATTGGATTTGATTTTTTGTATGGACTGAAGCACATCACATTGATACACAGGACTAAATTGGAAAGTGTTTTGAGAATTGTTAAAAGACGCAGCACTCACATTGGGGCTATATAGAGTTACAGGGACATTTACATTAACAAACTTATTATTTAAACAATTAACATCAATACTATAATTTATCACAGTTTGAACTTTCCCAATCCCCAATTTCTTAATATCTTTCCATTGTCTGTTGTCAATTGCCCTTTTAAATCTATTAGTAAAATAAGTACGTTTGGCCCTATAAATTAAATCATTGACAAATCGCCTGTTGGTAATAAATACGTTATGTAAGTGATCATTCTTGTATCTCTGCCATTTCTTGTATGCCTTATCTCCTAATATTATTGCACTTTATATATCTTTGTTAAACCAAGATTTTATTGAAGGCTTTATAACTTTGGTTTTGATCGGTACATGTTTGTTGTACAACATGTCGATGAAATATTGCACATAACGGATATGGGTGTCAGCTGCACGGAAGGAAAAAATGAGATATGTTGGAGCAGAATAATTATATTGATAGTTTGTAAACATAGGTTAAGTTAGTTTAAGAGAAAACATGAAGTCGCTCTTACTGTTAGTTTTTAGGCCGATCGGCAATCTGCCGACGGCGAATTTGTGTTGTGTGTGGCCGTCTGTGGCTCGCGTAATTGTATTAGGCTAAGCTATTTTTTAATCGTCGTATTACTCTTGAAGCCACCACACGCATTATATTCGCTTTTTTGCAAGAAAAAACCGCGTCTCGTAAATTCATTTGTTTGATAAATAATCTATCAACTAATAGATTTTTCAATCAAGATCAGAGCTGTAAAATCTTCGTATTAACTGGCAAAGTCGATGTTATTGAAGTCCCGGTATGAAATAGTTTGTTGACAATAATTAAGAGGCATGTCATGCGTCAAAAATATTAAGTCATGTTTTGAGAAAGCAGCTACAGATATTTGAACATAAAGTAATACGAGTTGCCTTTTATTAACGGAAAACAAGTCAATTAAGGTATTAGTCGTTTTGGAGAAATGTGTCGGTGTTGAAATGTTCACCGGTTCTTAGCCGAGAGATACCATATCATCCGCCAGGTGTCTTTCAGTGAATAAATTATTATTCATGTCACCTGCCAATAGTTTTAGTATCACAGATTGGATTAATGAATTCTAGAAAAATGTATTCTTTTAGGCTATCATTGGGCTGCTTAAGAACAAGTTTACCCCTCACTCTATTGCTAAGATAAATTGCTACACCCCAGCATGACTACGACGATCAGAACGAAACACATCATACCCATCACAGCTTATTAACAAGTTACTAAGTTCAGGTACAAACCACATTCCAGAAACACATACAACATCTACTTGGGAATTAACAAACAGATAACGAAACTCTTCAATCTTATCTTGAGCCCAAATTTCTGTTTGCCTAGGACCCTAATCATTGCATGGCTGTTCGCTGTGGAGTTAAGGCTAGAGGCCATCAATATTGAAATAAGTTTTTCCATAGAAATGCACACCAAATGAATATAAAGTTATGTAAAGATCACACTGAATAGAATTAGAAAACATTAAGAGAAAAAAAAAGTTTACCATTAAATATATTAAAGAAGGGCTGAGAGGAAGGGCCAAACTAAATAAAGAGCGAAAAAGCTCAAGCCCAACACCACTTGTTTCCCTCCCGCTCTCCCGCAGACGATTGAGCTTTTGTAAGCTGTCAACGCGGATAACATCTGCCGCTTCACTCCGTCTAACGTGAACGAGCGCTCGACGGCAGAAAACAGCTGATAAGATCTTCTGTCTCTTCATCTGCATAGCTTGCTTAAAGTTTATATAATTATCTCTTGAAAGCTGCTCGTTTAGGTAAACGGGAGTATTTGCAAGTGTGTCAAGGCCAAGCAGAGGGAAAGTTAGTTGCGTTTGATTTGTTCGCCGGTACTGGGCAGCAGCGCGTTGAAAGTTAATTTTGTCTCGGAGACAATCAAATCTAATAACAATAACAGGGTCGACAACCGAATTTGCATTTTTCGACTGTCGGACCCTGTAAATTTTCTTAAGCCGCGGTGCTGGGGTAACTTCAAGCGAGAAAGCTAGCGAGTTAAACGCCGAACGCAACTGCTCACCCTCAACAAACGGGGCTCCATGAAGGCGCATGTCATTAGTGGCACTGGCATTGGCTTGCTCGGCTAGCTTTGCCGTAAGCGTCTCCACTTGAGTCTGTAGCTCAGACCATCCTCTCGACTCTCTGCTGTAACTCATCCAGCTCCCCACGCATCCCATCAAGTTTCTTGTGCAATAGGGCCAGTACACGCTCCTCGGACTCACTCATCTTCTTCTCCATCAGATCAGCTTGCTCATCAAACCGCTGATTAATTAGCCGGATAAGAGAGGCTGGGTCAATGGACTTAATTGATTTAATATCTCCAGAGGAATTTACGCGTTTTGGTAGAGGTGCCATAGTATGTTTTTTAGTTTAGTGTAGTTGAGTGAATTTGACGTGATATGTTTAGATGTGTGTGTGTTAGTGTTTGGCACGCTCTTACTCTTGTGTTTAAGTAGTCAGTTTACAAGAGAAATGATAATAAGCAAAAGTGTTGCTGTATAGCTTTGGTACGACTGTCGTTTTGTGAATTTAAAAGTCAATTTTATAATAAATGTGCACTGAGATTGATATTGCAATCGGGTGCTTGTCATAACGCCCAGTTCAGTGAGGTCCGATAAGAAGAAAGAACCAAGATAGCGATATCTATTTTTGCAGAGTTAAGGGTATAACAAGTAAGAAGTCACTAGTCGGAAGACCCCGACTAGAAGATACCCTGAACCAAGTTGCAATAAATATATTAAATTTATGTAAGACTTTGGTATACTGACTTAACTTCAATCGATTAAATTCGATATCTCCGGTGTTTCGTAACCAATTTGGACGAAATTTTCAGAAAAAATATATCGTTATACATTATGCCAACCCTCATTTTAACATTTTCCAACTTCGATATGTTTTTGCTATCGATTCCATGTATATATCGGAAACCAGAATATCTATCGATAATTTAAAACAATCTTGTTCTGCTAATGGTATAGGAGAACTTTTATCCAAAATCTTAAGTCTCTAGCTTTTGTAGTCTCTGAGAACCACGCGTTCATACAGACGGACAAACAAACAGACGGACATGGCTGTATAGTCTCGGCTGTTGATGCTGATCAAGAATATATGTATATATATATTCTTGGGGTCGGAGATGCTTCCTTCTGCCTGTTACATAGTTTTGCACAAAACCCTAAGACCCTCTTTAAACATTTTATGGGTTAAGGGTATAAAAATAGAAATGATATGTAATGGAACAGATGTAGAAGAAACTAAGTACTGATATTAGAACAGCTAACGAATACCTTCGAAACAGTGTAAGACTCATATCTCAAACTCTATTGCTAGCTTAATACACTTCCTTATTAACTGCTGCTAAATTATTTAGAATAATGCATTAAAACATTATCAACCATCAATTATAAGAAGTTAATAAAAAATTTTCTTAGACCCCTTTTACACGATGAAGTTTTGCTTCGGAAGCATTCGTGTGTTGGCAAAGGGAGTATAGGGGTAACAGCTGCAAGCATTGCTTCATGAATTTTGTAGCAATGATTTATTTTTCTTATTTTGCTTTGCCTTATTCCGATTGCATGTAATCACAGAGTTGCGCAGAGTTTGACATGAATAATAAAGTTATTGATACGAAATATCGCACAAGCAAATATTAGCGCAAATAGTAAATACATTGTTTTGGTTTAGAAATTATTAATAGAAATGTTCACTGAATTCATTTTATTTACTTGTTACTTCTTAAATCTATTATATGTTAACGAATAAAACAATCGATGGCAAAAATTTTAACTATCGACCACAAGTTTAAATCAGAGTTGCATTTACCAAGAAAATAATGCATGAAAAAACTTCATCGTGTAAATGCTACCAGATTTGCGAAGAAGTTTTTAAAAAGAATGAAAAAAAACTTAATGAAAAAACTTTATCGTGTAAAAGGGGTATTATTTTAAGGCATGGGTTTGAATAAAGCAAAAACCGACCGATTTCCCTGTTGAAATAAATTTCACATTTCATAGAAAACAATACAGTTTATCTCGTTTTAAGCGTAAAGCCTAGTCAAGATAGCTAACTACTTAGCATAAAAGAATTAAAAATTAAAAGATACAATACTTATTTGAAGAAAACGAATTATCATGACCAATTTAAGATAGGGAATTAAACAAAATCAATAGAAGAATATTAAACTCCTCACATAAATCCTTTTATCGTAGGAAACACACACTGGGAAAGAAGATAATAAAAACCATTTGAATAAAACAACAATCCAGCTGCTTAGAACAGCTTACTTATGAAATAATTTTAGCCGAGTATAACAAATAGTTTGACGGATATCTTAAAGTCTGAAAAGTGTCATTTGACGAAAATCTTAAAGCGAGCAGAGGAAAAGTTAAGAAAAAGTTTATTTGTTAAAGCTTAGGACGCAGGAACTAGAAATCTTTCTTATTGATATTTACACATTATTTCTAGTGTGTATCCTTAGACCCTGTGTGCCTTTTAACAATACCGAAAAATTCCAAAAACGCGAAAATGGCAAAACGAAAAGGTAAAAGAGTAATACGGGCACACTTGTTTTTACAATTAATTGCCTACACATTAAATTGAATTGTGAAACATAATAATGTCTGATGATATTGTGTTATTAACGGCAGTGGCTGCATTTTTATACCTTTAACCCATAAAATTGGGAAAAAAAAGGGTGTAATGGTTTTGTGCAAAAGTATGTAACAGGCAGAAGGAAGCATCTCCGACCCCACAAAGTATACACATTCTTGATCAGCATCAACAGCCGAGACGATATAGCCACGTCCGTCTGTCTGTCCGTCTGTATGAACGCGTGGATCTCAGAGACTATAAGAGCTAGAGTTCTCCTATACCATGAGCAGAACAAGTTTGCTTCAAACTATCGATAACTATTCTGGTTTCCGATATAAACAAGTAATCGATAAGTAAGAATGCTCTAGTCGGGAGAGCCCGACTAAAAGATACCCTGAACCCAGTTGCAATAAATAAATTAAATTTATAATTGACTTTGACTATACTGACTTAACTTCAATCGATTAGATTCGATATCTCCGTTGCTTCTTAACCGATTTTGACGAAATTTTCAGAAAAGTTCTATCGTTACCCATTACTTCAACCCTAATTTTTTCATTTTCCAAATGCGATATTTCTTATTAACGATTCTGTGTGTATATCGGAAACCAGAATAGTCATCGATAATTTGAAGCAAAATTGTTCTGCTCATGGTATACGAGAACTTATATACAAAATCTGAAGTCTCTAGCTCTTATAGTCTCTGAGATCCACGCGTTCGTACAGACGGACAGACAGACAGGCGGACGGACAGATGGACATGGCTATATATCTACTTTATGGGGTTGGGGATACTTCCTTCTGCCTGTTACATACTTTTGCACAAGACCATTACCCTTTTTTTTACCCACTTTATGGGTTAAGGGTATAATAACTTTTTTGCCGATTTTGCTGTTGTTTTCATTAATTTTTTTATAGAGTACTAGTAAGTGGCCCGCTTACTTCGCTGCGCGGATAGTTTATTTAAATTTTAGCAATAGAAGATAGATATAAAATAAATAAATTATAAAATATTTAACAACAAATTAAAACAAAGTATTGAATATTCTCTTTTCCACGCCAACATTGAGGTTGCGAATCAGGCGCGTCATTATACTCAATACCGAAGGTAAAGAGTATATTGGGTTTGTGCAATGTCCGTCATGGTGTCCGTCCGTCTTTCCGTCTGTATGTGTCCAATTTTTTTGCACACCCTTCAAGCTAGAGACTTGACACTTTCCATTTCTCTTAAACTATAGGATAGTAAATTTAAGTGTCAATATGGGGGTTCTACGATAACCGGGGGGCTGGCAAATCAATAAATTCGATAACTCAAAACCGATAAATCCACATATTTCGCACATCCTTACAGGTAGAACTACCAAATTTGGTCAGAAGATAGCCACTAGCAGCCCCCAAAAAAATGCATCAACAATCTTGGAGCCACGCCCACCCATTCCGCCTCCAGCCCCCCGCATTTTAAAGTCAAAATAACCTTTATCTCCCACAGTTTTTGAGCTATAGCCACCAAATTTGGTGCCAAGATAGGTAATGATGACCCCCCAAAAATTGCATTAAAAGTTTGAATGCCACGCCTACCAATACCACCCATGCCGCCCCCAGCTGCCCCAACGCTTCGTCAAAAACGAGAATGCGTGTATCTTCCAGAGTTGAGAAGCTAGAGCCTCCAAATTAGGTAGGAAGATAGCTGGTAACGATCCCCAAAAAACCGCATCAAAGTTTTGGAGCCACGCCCACCCATTCCGCCCCCAGCCCCCCCGCATTTTGAAATCAGAAAAGCCTATATCTCCCACAGTTTTTTAGCTAGAGCCAACAAATTTGGTGCCAAGATAGATGATGATGACCCCCTAAAACTGCATCATAAGTTTGAATGCCATGCCCACCAATACTGCCCTAGCCGCCCCCATCCACCCCAACGCTTCATCAAAAACGGGAATGCGTGTATCTTCCAGAGTTGTCGAGCTAGAGCCACCAAATTTGGTAGTAAGATAGCTGGCATAACCCCCAAAAATCTGCATCAAAGTTTTGGAGCCACGCCCACCCATTTCGACACCTCTCTCCACCTTTTACAAACTCTGAGCTAGAGTCACCAAATTTGGTATGAAGGTAGCAATTGACATTCCACATAGATCTGCATCAAAACTTTGGATGCCACGCCCAGCCATACTGCCCCCAGCCCTCCTTACCACACTTTTTACAATTTTCGAGCTAGAGTCACCAAATTTGGTATTTAGGTAGCAATTGATATTCCACATAGATCTGCAGCAAAAATTTGGATGCCACGCCCACCTATACCGCCCCAAGCCCCCCTTTCCCCACCTTCGACAAACTTTGAGCTAGAGTCACAAAATTTGGTATGAAGGTAGCAATTGACATTCCACATAGATCTGTAGCAAAAATGTGGATGCTATGCCCACCCATACCGCCCCCCTTTCCACTACATTTCACAAACTTTGAGCTAGAGTCACCAAATTTGGTATGAAGGCAGCAATTGACATTTCACATAGATCTGCAGCAAAAATTTGGATGCCACGCCCACAAATACCACCCCCAGTCCCCCTATCACCACTTTTTACAAACTGCGAGCTAGAGTCACCAAATTTGGAAGGAAGATAGCAACAGACATTTCACAAAGATATGACTCAAAAATGTGGATGCCACGCCCACCCATACCGCCACCAGCCGCCCTTTCCCCACCTTTTAAAAACTTTGAGCTAGAGTCACCAAATTTGGAAGGAAGATAGCTGGTGGCATCCTCATCTGCATCGGAGAATCTTTAAAGCAGCGTACAGCCCTGCCGCATCCGTACCCCTTTGCAATCAGGCCTCATTTTACTGGTTTTAATACTGGTATCGAGTATGCCGCAGTCGGTTGCGTCCGACTGCAACGTTTCCACTTGTTTTAAAATGTGATTTCGCCAGTAGGCCTGATCCACTTATTGAATTTAATGTGCAATTATTGACAACTTTTAAAAGCTTCTTTATAAACGACATTGGTTGTTTTTCCGTCAGGTGCTAATACAAATAAACTTTTTGGTGAACTGACTCTTGAGCAGGCTACATAAAATTGGCCATGAAAGAAACAATCGTATCTTAAGTCTAGTCCGGCTAATTTAAGAGTTTGTCCCTGTGATTTATTAATTGTTAAGGCAAAGCAAACTTTTAAAGAATTTGCAATCTTTTAAATAGAATTGGCAATTCAGAATCAGAAGGTATTAATGGAATTCTCAGTATAAAAACCGTTTCCCCTATACCATTGCCAGTAAAGATAATTGCTTCGACAACATTTTTATGAAGGACTTTAACTTGCAATCTTGTACCATTGCACAGTTTTGGCGGTTTCAAGTTGCGAATCAACATTAAAGGTGAACCAATCTTTAAAGTTAATTTATGTTGAGGCAGGCCAGCCGGATTTAATGAATTAAGAAACTGCATCTTCGATTTCAGTCACACAGTCAATAGAGTAATATGTCATTTCTTCACTTTGAAATGATTTTAATAAAAATTCGTTTATTTTCAATGCATTGTCATTTCTCGCAGTCAAAATAGCACGTTCTGAAAACCATTCGAGTAAATTTTTGAGAGATATTTGTAATATCCGGAAATATGTTTAGAGCTAGCTCTTCAATACTTTTCACAACATATCACAAAGTGGATGATAAATTTATTTTGCCATCATGGGTTTGAAATAATCCATTTCCATTTTTAAGAAGCATTTCTGCCAATTCACCAGCTATGCTATCACCTTTTAAGTGCACTCGCATATTCTTCGTTAATGCAATTTTCTGTATTTTGGGCCACAAAATTGAAGACTTTAAGCATGCATTTATTTCATCTGCTCTTGTTCCTCTGGGGATCACTGGAAGAGTTTGTCGAAAATCACCAGCTAAGAGAACATTTATGCCACCCATTAAGTATTCACTATCTCGAATGTCTTTCAAAGATCGATCTACAGCTTCAAAAGCACCTTTATGGGCCATAGTGCACTCGTCCCAAACAATAAGCTTGCAAACTTTGAGCACAGCAGCAATATTAGATTGCTTTGAAATTGAGCAATGTGGTGTTTCTAAATGAATCAAATTAAATGGAGTCTTAAGTGTAGAATGCGCTGTGCGACCACCATTAAGTAAAGTGGCTGCGATACCGTAAGAAGCAATAGCCATTGCAATTTTTTACTTTGCCGTACCTTTGCCAATAATAAATTTAAATGATACGTTTTATCTGTTCCACCAGATGCATCTAAAATAGATTTTTCCCTTTTCTTCTTCAACGCTATGTAGTATCTTTTCGTATACTTGTTTTTGCAGCAGTAAGGAGTAGCTCATTATTAACATCAAAATTATCGCAATTTTCATAATTTGTTTCTCTATGATATTATATATTTGGAACAATTTCCCCGGATCTAATTGGTAGTGGAAGTCCATAATAAGTCAAGTTTTGACTACCAATAGACAGTACAATATCTTCAATGTAAATAAGACATTTATTTAATACATTATTCACAACACTTTCATCAAAATTCCTGTGTTGTGAAAAATGAAAGGCTCTTAAAATATCTTGTGAAAAACTCTCTTTATAAGTATTCCAAAGTTTAAGAGCATCTGAAATTTGACAAAATACTAACATTATTGCAAAAAGTTTTCTCAGTTTTGTAGGATTTTGACATGTGATAGCTTCGGCTATAGTTGAATCCAAGTGCTTATCATCTTCTAGTAATCCTAAAATCTCGAATGTCAATTGAAATAATGCGTATGCTATACCATTAACGGGTTTTAAATTTAAAAATGAAGTTGTGCCCCTCACAAAATTTAATAAAAGTCTTAAATAAAAACATTCTGTATTATTGGGATGAATAGTGTAAACTCTTCCCAAAGCTGAATCTCTTTTCATTCCAGGAAAATTTGGTACATCATGCCCTCGTTTTCTTCTTTCAAATTTTTTATTGTTCCATGTAAAATACGATGGAACTTCACAATATAGAAGCGTTCTTGCAAACTCATCACGTGTGCATTGCTCAAAGAAGGCTAGCAAAGTGGTTTTGGGTGTAGTGCTTAATCTGTCAAGTAATTGTTGCGGATTATTGGGGTTAAAATATATCCGTTGACCATTTTCTAAATGAACAGCTAAGTGTGTAATAGCCGGAAAACGTTCATGTATGGGAAATGCAAGGATTCTCCATACCGCTTGTGAGCTACTTATATAACGGCCACTTTCGTACATATTAATTTCATTACGTTGGTCTTCAAGAGTAAATGATGCTTGATCGCTGCCCGTGTTTAAATATTTACAAATGTATTAAATAGACTTTACAGAACTTATTTAATTAATTAATTAATTTAATTTAATTTAACCTTTCTGTTTCAATTTTAGCATACATATCAACCAAAAATTGACTAAAAAGAGAACGACAGTAAATTAAATGATTTATCTCAGATTGACGAATCGTTATTTTATAGCTGTAAAAGCTTAACGCAGATTTCATTTTTTTTTTTTTTTTTTTGGTTATTCCTTTTTGAATAAGGGATTCCATTGTGGTATATCCACTGAATAGCCATCTTCGCCATAATGAAATAGCAAATGGTACTGTAAGGCATCGTATGATCGATGCACCTCACTTATACGATGTAATTTATTATTTTGGCTTTCAATAATAATATCGCGCTTTTCAAATTGCTGACCAACAATAACTAAAGCTACTTCAATTGATCGAGGTGCATTGTAAAGCCCTTTGTGAGCACCAGCCGGTGTTCGATCAGCATGTATAATCAATTTATAGTCTTTAGTACTTGTTGGTATTTAAATGAGAGCCATTTTTAGATCTTTAACATAACGATTATGATGATGAAACATACATTGAAGATCCTTTACTACGCTTAAATCAACATTTTAAATATTTTTGCAACATAGTTGAGCTTCCTTTTCATCGTCACCAACAAAATAAATTTGAAAAAACTGCATTTCTTCATTTGACAAAGGTCGGACACTACCAATTAAGTGATACACTTTTCCTTGGACTTTAAAGGTTGACCAACTTTCATTTATAGTTTTTGTACTTCTAAAAGAAGTCATTTGAAAGCAGCTGTTATACTTTCTTATACGATCAATGAAATGATCATGCTTGGGATGTCCACCAATTATTAAGCTTTTAAGTGGATCAGGCAAACTTTCATTTTGTAAAAGTTTAACTTTTCCTGCTTTGCAACAGATGCCCAAAGGCTAATTTTTCCATTTTAAAGCATTACAATGTTTGCATATCAAGTTCATACTACCAAGTTGAGTAATTTTATCTGACTTGTAAGCTATTTCAAAATCATAGTTTAAGCCAGACATGGCTTTAACACTCAATGCACGCAAACGCCTTTCCTGACGTGCATTAGGATTATTAGCCGGATGTCTTCTCAGGATTATTAGCCTGATCTCTTCTCACTGCAACTCTATGAGCTTTAGAATTATTAACCTGAAATCTTTTTGATGCTTCTATGCGCTTACCCCTATTGATATCACGATTTTTTTTTTTCAAATGAATGTTTTAGTACCTTTTTTCTGCCTTGTCGGCGAACCGACTATAAAAAGGCAGTCTCCATAACCAATTATAGCTATTTCGGCTTACTCTCTTATGTTTGCGCGCGCTCTGCAACTCAAACAAAGAGCGTAGTATCGCTACCTTCTTCGCACGCATTGAATCAATGCAAAACATATCTAAGAGGCTGCAGTTAAGTGAATTGTATATTGCCTTTAGCTTTAATTTAGTGTGTGTGCGGAGGAGCTAGGGTTATTAAACTTTATGATTGACATGCAAAGCGCGCACATAAAATAGAGAGTGAACGTAAATGAGCAACAACAAAGGAGCAAGATCGGAGCGAGATTTCAAATTATCTGATTATCATAAGAGCAACACACGCGCTTATGTGAACGCCCTTTGCTTATTCGAAATTGTATATCAATAATATATTAATAAATGTTAGTGTGTTGCGTTTTGTCTAAGTTATATAAACAGCAAGTAGGCGAATCCACCCCCATAACATATTCTGGTGTGGGAAATTTTTCTAGACGCACCAAGTTTTCTTATGTTGTTGTTGTTTTTTTTTAAATCAATGACACCAACAAAAAGTAGCAGTGCGGGCCCAACAACAAAACTGACAACAACAACAAACGCTACTTGGGTCGTAAATCAATTGTCAAAGGCACACAAATTTGTAAAAAAAAAAAGATGTGCACTGTGCGAAGTGATACATGTACATAAAATTATGAAATTTATTTTCAAGCGCATTGTTCACTTAATTGTGTATGCACTTATTCATTTAGAAGCGGAAATCCGTTTCTTTTTTGCAAATGTAAGAACCTTTTTTATGACTTTGCTTGTGCGACGCGAAGGCGTCACTGCGCATTTGTTTTGTTTTTGTATTCTCGCTCGCGATCAAACCCTCAGCTTGTGCGACAATCAGGCGACAGTAGTGGAATGGGTACTTGTTGTAATTGTAGTTTGTTTTTTAAAATGGGTAAAAAGTATGGGAGTTACTTGAAGGAGTTGTCCTACCTGCATGGAAAATTGTGTGAAAATTTCAGCCTTCTAGCTCTTTTCGTTTAGGCTGTGGCTCTTCCATTCTAGTCAGGACAAACTCTTTTATATATATGTATAGAGATTATATACCAAATTAAGAACGAAGTTCGTAATATAGGAACATATGTACTAGAGGTCTGCATGAATGGCAAAAATAACATGTTCGAACGAACAATGCGCAAAATGAGTTGAGTGAATTTGAATGCAAGACCGAACGAATTTGAGTGAATGAGTGTGCTCGCGTCAGACTCGGTCGCACAACATTCAAACGAAAAAAGACGAATTGAATGAGTGGGAATGCGTGAGAATAAGAGTTTGCGTTTCGAATGCATTCGAATGCCACGCCGGCTTGTTGTTGTTTTGTTTTCGTGCGTAGGAAAATAAAAGAATGGAAAAAACGAAAGTCAATGTAGAGATATACACCAAAATACATATATTATATGCATAAAAACAACAGCGAAACACAAACAACATATAATTTCGTCCGCTTTTTTACCCCCGTCCATTTTTGATGACCGCGTGCTTCACAATATTACAACTCGAGTAACTCGAATGTCTTCGGCTTTGCCAAATTGTTCATTCCGTTTTACGCTTCATTTATTCTAATTCATTTTTACTGAGTGCCGTATGGAATGAAGTAACACGCATCGATGTTCATATTCATTCGTTTCGTTTTGTGCTTCGCACTCACTCAACTCAATTCAATTCGAATTCATTCAACTTGGCGGATGTTGTGAATGCAGCCATGCAGACCTCTAATATGTACATGCTTATTTATCACCCGAACCTAATGCACTAACGGTAAACCCAAGCCGATGATCGTGGTTGTGCAGTTTTCTTTTGTGTTAGTAGCCGATCACGTTCGATCGCTATAAACATGTAGGTCGGCTGCTGACAAAAATTTGACTGCACATTCCAACTTAAGCGTTGAACGTGCGTGGAGGTAAAAAAGTATAACAAGTGAAATAAGTGAAAAAATATTGTAAATGGACGACGACGACAAAGAAAAAGTTTCTCTAGCTTCGGGATGCCGTTCTTGCTACAGTATTTAACAGGTGAGTCGTATATAGTATATATTTATTAAAGTATGTCAGGGTTTAAGTATATATATTAATGCAGGCATCAAAAAAAACATTGAGAAAATAACGCAATGGTATGTATATAAATACATACATATTCACGTAAATATGTACACACATACATACATATGTAAATATACAGCGTCGTTCCGTAGTGCGTCGTCTTCTTTTTTTTGTCTATACTTGCTTCACATTTAGTTTTGCTGCCGACATACAACGAACATATGTATGTATGCATGTATAAACTTATTTATGTTAATATACTTTTATGTACATACATAGTTGCATATGTAGCAAAGTACTCGCTTTTCTTTACAAACATTAAAAGTGTAATGTTTTTGTATACTAACTATAACTATAATGTGCATAAATTAAATGCATCTAATCGGTATAAATCAATTTTACTGTGTCCGTTTATAGATTTCGCTTGTACTTACAGTGACTCACAGCTTAAATGATGCAGTGTCAAATAAAAAGTTTAAGGTGCTATATATTTTAAACTAGAGGAAAAACAAAAAATGTTTAAACGCCAATTTGTTTTATGTTATATCACATTTAAAAAAAAAAAAAAAAAAAAAAAAAAAATTAGACGGAAGAGTGCGGATCACCCTAGACGACAAAGACGGCTACTCCAAACTCAAGCACTATTTAAATGGCAACGAAATCCGCTACCAAACGTTCCAGCCCAGGGACGAGCGCGCATACCGTATAGTGGTCAAAGGACTCCACCACTCCACTGACACCGACGAAATCAAAGACGCATTGGCTGCGCTAGGGCATACAGTTCGTGGCAACGAAATCAAAAATGCCATTAGCCGCAACACAAATACGCCAATGTCCATATTTTTCGTTAACCTGGAACCTGCCAGTGACAACAAGGATGCCTTTAACATCAAGCGTTTGGGTCGCTGCGTGGTCTCTGTCGAGCCACCTCACAAAACCAGGGAGGTCATTCAATGCTTCCGCTGTCAGGGATTTGGACACTCCCAGCGCTACTGCCGCCTTGCTCCTAAGTGCGTCAAGTGTGGAGGAGACCACAACTCAGTGGAATGTCTGAAGGCCAAGGACACCCCTGCCTGCTGCACCCACTGTAATGGGAACCATGCAGCGTCCTACAAAGGTTGCAAGGTCTACCAAAAGGTCAGGGTACTGCACTTCCCAAAACCAAGGGTAATCACCCAGTCCAGAAGAGACACTGCACCAGCCACACTCGTGCCCGGCACTTCCTTTGCCAGCATTATGCGTAGACAGCAGCAGCCACAGCCACAGGACGAAAATGTCCCATCCACCTCCAGCCAAACATCGTCTAGAATGGACAAACTTGAGGCCATGATGGAGAAGCTTATGGACCAGTTTTCAGCAATGACCAGCCTCCTAACGTCACTGATCGCAAACAATGCAAATAAGTCTCCATATAGTCCTATGGAATGCGAACGGCCTATGCAGCAGCAGGGCAGAGGTAGAACTCTACCTTAAAACAAACAAAGTGGACATACTTCTAGTTTCTGAGACCCATTTCTCCCAAAGATCACACTTTTCAATTTCAGGTTACGACGTGATAGCAGCCAATCACCCTAACGGCACTGCCAGAGGAGGAGCGGCCATCATCATAAAAAGCGGCATTAAATTTATTGAGCTACCGGCTTTCCAGCAACAGTGGGCTCAGTGTGCAAAGGTTAGAGTATCGGGTCCGTGTGGAGACTTGACCATCGCTGCTGCGTACTGTCCACCTCGACACATTATTGAGCAAAGACAGTTCCAGGAGATGTTGGACAGCCTTGGCCCAAAGTTTATAATAGGTGGCGACTTTAATGCCAAGCACATCTGGTGGGGATCCAGGCTCAATAACCGCAAAGGCAAAGCGCTGTACAACTGCATCATGGAGAAACACCTGGAATGCCATTCATCAGGTGAGCCGACGTACTGGCCCACTGACAGCAATAGGGTTCCGGATGTGCTCGACTTTGCCATATCAAAAGGCATAGCCAGGCACAAAATCACCAGCTCAAATGCCAATGATCTCTACTCCGATCACAGCGCTGTCACACTCTGGGTTAACTTACCAGCAGATACAAAGGCGAAAACTACCAGGCTGTTTAAGCAAAACACCAATCTCGAGCGGTACCAAAGATGGCTGGAGCAAAAACTGGATCCTGAGGTTATCATCGAAAACGGCGACGACCTGGACAATGCCGTAGAGGAACTAAACATGGAAATCCACAACGCCGCCCGCTATGCCACCCCTGCTCAGAGACCGCGCAACACAGTGCCACACAGAGACAAGCATCTCTGGTCTCCTAATGTTGCTGCCACAGTTGCCGAGAAGAGGCGTCTACGACGAGTATGGCACATTTCTCGTAACCCGCGCGACAAGACGGCGTACAACAGACCAGCCAAGGCCCTGAAGGAGCTGCTCCAGAGTCTGAGGAGAGAGTCCCTTGAGCAGTACCTGCTACAAGTGGCACCATGCCAACCCGACCACAACCTATGGCAAATCACTAAGGGGATCAAGAGACCCGCAAGGAGAGTCGAACCTGTGAAGGATGTATCTGGTTCCTGGTGCAGAACCGAAAAAGAAAGGGCCTTCGCATTCGCCGAACACCTCTACTGCTCTTTCTCCCCCTTCACAAGGTGCTCTCCAGAAGACGAGGAAGACACTATCCGTTCCCTAGATATACCCCTCCAAATGTCTCTTCCCATCCCGGAGATTGAATATGACGAACTCCTTGGCGAAATAAAGCAGCTCAAGTCCTCTAAATCGCCTGGATATGACGGTATCGACGTCCCAGCCATTAAAGCTCTACCGCCAAAGGGGACTTCCCTTCTCCTCAAAATCGCCAACAAATGCTTCCAGCTAGGACACTTTCCCACCCAGTGGAAATGCGCCGAGGTGATACTGATCCGAAAACCTGGGAAACCTGCAGCCAATCTCGCCTCCTATCGCCCGATTAGCCTATTGGCCTTACTCTCCAAAGTAGTTGAGAGACTACTTTTGCGTTGAGTTCGGCCAATACTGGAAGAGGCCGGTTTGATTCCACATCACCAGTTTGGCTTCAGGGAGCTGCATGGCACTCCGGAACAATGCCATAGGATCGTTCACAAAATTCTGGAAGCTTTTGAGGAAAAGGAATACTGCTCGGCCGTCTTCCTTGATGTCAGGCAAGCTTTCGACAGGGTTTGGCATACAGGATTGCTCTACAAGCTGAAGCTAGCGCTACCAGCCCCTCTCTATCTGCTGCTCAGATCTTACCTAACTGGTAGATCTTTCTACGTTAAATGCGGCGAGGAGAGCTCAGCAATAAGAGAAGTCAGAGCTGGAGTCCCACAGGGAAGTGTCCTGGGCCCGACGCTATACACAATGTATACAGCAGATATGCCAACCATCAGCGACCCTAGAATGCTCACTGCCACTTATGCCGATGACACCGCCTTTTTAGCCAATGAAAAGTCCCCAATCGTGGCGTCCAGCATAATCCAACTCAGCTGGACCGCTTAAACACATGGCTAAGACGGTGGAATATTGTAGTCAACCCAGACAAATCCACACACACTACGTTTGCCCTGAGAAGAGGAGACTGCCCTACCTTCAGCCTGGACGGCGTTGCCATACCCAGCAGCGTTACTGCAAAGTACCTAGGCCTGGTATTGGACAGGCGCCTAACCTGGAGTAGTCACCTCACACAAAAACGTTCCCAGTTGAACGTGAGGTTTCGCAAGCATCTGTGGCTGCTAGATAGAAGGTCCACCATCAATCTAAGGGTCAAACTCCTCATTTATAAAGCCATACTAAAACCTATGTGGACGTATGGAATAGCACTCTGGGGCACTGCAAAGAGAAACAACAGGGAAAGAATCCAAGTCTTCCAAAACGAGGTCCTGCGCATTATATCTGAGGCGCACCCATACCACACAAATTCAGAAATTCACCAAGAACTAGAAGTCCCTCGCATAAGCCAGGAGGTGGCTAGGCTCTCGAAGGTATATCTGGACAGGCTGGACAACCATGTCAACCCTCTGGCCATAAACCTGCTGGACAACCCCCCCCCCCCCCCCCCCCCCAACCACCTTTTAACACCAACAACAACTCTCAAGTCAGGGCATAAAACTCATTACACAGAAAAGTCAATGTTACGCAGTACAATTCGCTGATATTCCCCATAGGGACTGATTGCAAATAAAGACTAAAAGTTAAAAACAAAACAAAAAAAAAAACATTTAAAAAATAAACTATATTTGTTTCTGAGATATTGCTAAGTTTTATACATAAACTAAAAACTACAAATATATCTAAAATATAGGTCACAGCTTAAGGCAGCGTTTGCAATGTCAGCGTGAGATTGGAAAATGTTTTGTTCCTGTCTGACACACATATTTTTCACATAAGTTTGTCTCCCTCATTTCCAATCTGTAACCGGTCTCGCTTGCATCTCAGCTTGGAGTGGAAAAAAGCTATTCGAAAATTGAGTTTTAAAAGCTGTCAATAGGTGTCGCATTTTCGAAATTAGCAACATGTGCTTGAAAGCACCAAAGCTCTAACCTCTATTTTACTTAAAATGGCTGTCAATGGGTGTCGCATCTTCGTAAGCTCCAATGTTTTTACCACTATTTTACTCAATACAGAGGTAAATGTTAATATAATTCACTATTTAATATTTATTTAGTACATATTAACGCATGTATAACAATAAAATCATTGTTTTGTAAGAAAAGCAAATCGTTTAATTTTCGCGCCATTTCACATGTGCAAGCCGAGTTCGAATCAGCTGATTGCATTGTTCGAATTGCGTTTATTTCACAATTTAGCTGACATTGTACACGCGCCGTCAGCAGTAGTAAAATTGCTTGTTTTCTTCTCATTTTTTAATAAATAAACAATTCTGCTTCCGGTTTTCATTAACTTTATAAATTTTTGCCACAAACATGAAACAAGCATCAGCTGTTCAATAGCAGCTATAACACAATTTCGAAAATTCGAACTGGTTTCCACGCTGACATTGTAAACTACCAGCGTGGATTTCAGATTTTTAAAAGCTTCAATCCAAGCTAAACTGATATTGTAAACGCTGCCTTAAAGATGCAGACACAAACTAGTTATATTTTTGCCGGATAAAAGGTTAAATAAGGATTTTAGTACTTAGTATGTCATCCCTTAACCTTTAGAATAGCCCTTAACCTATTATTCATCGAAGAGACCAGCTTCCGAGTGGTTTCCAGGCTTATTTTGCTCCATTCCTCCAGCAAAGCATTTTTAAGGTCCTGTTTGCTGGAAATCCGAGGATTCCGGATCTTGTTCTCCAGCATAGCCCACAATTTTTCAATGACATTTAAATCTGGAGACTGGGCCGGAGGAATCATAACGTGGGGGCAGTTCCAGGTGAGCCAAGGCTGCACTTTTCCGGACGTATGTTTGGGGTCGTTGTCGCGGTAGAACCGGAAATCACGTCGGATTCCTAAGTTTTCGGAGCTTTGGAGCAAATTTTCTTTAAAAATATTGAAGTACATAGTCTTATCCATCGTCAACTCAAAAAACGCCGAGTTTCCGACGCCGGCTGCCGACATACAGGCCCATACCATTACACTTCCTCCGCCATGCTTAACTGTTGCTTTTACCTTTTTTTGGATCCAGTTCAGTATTGGGCTGTCACCACACAAAATTTCTTTTGGAACACAGTAATTTTTGCAGACGAGTCCAAATTCAAAATTTTTGGGTCGGACGGGAGAAATTTTGTGTGGCGACAGCCCAATACTGAACTGGATCCAAAAAACGTAAAAGCGATAGTTAAGCTTGGCGGAGGCAGTGTGATGGTATGGGAATTTATGTCGGCAGCCGGAAACTTGGCGTTTATTGAGTCCACGATGGATAAGACTATGTACCTTAATATTCTAAAAGAAAATTTGCTCCAAAGCGCCGAAAAGTTAGGAATCCGACGTGATTTCCGGTTCTACCAGGGCAACGACCCAAAACATACGTCCGGAAAAGTGCAGCCCTGGCTCACCTGGAACTGCCCCCACGTTATGATTCCTCTGGCCCAGTCTCCAGATTTAAATGTCATTGAAAATTTGTGGGCTATGCTGGAGAACAAGATCCGGAATCCTCGGATTTCCAGCAAACAGCACCTTTAACATGCTTTGCTGGAGGAATGGAGCAAAATAAGCCCGGAAACCACTCGGAAGCTGGTCTCTTCGATGAATAATAGGTGAAGGGCTATTCTAAAGGTTAAGGGATTACATACTAAGTACTAAAATCCTTATTCAACCTTTTATCCGGTAAAAATATAACTAGTTTGTGTCTGCATCTTTTAAGCTGTGACCTATATTTTAGATATATTTTTAGTTTTTAGTTCAAATATAAAACTAAGCAATATTTCAGAAACAAATAAAGTTTATTATTTAAATGTGATATAACATAAAACAAATTGGCGTTTAAACATTTTTTGTTTTTCCTCTAGTTTAAAATATATAGCACCTTAAACTTTTTATTTGACACTGCATCATTTAAGCTGTGAGTCACTGTATATACGTCTTTAATATTAAGTTTTTCTCTATACGCAACATACATACATGTATGTACATTGTACATGTATGCATATGTATGTACACTCAATAAATTTATGTATATGAATTTGTAGCTGCGCAAATTTCGTATGAGACTTTGCCATATATTCAAACAGACGACATTTATCGGATTATTCCGGCGATTGGTTTACAAATAGAATTTCGCGAGAAACTCTTCATGTGGAAGAAGCTACAAGTAAGATTTTATATTATAAAATATTTTTTTATTTTTTTTTTTTTCAATATTATTATTATCATTATATTCTGAGGGTGTCAAATCGCGGTCCAAGCGGAAAATTGTTTTCAAAATACAAAGTTTTTCGAGCTAAACGCATAAAAACGGATAGCTTGGATTCGTCGTTGAATGAAACTTTTAGTTTAAGCGAAGAAACAGAAAATCAGGACTTAGTAGATACAGACAATTCGGTTGCCGCAGCATTAAAGGCTGCACTTGCTGGAGATTGCAACAGCTGGCAAGATGTCTGCGATAAATGGGAGAAAACTTTTTATATGCGCCGTCGAAAATTACAAAAGTTAAAGAGATGAGTTTTTTGCAGCGTGGCCTAAACTTTTGCACAGCAAAGCAGCGGATTTGGTGAGCATTGTGAATGTATGAATTGACATTGATGAGAAAATAACACACTTTAAATTGTTTTAATTTCAGATTGAAATCGATTTCAAAATTTTATTCCCTGCGAAATCTCATTTGCTGGGATCCAAATGGAAAGAATTTAAAATTAAAATTTTGAATTATTATGAGCAGAAAGAACAAACTTGCCTTGCAAGGTGCAGTTGTCTGTAGCAACGCAGACACCAATAAAGGTAAATATTTATTTTCTTAAAACATAAGTATGTTCTATAGAAAATTTAAAATTATCTTTTTCAGATGCGCAGGATTTTATAATCACAATATTATTGAATGCAGTAATTCCATGTGCCTACCGATTTAAGGACCAAACAGGAAAACTGTCAAGGATAGCCAGGACAGCTTTGTTTTGCGTTGTGCCACAGTCAACGACATTTCACATAGAGTTGAGAATATTGTCAACAAACATTATTCAACTGGTCAAATTCTGCAGCCATTTTTGATTTTGGTAGGAGAGGAAGAGGATGTCAAAGGGTTTTATATCTACTTAGATAACAATTTATTTAAGTTTTCTTAATTTATAGAAAGTCTTGATGTTTGCTTTAAGATATTTCACGTACTAAACCTACAATGCCCAAAAGCTTGTGACCAGTCCTGGATTTTCATCCAACATTTTTTTTAATGAAATTTATGTGAAATTTGACTGCAAGTCAGAAAATGCAACCGCCGTCATTAACTATCTTAAAAATTAATCAACATGTTTCCATATTTTAAATGCAAGGTGGCATTAAATGAGCCTCTTTTATTAATTGCCCATTTATTCAAAGGAAATGGAATACACATACGATGCGCTCAAAATAATTGTTGTCAAATATTCACAAACTATTCTCATCTTAAAAAGCATCTTATAAGAGTTCACAAAAGTGGTCATTGTCAAAATAGTGTGCCTGATTTTGTCGAACCTCGCAATTCACTCAGGCCATTAGTTGAATTCAAAGAACATATCTTACATGTTCCATTAACATTACAAGTTCCATTTACAGTAGAAGAATTAAAATACAAAGCGCTCAATTTATCTTTATCTTTATACGAACAAAATTCAATGCCCAGAAGTCATGTCATTGGTATACAAAAATCTTTATCTTCTTTATTATTTTCAATAGCAGAGACAATTGAATTGATATCCGAAAATAATCTTCATGCTGATATAAAGACAATTATTAAGTTTTGTAAAAACCCTTTTGAGACTATTTCCACAGAGTACAAAATGATTAAAATGTTAAAAAATTTAAAGCTATTTGAGGACCCAATTACTATTACAATTGACGAAAGAATTACAACAACAATATCTCATGGTAATCCCACATTAGACAGTATATTATACAACATAATAATAATGCCATTAGAATTTGTATTCAAATCAATTTTTGAAAGTCCAAAACTTCTAGAATTCTCCCTACTAAGTATAATATATAATATAGATAAAAATACATTAGCAGCTTTTCCAATTGTGAAATATTTAAGAAGCAAATTAATAATTTGTGATGCCTTAGTTATATATATTTTGTATGTCGATGATTTTCAAACTAATAACCCACTCGATAGTCACACTTACTCGATTTGTGGCTGTTACATTCTTTTTCCAACAATGCCAAAATATCTTTTGTCAACTATGGAATTCATTTTTCCAGTAGCCTTTATTTCTTCTTCAAATGTAAAAGCATGTGGAAATGAAAAGTCTTACTATTATCTTGTTGAACAGCTCAAGAAACTGGAAGAAGGTGTAGAGCTTAAAACGGGAAGTTTAACGCGCAGGGTTCATTTCATTTTAGGGTTAAGGTCCGGTTCCAGTACAATAAAAAATTCCTGGCAGGAATTTGTGATATATTTTGGAAGCGTGGGCACAAGATTTTATAGTGTGACCATAGTCCACTAATTTGTGGTAAAAATATGGCATTTTGCCTTATATAGCTTAAGAGATACATGGTCATACTAAGGCATCAAATTTAAAAAGTAAACAAACACACAAACCCACAAACACAAAATAAAAGATAAATAGTGCGAATATGCTTATTCCGTTGTTGGTAGCATATTTTGCTGCAGTGTCAATACTTTCACATGTCTGTCTCACCGAAATAAAGTCAAAATGTTATTTTTTTTCTGTCAACCTCCAAATGCATGGTCGCGACTCGACTGATTTAATAAGCAAAATCTTCCCCTCGTGACTAAAATTTTCCACCCGTTTTAGGTTTTTCTTTCCATTATTATTTATAAGTTTTTATAAACGTTTTACAAAATGTGTTTGCTGGCCTGGGCACAAAAAGATATATGATTTGGTATTTCCTGCGCCCAGCGCCAGTGTGTACATATTAAATAAATCGATACTATCGATAAGCAGTTTAGTATTTTTTGCTACGTTGCTGGGTACCTAGAACACACGTAGCCAAAAAAAAACCATTCCTGCTGCGACGATTTTGTATGAAAAAATTTTTTTTCGCTGTGCTGGATACCCACCTTTAATAATTGGTGACAATTTAGCAATGAATAGCATTTTGGGTTATGATCAATCCTTTAATTCAAAACGGCATTGTCGAGCGTGTAGAAGAATTAAGGCAGAAATGCAGTATGATGTTTGCGAAATTTCCGAGAGTTTACGAAACAAAACTAATTATTCTGTTGATTAATTAACAAAATGATTTTACGGAAACAGGCATTAAAAAATCGTGCATTTTTAATGATTTAAATAGTTTTACATCAGTTGAACACCAAGCATTTGATTTAATGCGTGACATATATGAAGGTGTCTGCATTTATGACAGTTGCAATGTTTTAGTTTCATTAATTGATAAAAAAAAAAAAAATTGTATCGTTAAATACAATAAATAGCCCAAAACAATTGTTTGCATATGGAGAGGCCGAAATCACAAATATATCTGTTTCTTTAGAATTAAGTTTAATCTAAAAATGACTGCAAGTGAAATTGCTTGCTTTATTCATTTCTTGCCGTTATTGATTGGCGATTTGATACCACCGGATAATGAATATTGGCAAATTATTCTTCAATTGTTAGATATATGTAATTGAAATTCTTTTTAAGTCAAACTATGTTGAAAATGATTTAAACAACTTACAAACTTTGATAGCTCAACACCATGCTTTGTATATTAAATTGTTTGGTCCTTTGAAACCTTAACATCATTTTATGGTGCATTATCCAATGGCAATTAAAAAATGTGGACCTCTAAAATAAATCTGGAGTATGCGATTCGAAGCTAAGCATAAAAATGCCAAGATATATTTTAATAGTATTACTTTAAGAAAAAATCCTCCTCTTTCATTAGCTATAAAAAAATGGACTCAAATTTTCTAAATTTTCAATTAATAATAGAGAAGGCTATGAAAAATCCTTTAATTTTAATTTTCGTTGCATTTTTGACAAAGAACAAATTAGTATATTTTGCCAATTAACAGATTATAGCTTCAACGAATGTAAAATGTATGACAATTTGACGTAAAAAGGAAGGTGCTGTAAGTCTAACTATAATTTAGGAATACACTCCACTAGTTTTAAGTTATTTAAAATAATTGATTTGATAAGTGCAAAAGAATCACTAATATATGAATTAACAAAACATTAAGTTTTGGTTAAAGCTTAGTACGCAGGAACTAGAAATATTTCTAGTTGTGTCAAACTCCATATAAAAAATGCGCTAGAAATAATTTCTGGACATAATTTCTAGAGACATTTCTAATGAGTATATGCAGCAGCTAGAAATGTATACTCAAAAAATGTTGAGAGTTGCCACATCGATTTCATTGAAGTGGATCGTGTGGATGGCATTGAACAGCTGAATTTCTGCTAGAAAAAATGAGCAGCACATTATTTCTAGGCAGAAGTGTGCCCGTATTACTCTTTTACCTTTTTGTTTTGCCATTTTTTTTGCGTTTTTGGGATTTTTCCGGTATGTTTAAGGGGCACACAGGGTCTTAGGATACACATTAGAAATAATGTGTAAATTTCTATCAGAAATAATTCTAGTTCCTGCGTACTAAGCTTTAACCAACAAAACTTTTTACAAGTCAAACATCAAAATAAATAAAAATTCCAAGATGACTTTGAGAATTTTATCAGACGCCAACCTAAGCCAAGCGCTTAACCAAATCAGACAAATACCAAGCTTTGAAGGAAGAACAGAAGACCTAAGCGCTTTCATCAGCAGAATCGAATTCATCATGAAATTATACCCGACTTAGGACAGCAGACAACAAAATGTGTTGTTCAGCGCAATGGAAATGCAATTACATGGAGACGCCCAAAGGACATCACTATGACACATGGCTTCGGACTGGAATACACTAAGAGATATCCTGATCAACACCTACAAGACGCAAACATCGTACGAAGAATTTCTAAGGAAGTTGTACTACACCGAATACGGACGAAGTATACGTAAGTTCGGCGAAGAATTAGAAGCTAAGTCTTTTGTCATTGTTAATAAGCTAATAATAGAAGGCAACCAACAGAATACAACACTATATACAAACGCAATGAACAGTACAATAAAAGATGTAATTAATAAGAAATTGCCCGACAGATTGCATATGCAGCTAGCTAGATACGATATAACCACAGTGAATAAATTAAATCAAGTAGCACAGAAAGAAGGAGCTTATGAGTTTCAGCAAAGCAAACAAAAACAACTATAATTTAAAATATCAAAACCACAACAAATCAGGTTATAGAAACCAACAGAATTTCAATACAAATTTTAAAATTTTAGAAACCCACAGAATTTGAATCCAAATTTCCAAAGTTAAAGATACCAAAACCAATCACAAAATACCGCAACACATGACCCACAACTATTTAGGGAATTCCAACAGAAACTATTTCAAGGTAGAGCCCAAAATCCAATCAATTACCAACAAAATCCGTTCAGAACAAATGCACCAAATCCACCATTTAAAAGAACACGCCAAGGCTATAGTGAACAGTCAAAAATTTTCATCAAACAGCCTCGGAATCGAAAATAGAACACCGTTCATAAATATAATTATGAACGATATTCCTTTAAAATGCTTAGTTGACACGGGTTTGTCGATTAATTTAATAAGCAAAAATTTCCTTAATTATAAAATATCAAAAGAAAATATAACTTGTCATACAATAAGAGGAAAAGTAACTTTAAACGAAAACATATCGTTAGCACCAAATAGACTTTGTCCGACCAATCAAAAATTTTACATTCATGATTTCTCAAAGAAATTTGACATCCAATTAGGCCGAACGTTCCTAACAGATTGTAAAAATAAGATCAACTACGAGGAAAAGTTTATACAGCTTGGAGATTTCCAATTCTTAAGCCGAGTGTCCACTAGCAAGTTTTCTTGCGGAAGTTGCTTCTAGAAATGACTTCCAGAAGTTTTTGTCGTGTAAACACGTATTAGAAGTCGACTTCCAGAAGTTTTTGCTTGCAAGAAAAACTTGCAGAATTTATGTGGAAACTCGTGTTCGTTGCTTGCGGAAGTAAGTTGCGCAACTTGCAGTCAACTGCAAGTGTATTGAAGACTTGCGGAAGAAGTCGGGTTTTGTTTTGTGTTTTTTTTTATAAAATAAAAAGAAAAAATGAAAAGTAATAAATTTATTTGGAGCAGAGAAAAAATACATTTGGTTTTGGAACACCAAGAGTGTTACCCAGAACTATGGGACACGTCCTCCAAAGACTATAAAAATAAAATTAAAAAGCAAAACGCTGTAAAGGCAATAGCCAATGCTATAAACGCTCCAGAAGAAGAGGTGAAAAGAAAACAACATAACCTCCGAACGCAGTTCGGTCAAGAGGTCAGCAAAGAAAGAAAAAACAAGTGGAAACGTTGCAGTCGGACGCAACTGGGGGCGGCTAGGGCGGTATTGGTGGGCGTGGCATCCAAACTTTTGGTGCAGTTTTTGGGGGGTCATCATCAGCTAAATTGGCACCAAATTTGGTGGCTCTAGCTCAAAAACTGTGGGAGATATAGGCTTTTTTGACTTTAAAATGCCGGGGGTCTGGGGGCGGAATGGGGGGGCGTGGCTCCAAAATTTTTGATGCAGTTTTTTCAGGGCTGCTAGTAACTATCTGCCCACCAAATTTGGTAGTTCTAGCTATATGGATGTGCGAAATATATGGATTTATCGGTTTTGAGTTATCGAATTTATCGATTTGCCAGCCCCCCAGTTATCGTAGAACCCCAATCTTGACACTTTAATATACTATCGCATAGATAAAGAGAATTGGAAAGTTTCAAGTCCCTAGCTTGAAGGGTGTGGAAAAAACTTGCACACATACGGACGGACAGACGGACAGACGGACAGACACCATGACGGACATTGCACAAAACCAATATACTCTTTACCTTCGGTATCGAGTATAAAAAAAGTGGCCAAAGTGCTGAAGATGCATATGTTAGCAAGTGGGAGTTCTATCGTGACATGAAATACATGACAACATCATGTACCTAGAGAAACTGAGGACAATTTGGTAAGTAAGCAATATATTTTGGAAACTTAAATCCACTCGTCGCAGAACCCAATCTCTCACCCAAACTCTTCTTTTGTTTCTTTTTTTTAATAATTTGTTTTTTTCTTATTAAATATGCTGCGATGGCAGCTGCCATTCTTACTTTCCCACAAGACATTTTTATACTGACGCTCTTTAAAGAAGCTACTCTACTCTCTAATCTACTGCAAGCTGTACTCACATTGTGTGTAAACACGTCTGCAAGTTCTTGCTGCAAGTTCGTCGTAAAACTTCTACAAACTACTTCTGGAAGCAAACTTCCGCAAGTTTTGGTTTCAGTGTAAACACCTCAGCAAATACTTGCAGAAGTTCTTCCGCAAGTAACTTGCTAGTGGACACTCGGCTTTATTCCAGTATGGTATCGAAGATAAAGAGGGTCAAACGAAAACATAGAAGAATGTCTAGATCCACCATTAACAAGAGATTTGCATATAGCTTATGCACTGGAAAATGAGTTGTTAGAAAGCAATCAGTTCAGATTAGAGCATCTCAATGCAGAAGAAAAAAGGGAATTAACAAAAGTTTTATTTGAGTTTAAGGACACTATAAAGAGGGTGATAATCTGACCTTCACTATATTATATAAAACACACAATCACAACCAAGCATGAAGACCCCATTTACAAAAGACCATATAGGTACGCACAAAGCTTCGACGAAGAAGTAGATAAACTTTTAAGGATTACCAGCTCCAATAATAATAAAAACACAAAGATAAATGAATTTAACTTTTATATATTATAATTCTTCTTTTCAATATGCTGCGGTCGTGTGTATTCTTAAGAACGAGTGGTTAAAGATAAATTAGAGATCATACAATAGTTTTTATAGATATGTATTGAAATATCGATTACTAACAAATAAATCATCGATTAAACTATTTGATCTTTTTCTATGATTTCTTTGCATATATCTAATACACCTCCTCAAAATAATTATAGAAATACAAATAAAAAAAAATATTTAACTTCAATAATAATATAATGATAACACGACACGCCGAGCGTTCTGGGAGTTACATATTGTGGTCCAATATTCATTGCAAAGGATTGGGGAAAACCCAGAAAAACCCAACCAGACCAACATTAAAATTATTCAAAAATTACATACAAACGTTATTAATTTTAAAGTTATAAAAATTCCAAAAAAAATCTTTGAATTTAAATTAAATTAAAATTTCCAAAGTTGATCCAATTCATTGATCAATTCTGCAGATTTAACTGGTCCCTCAGGTCTTCAAAACGTGGTCCAGGCAATGGCTTAGTCAAAATATCCGCAAGCTGCTTATCTGTAGAAATATACTCAATAGTAATTAGATTTTGTTCAATCTGTTCTCTTGAAAAATGTTATTTAATATCAATATGCTTTGTTCTCTTGTGGCATGTGGGATTATTAGCAATACTTATACAACCTTGGTTGTCTTCAAAAATTTTTATAGGCTCAACTATTTCTAACTTTATATTTGTTGCTAAGGACTTAAGCCACATAGCTTCTCTTGTGGCCTCGAACAAAGCCATATACTCAGCCTCAGTAGATGAAGCTGCAACTGAATTCTGCTTTCTTGAATTCCAGCAAATTAAACATGTATCAAACATTTTAAATACCATAGGTAACCACTAGTACTTTTTCTGTCGTTCTTATTTCCAGCCCAATCAGAATCAACGTACCCAGTAAAAATATGTTTGTAATTAATGCCTTTTACAAAAGTTAACTTTAAATTGACTGTACCTTTTAGATATCTTAAAACTCTTTTTAGGCATTTCCACAACTCTTCATTATTTTTGCTTGTGTATCTACTTAGAATACCAACAGATATACTTAGATCAGGTCGAGTACATAACATAATATACATTAAACACCCAATTACACTTCGACATGGTGCATTATATACTTCGTCTGAATTTAAGGCTTCATAGTTAAGTTTACTTGGAAGTGGAGTGGCAACTGGGTTGCATTCATCCATACCAAACTTCTTTAAAACATTATTTATGTAAGCTGACTGACTAAGTTCCAGTTTGCTTTCAGATCTACTTATTTTTATACCTATAAAATGTTTGAATTCTCCCATGTCAGTCATACGAAATTGACCCATTATATAGTTCTTAAATTTAGACATTGTTTCTAAATTTTCGGTTGCAATAATCAGATCATCTACATACAGTAGCAAATATATATTCTTTTTAACATCTCCTTTATCAAAAATGTAAATACAATGATCTACAGGAGAACTAACAAATCCAACAGTTTTTAATATTTTCTCAAACATCTCATACCAGCATCTAGCTGCTTGTTTAAGACCATAAATTGATTTGTTAAGTTTGCAGATTTTGTTCTCATTATCACAGGCCAACCCTTGAGGAAGTGTCATATAAATTTCCTCCTTTAATTGTCCGTTTAAAAATGCCGTCTTCACATCCAAATGATGTATCTTTAAATTAAATTGATTTAATATAGATAAAATAAAACGAAAACTAGTTATCCTTGCTACAGGCGCAAAAGTTTCATCGTAATCAATCAAATATTGTTGCGTGAAACCACGTGCCACGAGTCTGGCTTTATATTTAATAGGGTTACCCATTTCATCATGCTTTATTGTGAAAACCCACCTACAGTCAACAATATTTTTACTTTCAGGTCTTTCAACAAGGTTCCAAGTATTATTTGAAAAATGAGCGTCTAACTCTTCTTTAATAGCTTGTTCCCATTTTAACCTATCATCTCTATCCTTAATATCATTAAATGTATTAGGAGTATCACTAAAAATGGTTTGAGAATATAACAGACAATTGTTCAAAAGTTTATACGGTACTGGGGGCTTATATCTTAATCTTTCACTTCTTCGAATTTTAAAATTTTCAATTTCTAACGGCAGATCTCTAGCTTTGCTCTCATTCGGAAATCTTTGACCATCCGTACTCTCATTCGGGACATTTTGACCATCCGTACTTTCATTCTGGACATTACAGTAAATAATTTCATTATTTTCATTCTTGGCCATACTCTCAAAGTGAACATTTCTCATACTTTCATTCTGAGAATGAAAATTATCCGTACTTTCATTCAGGATACTACTGTGAATATTTCTCATACTTTCATTCTGAGAATCAAAATTATCCGTACTTTCATTCAGGATACTACTGTGAATATTTCTCATACTTTCATTCTGAGAATCAAAATTATCCGTACTTTCATTCAGGATACTACTGTGAATATTTCCCATACTTTCATTCTGAGAATCAAAATTATCCGTACTTTCATTCAGGATACTACTGTGAATATTTCTCATACTTTCATTCTGACAATCAGAATTATCCGTACTTTCATTCAGGATACTTGGATCATTATTGGGGTGTTCCACTACGAAAGTTTGAGGCCTAGAAGTTTCCGTGTTAATTTCGTCTACAACTACGTCTCTGGCAACAACAAATTTCTTGTCTTCAATAGCCCATAACTTAAAACCATTTGGCTCATAGCCGACAAGAATTCCTTTAATTGACTTCTCGTCAAATTTTCTTTTCCTTGTTTTGTTATGTATATACACTGTAGAACCGAACACTTTTAAGTATTTTAAATTTGGCTTTTTATTATGCCACATTTCAAATGGAGATTTCTTTTTATTTACTAAAGCGTTAGTTGGACTTCTGTTTATCAGATAAGTAGCTGTTAATACAGCTTCACCCCAAAAACGTTTTTCTAAATTAGCTCCATTTATCATAGTCCGCGCCTTTTCTGTTATTGTCCTAATCATACGTTCAGATACTCCGTTTAGCTGTGGCGTATGCGGAACTGTTAGATGATAACTTATTCCCTTCTGAACACAATAACTGCCATTTCATTTGACAGATATTCTCTGCCATTGTCAATGTATAAATTTACGACTTTAAGGTTAAAATGATTTTCACTTTTCGCAACAAAATTCTTGAAAAAGGTAAACACATCAGACTTATGTGTTATCAAATAAGTGACGGAATAATGTGTGAACTCATCAACAAATACAACATAATAGTTTTTACCATCAATTGTAGGAGGAGTAATCGGACCACAAACATCCGAATGTATTATGAATAAAGGTCTTTGAATATATTCTTTATTCTTGAATTTTGAGAATGGTAGCCTGGCTTGCTTTCCAATAATACAAGCTTCACATACTTCATCACTATATTCAAAATTATTTAATAAATTTATATCTTCACACGTATTATTTCTTATTAATTCCATTAATTTTCCCTTGCTAATATGTCCCAATCTCTCATGCCATAATTTATACATACTTATTTTCTTTATTTCATTTCTTCATTGCTTTATTTCCATATTATTATATTTAGGTTAAAGCTAGCTTATTGTTTTATTTACAGAGTTTAGACTTAATTTATGCCTGATCAGCTGAGATATTTTATTTACATGTTTAGAAATTAGTTGTTAATAAATTTAGAATATAAAGGAAAATGGATGAAAAAAAAAACTTCAAATACAACTTAGGTACTATCTTAAAACTACAAAGAAGGGACTTAAGGCATTGACTATATATAAATAGTAATGCAAAGGCCCTATTAGCTCAAAACCTGAGCTATCTGAGATTTTTTAATTGTAAATTTGTTTTTAGAGTGACTGATGAGCTCATCAATCATTTTAATATTAGCTATTTTATGTAGAGATGCGGTTCTGTGATATCGTGGTAGGTTGAGGATCATTTTTAAAATTTTATTTTGGGCAACTTGGAGTTTTTTCAAATGTGTTACTGCCGAGCAGTTCCATATTTCAGATCCGTACATTAACATTGGAAGTATTATTGATTTGTAAATTGTTAACTTATTTTTATTTGAAAGTTTAGAGTGACGGTTTATAAATGGATAAAGAATGCGAACAGTTTTGTTAATTTTATCTATGGTGTTACTTATATATACTTATGTTATTGTTATTTGTTGGGTATGCTCTTTGGCATAGCTCAAATTCAACCAAAGGAACATCATAAGCATGCATACATTTTAAAATTGTTTGGCCGTTTTTAGATACTTCCACACCTCCTGCCGAAAATACGATTACCATCCCAGCATCTTGCATTTTATTGACCGACAGCAAGTTCTGAGGAATGTTTTCACAGAACAGCACGTCCTTCAGGGAGATTTTGGTTTGGTATTGGTTTCGGACCTCCATAGCACCTTTTGCTGTTGCATATATATATATTCATCGCGTTTGGCAGTTGCGATCGCTATAGGTTGCTCCAGCTCGTTGTAGTTAACAAATAATCTTTTATCATTTATTATGTGATCACAAGCACCCGAATCCAGTATAAATGATATTCCATTATTATTTGATTCATTAATTACTCTTTTTAGCATAAAGGCAAAACCTGTGTTTGGTTGTGCAGTGGCCGTTTGCGCTTGCTTGCTATTTTCTTTATTTTTATTTGCCTTGTTTTTATTTGCAATATTATTGTTATTGTTTTGCTGAAGTCTTTTAAAAAGGAAGCAGTCCCTTTTAATATGCCCTATTTTATTACAGTGGTGACATTTCAGATTAGCATTTCTTTTAATTTTATTTTTAAAATTATTTTTATTTTTGTAATAGTAGTTTGCATTTACTTGATTTTCATTTTCATTTCTTACTGCTTGTAAGACTTTAAGACTAGTGTCTTTGCTAGCACTTTTCAATTTTATTTCATAGTCTAAAAGTTTATTCTTGACAAAACCTAATGATAAACTTTCTTCTGATAAAGTTTCTACTGCTGTAATAATTCCATCATAGGAAGATGGAAGAGTTAAAAGCAGATGTGACACCTTATCCATCTCCTCAATTTTTGCCCCCGCAGAAATAAGCTCACTAAAAAGATTATCAAAAATACTAAAATGTTGCATTAGAGTGATATTTGGTTTTACCATCAAATGGTCTCATATTTCTTTTTGCCTTTTCCATAATTTTTATTTTATTTTATTATTCAATATTTATATATATATATATATCTTATTAAATTGTTTCAATTTTTTTTTTTTTATATATATATATGTTTATATTTATAAATTAAATAAAGATGTCACTGCGCTTGATGTTTTTAGCAGGCCCCGCTTCGATCGAGAAAAATTTGTAGTTGTGTACGCACAAGAACAATTTTGGCAGGCCCCGCTTCAATCGATGCACACGCACACACAGTCAAATACCTTTCCTTATTTTTAAGAAGCGTCACTTTTATTATTATTTATTAATTATCTTGTTATTGGTGACTGGGCCCATAACCTGTTAAAGATTACCAGCTCCAATAATAATAAAAACACAAAGATAAATGAATTTAACTTTTATATTTTATAATTCTTCTTTTCAATATGCTGCGGTCGTGTGTATTCTTAAGAACGAGTGGTTAAAGATAAATTAGAGATCATACAATAGTTTTTATAGATATGTATTGAAATATCGATTACTAACAAATAAATCATCGATTAAACTATTTGATCTTTTTCTATGATTTCTTTGCATATATCTAATATAAACAAATAAAAGAAATGATGAAGCAAGGTATTATTCGTGAATCAAGTTCGCCCTATTGTTCACCAATCTGGATAGTACCCAAGAAAAGCGACGCCTCAGGCAAAAAGAAGTTTCGTATTGTCGTAGCCTACCGCAGTCTAAACGAGGTAACCATCAGTGACAAATATACTATACCTTTAATGGACGAAATATTAGGCAAGCTAGGAAGATGTCAATACTTTACCACCATTGACTTAGCAAAAGGGTTTCATCAAATCCAAATGAACGAAAAATCCACACCGAAAACTGCCTTCTCAACTAGAGATGGGCGCGTGAGTAATTTTTCGCTCACGTCATGAACGCCCACACATTTTGATCAGCCCCCCTTTCCCTATTTATTACAAACTTCGAGCTAGAGTGACAGAATTTGGTATAAAGATAGCAATTGACATTCTACAAAGATCTGCATGAAAAATTAGGATGCCAAGCCCACCCATACTTCCCCCAGCCCCCCATACTTCCCCCAGCCCCCTTGGCCACCTTTTACAAACTTCTAGCTAGAGTCACCAAATTTGGTATGAAGATAGCAATTGATATTCGACAAAGATCTGCAGCAAAAATTTGGATGCCACGCCCACCCATACTTTCCCCCAGCCCCCTTTTCCAAACCTTTTAAAAACTTCGAGCTAGAGTCACCAAATTTTGTATGAAGATAGCAACTGATATTCGACAAAGATCTGCATGAAAAATTTGGATGCCACGCCCACCCATACTGCCCCCAGCCACCCTCTCCAGACTTTTTACAAACTTCGAGCTTGAGTCACCAAATTTGGTATGAAGATAGCAATTGACATTCCACAAAGATCTGCATCAAAAATATGGATGCCACGCCCACCCATATCGCTCCAACCACCCTTTCCCCACCTCTTACGAACTTTGAGCTAAAGGCACCAAGTTTGGAAGGAAGATAGCTGGTGGCATCCCCATCTGCATCGGAGAATCTTTAAGGCAGCGTGCACCCCTGTCGCATCCGTACCCCTGTGCAATCAGGTCTCTTGTTACCGGTTTTAATACTGGTATCGAGTATGCCGCAGTCGGTTGGGTCCGACTGCAACGTTTCCACTTGTTCTACATTGAATATTGTAGGTCACTTTACAACCTTTAGTGACCACATGTGCGTTAACTATTTTTAGGAATAGCACCAGCTACCTGCTGTTTGGTTCAATGTTGTGTGATATTCTAAATTTACCGAGACCCAAGTGAGTCGCGCAGCAATGTGTTCATGCGTGAACATTCCAATGGGAAAAAAAGGGTATAATGTTTATATGCAAAAAGTAGATACATATATTCTTGATCAGCATCAACAGCCGAGACGATATAGCCATGTCCGTCTTTCCGTCTGTCTGTCCGTCTGTATGAACGCGTGGATCTCAGAGACTACAAGAGCTAGAGACTTCAGATTTAGTATATATATTCTTCTATTTCATGAGCAGAACAAGTATGCTTCAAATTATCGATAGCTATTCTGGTTTCCGATATACACTTAATATCGGTAACAATAAAATAATTTGGAAAATGTATAAATGAGGGTTGAAATAATGGGTAACGATAGAACTTTTCTGAAAATTTCGTCCAAATCGGTTGAGAAACACCGGAGATATCGAATTTAATCGATTGAAGCTAAGTCAGTATACCAAAGTCAATTATAAATTTAATTTATTTATTGCAACTGGGTTCAGGGTATCTTCTAGTCGGGCTCTCCCGACTAGAGCCTTCTTACTTGTTTTATCTTGCCGTCCATTAAAAATTGCTTAAGACTGCGTACACACGGTGCCTTTTTAACGCTGCAACTTTGGGCTTGTAGGCAAGGGACGTGCAACTCTTAACGTGCGTTCCCTTTTGTGCTTATTCCGATTTGTTGCCTGCAGGGTTGTTATTTTCAATAATCACTTGGCTTCAGGGTTGTTTATTTCGATAATTATTTACAATTACGGTTAAATGTTGTTTTTGTTCAAAGTTACAAAGCATAAAAGAAAGTATGTGGACTCAAGCGAACACGGAATTGTTGCTGTCAAATTATGAGCAGTACGAAAATCTTTATAATGTACGCCATATTGATTATAAGGATCGCATTAAGCGTGAATCCTCTTTAAATGCAATATCCGATGCATTAAAAGGATCAGTATCAAATATAAGCCCGGCGGACATTCGTCGAAAAATACACACTTTGCGTACGCAATTTATGAAAGAGGAAGCTAAGGTCCGAGCATCATATAAGAGTGGGATTGGGCGGGAAGACATTTATGTGCCAACGCTTTGGTTTTACAATAATTTGCAATTTTTGCGCTCTTACGTCGTGCCTCGGGAGTCGACATCCAACATTCACTCGGTAATGAAGAATGCAGAAATAGCATTAAATGATTTAAAAACCTATTACTTAGCAGGAAGAAAACGAGAATGAAATCTCGATTTGTGACGACCTGGCCGGCACAGATGACTCTTCGTCGTCCCCATCAAATGTATTAAAAAGAAGAAAGGTATGTATAAAAACTACAATAACTCCAAAAAGACTTTTTAAAACAATAATATTTCCTTTTTACATGCTTTTATTTAACTTGACTTGTCTGTCTGTCTGTCTGTCTGTCTGTATGTTTGTACCGGAATCTTGTAAGCAAATTTTCACCAAGTTCCCGACTAGCTAGAGCTCTGAATTTTTCACCAAAGATGTGTTTCAGATGACAATACATGTTTTTAAAGTTTTTGGCACGATAAAATAAGTAATATCATGTAAAAACCACGAAAATCAGTTTTCCCTTTTGCTTAAATTACTAAATTGACTTACATAATTGACGAGCTTTGGTGGCATAGAGAGAAAACTGCCGCTTCACAGGCCGAAGGTCATGGGTTCGATCTCCGACCGAGACATACTTTTTTTATGTTATTTTTTATTATATAAACCTTTTTAAACTATCGATTACATATGTATGCAAGAAAGCGTATTAAAGCATGTCTTCAAAATTTATTTTGATTTACTTGTTTATTTTTAGATTACAGCATCGAACCTTAGCCAAAAAATCAACGGCGTCAAGCAATTAGTTGCCTCTCGGTTGGCTGAAAAAAAAAAAGATTGGCTGGGACAACAAGTTGTCAGCGATATAGAAACAATCACCGACGAGAGGATCCGGCGTGATGTTATTTTCAAAATACAATCGGATCTTCACGAAGCTATTTCCAAAGATATAAAGCAAAGAGAAATGAAGAGTCCGGTGCTGTTTGCAGCAATCGACGAGGCGTCAACGGATGATATAATTGAATTTGATGGGGATTATTCGTTATAAATAAATAATAATGTCGAAAATCCACAATTAGTCATGTAAAAACTAATTATAAGTACATATTTAATAGCAAAAAAATGTATGTGATTTAATAAGAAATATATTTATTTATTTTAAATTTTATCATCCTGCCAATCTACTTTGCCTTCATTATTGAAATAGGCCATAAAACCATCCCTAACTCTTTCAGCTTCACCCCTTCCACCTGCTATAGATTCTGGTTGTGATTCTGATACCGCAACTCTCTCATTCGGCGTTAATTGCATGTAAGCAGAATTTTTTTATAAAAGCATATTGTGAAGAAGACAACAAGTCCTGGTAATTAATTCCACATTCTCAACAGACATATTCATAGTCGTCTGGAATATGCGAAATCTATTTGATAAGATCCCAAAAGAATGTTCCACAACATGTCTTGCTCGTGACAGACGTACGTTAAATATTTTGCGTTCCTTGGCATTGGTATTATAAGCAAACGGCTTTAATAAATGGTTTCCAAGTGGGAAACAATAACATATGGCAGTTTTCGTCCATTGCCAATGACTTTGTCCGCTGGGAGGGTTTCTCTAGCATTGTCCAAGATGCCCTGCAGGCTGCTGTTGGACAAAACTCCTGCGTCGTGACACGTTCCATTGCATCCTGCATCAATGTAGGTGAATCCACAATGTGCATTCACTAGCGCAAACAACACAATGCTGTGCGTCCCTTTATAATTGTAATAATATGAGCCATCTTTTCGCTTCGCTCGGAACTCAATGTGCTTGCCATCTAGGGCTCCCAAGCACAAAGGGAACTGCCATTTTATTGCAAACTGGTCCGAAATCACTTCCCAGTCAGTTTTAGAGGTCGGAAACTGTTTGAATTTTTTTTTTTTTTAAATGTTAATATGAATATTTATGTATTTTTAACATACCTTCTGTAAGATTCCTAAATATTCGATTAATGATGCTTGATGGCTTTTATTAGCAAAGATTCTCTTTCAGTTATTCTCTAAACGCGCGCGCTTGTCAAGAAAAGTAGCCGGAAGAGATAGAGACAAAATAAGTGTGGCCGGGCCACACTTTGTGATAAATCTTAATACTAACATCGATACCTTAATACTAGCTTACGATATATCGGTATAAACGAGCATAACATAACATAAACGATCGATAGCAATTAAATATAAATATTGCACAAAATAAATACTTTACAACTCGGCCGTCCTGACAAGGAATCGACCTCGATTCCACCTACTCGAGACCATAGAGGCCTGAAGCCTTACCAAACGTCGGGTGTTACCTGTGGTCAGGCATCGAAAGCACAATTTTAATCAGACGTGAGCCACAATTTTAGTTTAGATGACTCCAGCACACCATCATACGGAAGCTGTGTGAGCTGGGAGCCTTCAACATCCCGGATGACATACCGGTCATTCGGAAGTTTCTTATGGATGACATAGGGACCGCGGTACCGTTTAATGAGTTGTTTTTTTTATGCCAGCCGTCGTATCAACATTCTTGATGACGACGAAATCACCTTCCTCAAAATTAACGGCAGGGCGATGAGATTGGTTAAAATACTCTGTATTATACTCCTGAGACTTAACAATGTTCTGAAGGGCAATTTTACGGGTATCTACTAGGGACACTTCATCAATAAGCCTATCATCCAAACGCTCAGTTAATTCATCTATAACAGCACCGCGCTGTTCGACACCAAAAGGAGGACGGAGGGTGCAAATTTAGTTGTGGAGTGGATTGAATTATTCAGGGCGAACTCAATTTTCGGAAGCTGTTTCGCCCAATCGGCATGATCCAATGGGTCGGCCAATTTAGAAAGCATAGGACTTAAGACACGGTTGACACGTTCCACTTGCCCATTAGCACGAGGGGAGGCAGTGGCATTCTGGACATGGATTATATGGTGCGACTGCAGAAAATCAGCAAATTCGGCGGAAGTGAAACACGTACCTCGATCGCTAAAAATTCGGCGAGGTCGACTATAGTTGGAAAAATACTGCGTCTCCAAAGTGTGACATGCTTCCCGGGAACTAGTAGTAGCGGCAGGGTATAATTTGACAAACTTGGTGAAGGCATCAATAACGACTAGCAGATATTTTTTCTTGGAGTGTGTGGACGGAAGAGGTCCCAAGTGGTCAATATGAAGAGTGTCAAACGGCAGAGGGGTTTTCGGAATACTATGCAGGGTAGCATTATTACTGTTAGCAGAAGGGGAGTAGTATATGCATTTGAGGCAATTTTTAATAAAGTTGTTAACATAAGATTTCATATACGGAAACCAATAATGTTTTTTAATCTGTGCGCAACATTTTTCAGTGGCCAGATGGCCTAGCTTCTCATGCACTGTTCGTATGACACTGTTAATCATTTCGGCAGGGACATAAAGCTGAAGTACGTCAGTCGGTGATCGGCGATACACGACACCATCTTGCAACTCAAAACCAGCAACCTCTTGGTTCTCTAGGGCACTCCGAAGTTTGACAATTTCTGGATCACGGTTTTGCGTCAGTTGTAGTACGAAATCCAGGTTCACCTCGTCCACATATGCAGAAGTTTCTAGTCTACTAAGTGCATCCACGTGAGGCATACAAATACCGGACCGATGTACAATGGTGTAGTTATAATTTTCTAAAAGTAATGCCCAGCGGGCTATTTTCGCAGAAGATCCACCATTTTTAAGGGTTAACGCTAATGAATTACAATCTGTTATTATCTTAAACGGAATGAACTTCAGGTATGTCTCAAAACGCTTTAAGGCGTATACAATAGCCAGGGTTTCCAATTCATAACTATGCAATTTGGATTCTGGGATGGAAGCGGTCTTCGAAAAATAACACACAGGATGAAATTTATCATCAGTTTTTTTCTGCAGGAGCATCGCTCCAAAACCGGCGGAACTAGCATCACAATGTAATTCAGTTTCAGACTTTGGGTTATAAATAGACAGCACCGGTGACTCGATCAGTTTGGACTGCAGTGTTCGGAATGATTTAAGACACTCATCAGAAAAAACGTAAGAGGCATCTTTTTTCAGCAGGCGCGACATCGGATAAGCAATTTTGGCAAAGTTGGGTACAAAGCGGCGGAAGTGAGAAAAGAGACCCAAACAGCGTTCCGATTCTTTCCTATCCCGGGGTTCCGGCAGACTTTTTATAGCTTGAAGGTGACCTGGTTTCGGGGTGATACCAGAAGAGTTTGCTAAATACCCCAAATACTCCAACTCTTTGTGCGCAAAACGACACTTAGACAATTTAAGGCGTAACCCATTCACTCGTAAGGTATAAAGTGCCTCTTTCAACACTTGCAGATGGGTTTTAAAATCACTCGACGCGATCAATATGTCGTCCATATAAATCACTAATTGACCTCTATTGATCAAGTCCTTCAGTACAAAGTATACAAATCTAGCAAAAACTGGAGGACCATTACATAAGCCAAACGGCATGCGTACGTACTCAAATTGACCATCAGGTGTTACAAAGGCTGGGTATTTAATCGAATCAGGATACATTTTGACATGGTAAAATCCACTTTCTAAATCTAGTAAAGTGAAGTACGATTTACCCCCCAGATGTTCAACACAATCCTCTAACAGCGGAATTGGAAAGTGGTCACGGACAGTTATTTTATTCAGCGGGCGATAATCAACACACTTCCTTAAGGTATTATCTTTTTTTCTAACGGGCACTATAGCGGAAGCGTAAGGGGAACTACTATGACGGATAATGCCGGCAGTTAATAAGTCATCACATATTTGGCGCACTTCGTTACGCTCGTGATGTGATAATCGGCGGGGTCGGCAGAAAAAAGGGGTCTGACTTGTCAATTCGATTTTCATTTCGTTATTGGTCGGTATAATCAGTTCGGAAGGGACATCAACATAGGAGGCGGAAATAACAGACTGCAACTTTGTAGATTGTTCTAACGGCAGAGTAGGCTCTATATTAAACTCATTTTCACTAACAGCAGGTAACTCGATTGCATTAATGGCTGCTAGGGCATCACTCAACGAATACTCAGACATGACGGAACACTCTATTTCAGTGGTACACGACTGTGATTTGGCAGGTATAAACTCATTTTCATTAAGCGACCGGGTTGACTCATTTTTGGTCATTGTGCGTTTGACATCTTTCCTAAACAAATCAAGTGAATTAAGGACAGCAGTGAGTTTCTTGTTACAATTCATTTTATATTTATCTAACTTCGTTAATTTACTTTTTGTATAAGACACTTTTATTTTACATAATTTCAAATTTGTTTTAACAAAAAGTCTCTACCCAAGATCATAGGCAAATTTGTGGCACTGCTAGGCAGTACATCAAATTGATGGAATACTGTTTGTTGGAATATTCTAATTTCACACTGAATTTTTCCTAAAGACGTAAGTTGGTCGTTACCTAGACCACGGCAGTTCAGCAGGGTTGGCTTCAGGCTATATGAAGATGGCACTTCTGATTGCCGAATGAAACTTCTAAGACTACCCGAGTCGAGAAGGGAAAAATATTCGTAAACTCACTGCTTTTCACTTGATTTGACATAAGGGCAACACTCACCATTTGTAGATGATCTACTTTATCTATCAAGGCGTCTCCGCAATAGGGAAGAGTGACTGCGTCGGCAGCGGCGGCGTTGGTGGCACCGGAAGTTCCAATCTTGGACGGCAGTTCTTATATATATGGTCCAGTTTGCCGCATTTAAAGCAGGAATTCGCTGGTCTGATTGGCTTCGGGCACTGGGACTTATAGTGTCCAGATCCAAACAATTAAAGCACCGCACATCCTTACAGCAGGGAAGGCATTCGTGGACGGAAGGGAAACACTTGTAGCGGCAGGTTGTCGAGGCAGAGGCTGGTTCACGGCAGCCACTTGTTTGTCTAGATTCAACGACACTGCAAGCTGGGTTATCGCTAGAACAGCAGACGGCGGGGCAGCAGCTTGAACAGTTGATGGTAAGCTTAGCACTTAGTCAGCGGACAGCAAGGCGGCAGCGGGAGCAGTTAACAGCGGGGTTCACGTTGGAACAGCAGACATAAGCAGAAGCAGTTGACGGCGGGTCATCAGCAGAAGCAGTTGACGGCGGCGTTAACGTTGGAACAGCAGAAGCAGTTGACTGCAAGGTTGACACTGGAACAGCAGACAGCGAGGCGGCATCAGAAGCGGTTGGCGGCAGAGATGACGCTAGAACAGCAAACAGCAAGGCATCAGCAGAAGCAGTTGACTGCAAGGTTGACACTGGAGCAGACAGCGGGCCAGCAACAGGCGCAGTGGGCAGCGGGGTTACTGCTTGGACAGCAGGCAGCATGGCGGCAGCCGGAACAGTTGACAGCAAAAGTGGTTCGGCAACAGCAGACAGTGAGGCGGCAGCAGCAGCGGTTGACGTCAGAATTGTTTCGAAAACGGCAGACAGCGGGGCGGCAGCAAGAACGGTTGACGGCAGGGTTGCTGGTGGCGCAGCAGACACAAGTGCAGCAGCGGAAGAAGTCGACGGCAGAATTGGCGCTAAAACGGCAGACAGCGGGGCGGCAGCAGGATCGGTTGACGGCAGAATTGTTTCGGAAACAGCAGACAGCGGGGCGGCAGCTGGATCGGTTGACGGCGGTGTTGCTGATGGCACAGCAGACAATGGGGCGGCAGCGGAAGAGGTTGACGGAAGTGTTGTCGCTTGGGCAACAGATTTTGCGGCAGCAGCAGGCGCAGTGGGCAGCGGGGTCACCGCTGTGACAGCAGGTGGCGACGCAGCAGCGGGTCTTGTCACCTCGGCCAGCAGTTTGCGCAAATGAACGATCGTTGCTTGCGGCGGCACTACCACATTGTTCGCCTTAAGCAAATTGACCATGTCCTCTTTGGTTAAACCCATCTTGAGTGATCGGGCGTTGAAATATATATATGTAGTTGAGCGGATCCCACTTCTGAGTTGTAAGATTCCTAAATATTCGATTAATGATGCTTGATGGCTTTTATTAGCAAAGATTCTCTTTCAGTTATTCTCTAAACGCGCGCGCTTGTCAAGAAAAGTAGCCGGAAGAGATAGAGACAAAATAAGTGTGGCCGGGCCACACTTTGTGATAAATCTTAATACTAACATCGATACCTTAATACTAGCTTACGATGTATCGGTATAAACGAGCATAACATAACATAAACGATCGATAGCAATTAAATATAAATATTGCACAAAATAAATACTTTACACTTCAAAAACTCTCTCTTAAACTTATTCCAAATTGCACTACAGACTTCGGGAACTGCCTTGCCAAGGAATGAAGATGAGAGATTTGTTTGAAAGTTAGTGCTTTTAAAAGTCTCTCCTGTAGCAAGGAACCGCAAAGTAGCGGCCAACTTTTCATTCGGAGGAATACTTGTCCTCATAAAAGTGTCCTGCTTGCTTATCTCGCTGGCAACACCCGACAAAATGAAATTAAAAGTTTCTTCGTTCATACGAATATATTCAAAAAAAGATGAGCCGTCAAATTTTAACTTTTTCATAAGAAAGTTAAAAGACCCACTGGTTGGCCGACTTTTCCGCCAGTCTTTTATCCACTCTTTCCTTTCCGTTTGCGGTTTCAACGCAATCCAACATATCCAAAACGATGTCCACTTCTTCAGAATTCGTGAAATCAATTGCTTCCACTGCAAGCATTGTAACATCTAAAAGTTCTTCAGTAATTTTGTAATTTTCACTCATTTTTTTATTTTATTTGACGCTCTGTGCAATTTGAGCTATAAACCGATAGTCTAAATATATCAGTGCGGCACAATCGAAAATTTTATCGAAACGAAGCGGCAACTAATGCCCTGTCCTTATTAGGGCTGCATCTCACATCTTCGCATCTTGAGCCAAGATGTTGAACATCTCCCATACATATTGTATGGGTGCTAGAGATGGTAGACGGTGCCGTCTAGCCATGATGTGAGTACATCTGGTGTTAACAGGACTCGATTGTCCAAAAAAATTTCTGTTATGTTCGATAATTTCTTTTATCGGCAAAGTGACACCACTTGCCAAAGAATTACTGTATACTGAAATTGAAATGGCAAACGGCGGTAACTATAAAATTTATTTTATTTATATTATATTATACAAAATAATTAATTGCACCTTTTTTTTTGCAGAAAATATTAGATTTGTATGGAGTGAAGAAGCGACACTGGTGTTGCTAAGCCTCTGGGAAGAAAATATCGGTGGTCTCAGAGGCATTAGAAAGAACCAGCATATTTATATGGAGATGGCTGACAAAATAAAGAAGTTTTGGCCATCCGTGAAGGAAGTAAAATCGAAATTGGACAACCTGATGAGAAAGTATAGGTAAGTTGAATTGCATAAATGCCTTTCATAGCAACTTGTTAACATATGATTCATAATTTGCATACAGGCTAGAGCTTGCTAAGGTTTGACCGTTTGGCGGAGCACCATCGGAATGGAAATATTTTGATTATATAAAAATCATACTTGGCGCATCACAATCGGTGAATTTTCTGGATGAAATGGTACAGAGCAATAGTAAGAACACATCCATAACCATTAACATAAGCGTGCATGGAAATATAATTTTTTTTTAATTATTCCAGATTTAAAGTCTGTGCCAGAAAAGGAACCAGAAGCAACAACAAGTAGCGGCAAAAAGCGCAAAAAGGATGTAAGCCAGGAGCTCCTTGACTTGGAACGAGAAAAATTAGGTGGGTTCAAGCAAGTGGCAGCAGACAACAGGGCATTTCAAGAAAAAAATATTAAAACTCTATGAAGTATGATAAATAAATAAAAAGAACATTATACTCTAGCGTTGTTTTCCAAAATGATAATAAAATTGGATCCATGTTTCACACTTGTTAGCTGAATTTATAATTGTTAACTGTCAAAAGATGTAGATGCAGATGTAGAGCATTAGGACAGCTCTCCGTCTTGTTATCGATAATTGCTGTAAATGGTGATGTAAAGTGCTAGTGAGGAAAGCCTATAATAAGCATCGTGTGTGTGTGAGTTGCAACTCGAAGCAACTTTCAAAAGAAAATCAACAAGAATGCATGCGTTAAAAAAGCACCGTGTGTACGCAGTCTAAAACGACTTTTATTCTTTTTACCGCTCAAAATTCCTCTATTGACAGAATGGTTGCCTAGAAATAATGTGCTGCTAATTTTACTAGCAGAAATTCAGCTGATCAATGCAAACCACACGATCCACATCAATGTAATCGATGTGGTAACTCTTAACATTTTTTGAGTAAACAATTCCAGCTGCTACATATACTCATTAGAAACATCTCTAGAAATTATGTCCAGAAATTATTTCTAGCGTTTGTATACTCGTTACCGAAGGCCAAGAGTATATAAATTTTGTGCAATGTCTGTCATGGCTCAAAAAATTTTTATGCAGCTTGGTAGTTCTAGCAGTTAGGATGTGCGACATTTGTGGATTTATCGGTTTTGAGCTATTGAATTTTTTGGGGCTGTCATCACCTAGCTTGGGACCAAATTTGTTGGGTCTTGCTCAAAAACTGATTTTTTTCTGATTTCAAATTGCGTTGGGGCTGGGGCGGAATTGGTGGGCGTGGCTCCATGCAGTTTTTTGGGGGCTGTTACTAGTGTAGTAGGCTGATAGTGGTAGGTGGTAGTACCATAGATCGATACACTACCGATGAATGTGGCGATGTGTTGAGTGGACTATCGATTAGATGTAAGCGACGCGAGAATAGAATAGCGCAGCCAACTTAAATTGATATTGTAAAAGAGACGCGTGCAGAACTGAAGATAAAATAACATATTAAAATATCCGGCTATAGTAGGTATCTTCTTACCAAATTTTGTAGTTGTAGCTGTAAGGATGTGCGAAAATTTTGGATTAATTGGTTTTGAGTTATTGAGATTATCGATTTGCCAGCCACCAGTTATCGTAGAACCCCAATCTTGGCACTTAAATATACAATGCCATACGTTAAGAGAGTTGGAAAGTTTCAAGTCTCTATCTTGAAGTGTGTGGAAAACACTTGCACATATACGGACGGACAGACGGACAGACACCATGACGGACATTTCCCAAAGCCAATATACTCTTTACCTTCGCTAACGGGTATCATTAAAATATACCTATGAGGAAAAAAAAATGAAGTTGTAAATGTAATTAAAATAAACAAAATTTAATAAATATCTAATTAGTAAGGGAGAAGCCCTAGTAACGGTCATAGCCCCTAAATAGGTCAACCGGAATATTTTGGCGAGTTTTGATGCTAGCGGGGTCTAATCACTGTGATTGATAGCTCTTAGTGCCGGCTTGCTTTTTATGTAGTCTACTGGTGTTTATACTAAGTTTTGGATGCACCAGAGACTAAAATTAAAATACCGATATTTCGACGCAAGCTTTGTAACTTTTCAACGCGTTGGAATTGTATTATTTCAAGTTTCAGCAAAGGGTAATAAATAATTTTATTAATCGTTTTTTCTTGCCCTTTCATAATCTGTAATCCAAAATTTTTTCTGTTCAATATTTTGGGCTTAACATTAATAAATGTAAAATTATGTTTCTGCGTGTTCTGGTCAAATACGATGTGATACACTTTAACACTTATCGATATTTGTATCGACTATCGTATCACTTTGCGTCTCTCGCGTTGCTCTTAATTGCGTGTGGGCGCCAAAATGATTTCGCCACGAAAATTACTCGGTGCTGTTAATCATAATTTCAAAATATCTGAAAATTCTTCAAAATTTGTTCAGTGAACCAAAATTCACATTTGATAAGTAGAAAAGCCGCAAAAGCCGAATTTCAAAATTGTGTCAAATTCACACAAGGAACAGATGCGTGTTGACTTAAGAAGAATAGAAAAATTTTATTATTATTTAGTTAAACAATTTTAAATGAATTTGTTATGATTTGCAAGAAGAGCAAGAAAAAGTTTTATTAAGAAAAATGAAGAAAAATTAATAAAATGAATTTATTATGAGTTGGCATAAAACTTGACTTAATTTTTTGTAGATTTGCTTAAAAGTTTGCGCCCTTTTTAATAGCAACATGACACAATTAAGACAGATAACGCATTGCGCAGATGACGTCACATATGATGCATATTACCAAGGCAAATATTCAACACATGCATTGTGACGTCATCTGCGCACAACATAAACAAGTTTCTGGGCAATCTAAAAATTTATTGTTCTTGTGTGTGCGATGTTGAGCGTGCGATGCATAAATCGATACTTTAATCGATACATCGCTGCATCGCTGGCGATACTGTTTTTTACGAGTAATAAATTTTAATAAATTATTAAATTCGGTTGTTTTTGAGTGTTTAATTGCATAAAATATAAAAGCATAAATAAAAACAATGATTTGGCATTTTATTTCATTTTATTGGCTCTATTTTGACAAGATTAAGGGGAGTGACTACTACAGGGGCACTTTATCGAAAATCGTGATTTTGACTTTTTTCATTAAATCCTATATATCTTTCAAAAAACGAATGAAATGTGTATAATGCCTTACACTGATCGATGGGCAATTGAACTAGCTTTCCTACGATACCAACAGCTAAGCTTTACGTTGATTTCTGACAGTTTAATATCCCAAAAACCTTAGGGGTGTTCACTACTAGGGCTTCTCCCTTACTTTATAGATATATTTTATTTCAAAGTTGAGTATGCTTATCATTAATACTTACTAATAGACTTAACGTTTCTGGTGAATACTCATTAGTGAATTCCTCAAGTGATCTCTTGAATCTGAGATATGAGATATGAGATACGGGGATGTCTTGAAGTCTAGATGTATCTTTATCTTTTTTCCTTGTTTTAACATTCTTTCGCTTCTTCTGAGAAACGCTACTTGGCAACTGTGAGGCTAGCTCTGCATGTGGCTCATATTTATGTGCGTTCTCTTAGAAGTAGAAAGGAATCCTATTTTTCAATAAGTAGAATAAGGTCTAGCCTATTTTATAGTGAACCCTATAAGGGCGTGTGTTCCTCAATTACATAATTTGCATCACTATATTCTTCTTTCCCGCCTAAAGCTTAGTACACAGGAACTAGAAATATTTCTGATAGAAATTTACACATTATTTCTAATGTGTATCCTAAGACGCTGTGTGCCCTCTAAAATTACCGAAAAAATCCCAAAATCGCAAAAAAATGGCAAAACAAAAAGGTAAAAGAGTAATACGGTCACACTTGTGTTTACATTTAATTGCCTGCATTTTAATTGCATTTTTTTTTTTGCAACATAAAAATAACTGATAATATGTTATTAACGGCAGTGGCTGCATTTTTTATTAAGCACACTAATTGATTCCCAAGCAGCTCTAAAAAAAATTTGCATCCATATGCTTTGCGTGTGTAAGGTCCCAAATGCAATTGTTTGCTTTCACTGCGTTGATTAATTTGGCCTTATCGTCGTGTAAAAATTTTTTAACACGACTTTCATTTTTTTTAACACTCAAAATTCCCTCCATTTCACAATTGACGCCTAGAAATAATGTGCTGCTCATTTTTTCTAGCAGAAATTCAGCTGTTCAATGCCATCCACACGATCCACTTCAATGTAATCGATGTGGCAACTCTCAACATTTTTTGAGTATACTTTTCTAGCTGCTGCATACACTCATTAGAAATGTCTCTAGAAATTATGCCCAGAAATTATTTCTAGCGCATTTTTTATATGGAGTTTGACACAACTAGAAATATTTCTAGTTCCTGCGTACTAAGCTTAAACGAGCCAAATTTATTTATGAATTTTCCCAATCTCCGCTCAGCATCAATTGCAAATGCCATTGAAGCTTACAGATTGCTTTGATTTCATAACTTATTCAAGCACGTTGATTTGGTCAAGTCGGTCGTACTCGAAAAAGCCAAAAGAGTGCAAGCCCATTGTTGGAGCAGAATAATTATATTGCTATTATGTTAGTTTGCTAATGTAGCTTAATTTACTTTAAGAGCAAATATGAAGTCGCTCTTAATATTAGTTCGAAAGCTGATAGGCAATCTGCCGACGGCGAATTGGTGCTGCGTGTGGCCGTCTATGGATCACGTTATTGTATTAGGCTATGCTACATTTTAATTGTAATTTTCAGTGTTTAAATTGCTTCAGCCGCAGCAGCAAAAGTCGTAAAATTTTCGCTTTTTACTGCTTCTGCTTTTTTAACATTTCTAGAATGATACAATGCTTCTGCTGCTGCTTCTGAAAAAATCAAAAGCAGCAGCCGAAGCAACAGCAGAAAATGAAAAGTCGCCTAAAGCAAAGCAGAGGCTGCAGTCGCCGTTTCATTTTTTTCGCTTTTGCTTCTGCTGCTGCTTCTGAAAAAATCAAAAGCAGCAGCCGAAGCAACAGCATAAAATGAAAAGTCGCTAAAAGCAAAGCAGAGGCTGCAGTCGCCGTTTGAAAAATTTACAGTTTGCTTTGCTGTTGATTTCGGTCATCGGCGCAAGTCGAAGCAGCAGCAAGTAGTCGTTTGTAACTGTTGTCTAAATTCTGCTTTGATAATTTCCTTTTATTGCTTGGAAACACAGAAAAATAAAAACAACTAATATACACCCAAATTTTTTTCTTTTTTATTCTGATTCTTCATCTTCAAAAAGTGAACATGTTTCAATAGCTGAGTCAAGAAAACTTGAGTTTAACTTGACCAGCAATATATTCTCAAGGACATCCAAATTGAACGAGCATTCTCGACGCTAAGGCTTGTGCTTACGGACTACAGAAACCGACTAAGCCAGGATGTCCTTGAGAATATATTGCTGGTCAAGTTAAACTCAAGTTTTCTTGACTCAGCTATTGAAACATGTTCACTTTTTGAAGATGAAGAATCAGAATAAAAAAGAAAAAAATTTGGGTATATATTAGTTGTTTTTATTTTTCTGTGTTTCCAAGCAATAAAAGGAAATTATCAAAGCAGAATTTAGACAACAGTTACAAACGACTACTTGCTGCTGCTTCGACTTGCGCCGATGACCGAAATCAACAGCAAAGCAAACTGTAAATTTTTCAAACGGCGACTGCAGCCTCTGCTTTGCTTTTAGCGACTTTTCATTTTATGCTGTTGCTTCGGCTGCTGCTTTTGATTTTTTCAGAAGCAGCAGCAGAAGCAAAAGCGAAAAAAATGAAACGGCGACTGCAGCCTCTGCTTTGCTTTAGGCGACTTTTCATTTTATGCTGTTGCTTCGGCTGCTGCTTTTGATTTTTTCAGAAGCAGCAGCAGAAGCAAAAGCGAAAAAAATGAAACGGCGACTGCAGCCTCTGCTTTGCTTTAAGCGACTTTTCATTTTCTGCTGTTGCTTCGGCTGCGGCTTTTGATTTTTTCAGAAGCAGCAGCAGAAGCAAATGCATATGAAATTAAACTTCTTGCAGTTTTTTAAACACTGGTCATTTTATACTTGAAGCCACCACACGAATTATATTCACTATTGGAACAGAAAACCGCGTCTCATTATTTCATTTGTTCATTTTAATTATCTAAAAACTATTAGATTTTTCATTGGTGCCCGAGCAGGGACTTCGGGTTTTTTATTCAAATCATTTGTTTGTTTGTTTCGCGTTGTTGGCTCAGGTTTCGCTTGTGTTGACAACTCAACACTAAAAACTTCTTCGGATTTTGCTATTTTAGCCCCTGTGGACTTTGTCACCTTGGACGCTGCATACTTTAGATTTTGTGCTCTTGCCATTTTGCACTTTGCCATCTTGGAAGCTGCATAATCTGGATTTTGCATGGAAAATAAAGGGAGAACACTTTCAATAGAGTTGATAGAAAGCCATGTATTTTTTGCCAAAAATTGAGATTGAAAATATAAGTTTGTTTGTCGCTGCAGTCGATAAAAATATCAAAATTTTTGATACATAGAAATACGTTCATACACGTATAATTCATCTCAATTTTTGGCACCTTGTGCATTAAATTTCGTGGACATAGTATGCAATTAAAGTAAAAAGTGTTACAGTATATGCGTGTGTACATATTCGGATACATATAATATTGTCACATATGTAAGGGAGAAGCCCTAGTGACGGTCATAGCCCCTAAATAGGTCAACCGGAATATTTTGGCGAGTTTTGATGCTAGCGGGGTCTAATCACTGTGATTGATAGCTCTTAGTGCCGGCTTGCTTTTTATGTAGTCTACTGGTGTTTATACTAAGTTTTGGATGCACCAGAGACTAAAATTAAAATACCGATATTTCGACGTAAGCTTTGTAACTTTTCAACGCGTTGGAATTGTATTATTTCAAGTTTCAGCAAAGGGAAATAAATAATTTTCTTAATCGTTTTTTCTTGCCCTTTCATAATCTGTAATCCAAAATTTTTTCTGTTCAATATTTTGGGCTTAACATTAATAAATGTAAAATTATGTTTCTGCGTGTTCTGGTCACATACGATGTGATACACTTTAACACTTATCGATATTTGTATCGACTATCGTATCACTTTGCGTCTCTCGCGTTGCTCTTAATCAGAAAATCATAATTTCAAAATATCTGAAAATTCTTCAAAATTTGTTCAGTGAACCAAAATTCACATTTGATAAGTAGAAAAGCCGCAAAAGCCGAATTTCAAAATTGTGTCAAATTCACACAAGGAACAGATGCGTGTTGACTTATTATTATTATTATTATATTGGGGGTAAATACACTGCGACCAAATATATCTATTGTGCCCCCTTCTTGGCCTATAGCTCTTCCATCAGGCCCAGGTGTTGCATAAAAGCAAGTACCTTTGTTGGGTCGATGGTTTCTAAATCGCTAAATTCTACAATATGTTTTCCTAGAAAACTACTTCTTTTCCTTGCTAAGGCTACGCATTCTGCTATAATGTGCAAGGAGGATTCTCCTTCCATTTCGCAGAATCTGCAAATCTCGCTGCTGACTATACCTAGCTTTGCCAAGTGACCTCGTAGTCTACAATGTCCTGTCAAGAGACCGGTGAGTATCCTGAGTCTATTTTTACCCATTGATATTACTTGCTTAAAACCGTTTAAGGTTATAGCTACCCAAGAGAATCTTTGCTTGTCTGAGTCCTGGTGTCCTTGCCCAGCACGTTCTTCGCAGAAGTCTCTCTTCATTCCTAAGTTCTTGCCGTATTGTGCTTCTTCCTATACCACAGTACGGCTCGGGTCCTATTAGGGGTGTCGCTGCCCCCAGTCTTGCTTGCTTGTCTGCCTCTTCGTTCCCCGCTATTTTGACATGTCCCGGGACCCATCTTAGGGCAAGCCTATTTTGTGATCCCAGAGTGTCTAGCTTGGTTCGTACCTCACGAACTACCTTTGACCTGATTTCGGTCTTACTAAATGCCATTATTGCTGCTTGACTATCGGATAGAATGGCTATATCCCTATTCCGATAGTTACGCTTTAGATTAAAGTCCACACACCTCCCAATTGCACATACCTCAGCTTGGAATATGCTGGTGTGCATACCTATGGGCTCATGGTACATTAGCCGAGGGCCCACCACACCAAGACCGGAGCCTTGTTGCGTTAGGGATCCATCGGTGTACCATTTTATGGTGTGTGGCTTCATGTTGTGGACCTCTTCCAGAGATGTCCACTCCTTTTTATTACAGAGGTGAACTTGAAACTTTTGGCCGAACATGTGTTCGACTTTCATTTCGTCCCTTGGCTGTGCCAGTAGGGGAAGTTCACCCGATAGCATATCTGCCTCTACTCGACTAAGAATGTGTCCTCTCCCAACTCCTTCAACGGACATTCTTAAGAGGGTTGCCTTTTGTTGCAGCCTAATTGTGTGATGGAGTGGCGTTATCTCCAATAGAACCTCAAGCGCTGATGTGGGACAGGTCCTCATCGCTCCCGTGATTCCTACACATGCCATTCTTTGTAGCTTTTGAAGCTGCTTCTGCACAGTGATTTGCTGTGCCTTATCCCCCCATGCAATCACTCCATACGTGAGCATGGGCCTTACTACCATAAGGTATAGCCATCTTATTATCTTTGGTGATGTTCCCCATGACTTCCCAGCTATGCTACGACACGTATACAGCGCTCTGCAGCACTTTGCGATCGTATTCTGAACATGGGTGCCAAAGTTTAACTTACTGTCAAAAGTGACCCCAAGGTACTTAACTTCCTTGCTTGTTTCTATTGGACTCCCCGCGAGCCTAATCTCCCTCATCCTTTGTAGCTTGTATCTTCTGGTGAAAGGAACGATGATTGTCTTAGTAGGGTTTAAGTTGAGACCAACCTCCCTACACCAATTATGCGTAATCCTAAGTCCCAGTTGAACATTATCACAAAGAGTTTCTTCATACTTGCCCCGAGCGATTATCACAATGTCATCTGCATAGCCTTGACATTGAATACCCCTGTTCGCAAGTCTACTTAACAGTTCGTCTACTAGTATACTCCATAAGAGGGGTGATAAAACCCCCCCTTGAGGACAAACCCTTGTGGTTGTTACTGTTACGGTACTATCTTGTATAGATGCCGTAGCCTGTCTGGACCCTAATAGGGATGAAATCCATCTACTAGTTGTACTATCCAGCCCTCTTCTATTCAAGGTAGCCTTGACAGCATCATGTGATGTGTTGTCGAAGGCACCTTCAATGTCTAAAAATGCACAAACTGCTACTTCTTTGTTTACTACTGCCGCCCGCAGAGTACGGTGCAGCTCATACAGGGCAGTGTCCGTAGACCTTCCTGTTCTGTATGCGTGCTGCGTTGCCTGCAGTGGACTCTGTGTGAGCAGAGTACTCCTTATGTTATAATCCACCAGCTTTTCCAACGTTTTCAACAAAAACTATGTTAAGCTGATGGGTCTGAAGGACTTTGGGTTGGTGGTATCTGTCTTCCCTACTTTGGGGATGAAGACCACCCTAGCTCTACTCCAAGTGCTTGGTATATGACCAAGTGCTAGGCTACTGACCAGGATTTTCCGTAGAGTGGGTAGGAGTATTCCCTGTCCCTGCTGAAGGAATACCGGTGATATGCAATCTAGACCAGGAGATTTGTAAGGCTGGAAGGTTCCAATTGCCCATTTTATTTTCTCCACTGTGACCACCGACTTGGCACATGCCCAGTCAATGGCCGTTGGTCTGTGTTGACCTCCGGTTTCAAGCGATTCGCACGGTTCCCAGGGGATACTTCCTGGGAAGTGCGTCTCAAACAGAAGCTCTAACCTTTGCATATTGGTGCTCGTATATGTATTATCTTTACGCTTCAGGGCTAAATTAGCCTCCGGCGCCCGCTTTGATAATGCTCTATGGAGCCGGGCACCTTCACTCGAGCTTGTTATGCTTTCGCAGAAGTCCCTATAGTTCCTGCGCTTGGCCTTCCTAATCTCCTTGCTGTAGGAGGTGAGGCTTTCGCGGTATGTATCCCATGACCCGTCTCTCTTAGCTTTATTGAAGAGGTGACGTGTGGTGATACGCAGTCTCTCAAGACCGTCATTCCACCATGGGGCATCTTTTTCTTTACGCGTTTTCCCTAGTGGGCAGCTTTCTTCATATGCATTTTTAATGCTACTATTTAGATTTCTAACAACTCTTTCTAGCTCACTCGTGCATCTGGGTATTCCAGAGTTTTCAGTGGCTAGGTTAAGTTCTAGGGTAGACCTAAATTTTTCCCAGTTCGTTTTCCTGGGGTTACGAGTTGGTATACTACAATCCATATTAACCTTAAATTTGAATAGGATAATCCTGTGATCGGACATGGATTCTTCTGAAGAGACATGCCATTCTCTGAAATATGGCCTAAGAGACCGACTAATCAGAGTAATGTCTAATACCTCTTCTCTAACTCTAGTTACAAATGTCGGTGTCGATCCGACATTACCAATTTCTAAGTTATACTTGAATATAAAGTTGGTAAGAGACTCACCCCTCTTGTTGATGTCCGTGCTGCCCCATATGGAGTGGTGCGCATTGGCATCGCAGCCGATTATAACCGGCAGCTTCTCTCTCCTGCAGTGGTCCATCAGTTTTTCTATTTCCGGTGGCGGGCAGTCCACATCACCAGCAAAATAGGCAGATGCCACCACAATAGGGGGGGCGTTTCCAATTGCCCTTACGGCAATAGGTACGCAGTCCCTAGTGAGGAATTCTGAAAGAATAGTAAAATTAATACATTTCCTTACCATAATGCATGCTCTAGGTGTAGGATCTCTTTGATCCCAGATTACCTTTGAGTCAGCGGTGTACAGGCCTTTTATACCATTGTTTATCCATGGCTCCTGTACCAGGGCTAGCCCAAGATGTTGGGTGATAAACATCCTGGCCAAGACAGCAGAGGCTGCCTTAGCGCGATGGAGGTTTATCTGGGCTAGCCCAGTGACGGTGACGTTTGATGTCACCATCACTCATCCGCCGCTCTAGCTCCTGGTGATGTAGGTTGGGAGCTGCCCACATCACCGCTGACCGTCATGGTGACGTCAGCTTCTGCCGTTTCAAGCTCCTCAGCGAGCTCTTGCGAGGACATCGGCACCTCATCATCCATCCCTTCCAGCTCTGCTGGACCGAGCGTCATCTCTGCCAGGTCCTCATCCTCGGCCAGATCCTCTGATAAATCAGAGACACCTGCCAGATGAGCACTCGGAACAGTGGCGGTGGGAGGTGTGGGGGCCGAGCCTGCAGCTCCCGGGACTGTCGTCTGGGCAGGGGTAGTCCTTGCGCCAACACTCTTCTTCTTCAGACCGCTAACGGGGATGGTCCCGTAGCGGAATGAAACTTGATGGCCTCTCGCCACTATCGCGTCCTTGGATGCCTCATCGATGCCTATCACCAATAGCGCACCTCCGCCTTCCGTCCTCCTAGACAACACCTTCCACGAGTCGGTCTCGATCTTGTTCTGGTTCCTCAGCAGAACCAACAAGGATTCGGTTGACCGATCCGCGCTTCTTGGGCAGAAGATGGTGATGTTGTGGGGTGATGGAATATCATCACCCACCTTGCAGTGCAGTGGAGCCGCTTTCCACGACTGCAGTCTTGACGCCACGGTCCTCAGCCACTCCGCTGAGTGATCGTCGGAACATTCAATGACCAGGTAGCCAACCCGGAAATGAATGCCCGTGAACGCGATGTCCCATCCTGTGAGGATAACCTCATCCATGATGGCCTCCTCCAATGCGGACAGGTCCCCATGGCTGAGCATTACCTGCGGGTATTCCACAGGTAACACGGCCACCTTGACTTTTTTTGCAATCGCTGCATACGATATGCGAGTCTCGGTGGACAATGGAGGGGAAGACCTCACTGCTGTTGCTACGGCGGATGCCGACGTGCTGGGACGCTCCTCTGGGCACGCCCTCTTCGGGGTGGCGTCAAATTACTGCTCAGGCGTACCTTACTGCTGAGGTACCATTTGGTCTTTGAGCCGTTCAGCGTTTTTCGGTTTGGGTCATCCAAACCGCCCGGCTCTCCCAATTTTGGCAGCTGCGCTTTTGGCTGCTGGTGCTGCACGCCATGTCGCCTAACAGCGCTAAGCCTCGGTCGCATCGGCTGGGATGGTCCAGCCTTGCTTCCTCCTCCTGCAGCTGGGGCGACACGGTGACGTGGGGCTTCCCTCGTCGTTGGTGCGCGCGCTGTATCTATTGTCGCCTGCGGCCTTCTTGTTTGCTGCGCCTGGTTAGGGCGCCGTGGGGCTAGTCCCACATTGGAGGGCCGCTCCCCGTCAAGGAGGCGGTCCTCAAAGTGTCTCGCGACACTGGCAGCAGGGGTATCCTGCTGCACACCTAAATACTTTATATTTTTATTAATTCCTTTCATGTTCCCACGAGTTGCGGAGAAATATGGGGTCCACCCGGGCAGAGATCCGCAGCACCCGGGTAAGGCTAATTAGAACAGGCGGTCGCCATCTGCCTGAGCTCACCGTTAGCGACTGGGCTAGTTTTTAATCCGGGCCCCCGGCCAGGTTGACTTTCGGCACGGTTCGAATGACACCTTAGTCCAGCCCGGAGTGAGATATTGGGGAAGGGATGAAGAAGGGTACGTGAGAGGGAGTTGGGAGTGTGTGAGGCTATGCTTTAAAGACGGCGACACAAGCGTCTTGTCGGTACGGTGAACGGTACCGTACCCGCTGTTTGTCCGGGACTGCTTATTTGCAAGGATTCTCGCTTTTTCGCAGCTAACCTCATAAAGAGGCCGTTCGCTATCCGCAACCCGCGACCCGCCTGGTGGCCTCAGCTTAGCCCCCTCTGAACTATCCCACAAGTTCTTTAGACCAGTGTTGACTTAAGAAGAATAGAAAAATTTTATTATTATTTAGTTAAAACAATGTTAAATGAATTTGTTATGATTTGCAAGAAGAGCAAGAAAAAGTTTTATTAAGAAAAATGAAGAAAAATTAATAAAATGAATTTATTATGAGTTGGCATAAAACTTGACTTAATTTCTTGTAGATTTGCTTAAAAGTTTGCGCCCTTTTTAATAGCAACATGACACAATTAAGACAGGTAACGCATTGCGCAGATGACGTCACATATGATGCATATTACCAAGGCAAATATTCAACACATGCGTTGTGACGTCATCTGCGCAAAACATAAACAAGTTTCTGGGCAATCTAAAAATTTATTGTTCTTGTGTGTGCGATGTTGAGCGTGCGATGCATAAATCGATACTTTAATCGATACATCGCTGCAACGCTGGCGATACTGATTTTTACGAGTAATAAATTTTAATAAATTATTAAATTCGGTTGTTTTTGAGTGTTTAATTGCATAAAATACAAAAGCATAAATAAAAACAATGATTTGGCATTTTATTTCATTTTATTGGCTCTATTTTGACAAGATTAAGGGGAGTGACTACTACAGGGGCACTTTATCGAAAATCGTGATTTTGACTTTTTTCATTAAATCCTATATATCTTTCAAAAAACGAATGAAATGTGTATAATGCCTTACACTGATCGATGGGCAATTGAACTAGCTTTCTTACGATACCAACAACTAAGCTTTACGTTGATTTCTGACAATTTAATATCCCAAAAACCTTAGGGGTGTTCACTATTAGGGCTTCTCCTTTACGTATATTCGTGTACATAACGATTACTTTGATTTAAATAAACAAAGCGGCAACATATTTACATAGATATATAAAATTGAATAAATAACAATTCAATGCAAGAAACAATCAGCCCTATCACGAATAACAGGCGAAATATTTTTTCACGCGGAATCTGATTTCACGTGAACAATTATTTCCCATCATGAATTCACCGTGAACAAGATAAGATAAGATAAGATGGCATAATTGTTCGATATTATTTAAAGTTCACCAAATTAAATATTAAAAGAAATATGTTGAGCCTGACACTAAGAAGGCAGTTGTTAGAAGAAGAATCACGTGAGAGCGTGCGATTAATGCGGCGAAATATGTATACGCGACAATTCAAATCCTATGGATATGCCGGAGACTTTGTAAGTACATGAATGTGCATTATGTGTATTTTTAGTGGCAAAGTATGTATTCATTTTAGGTTTGTACAGCATTTTAGAGTGAATAAAGCCACTTTTAGCTATTTACTGGATGAGCTCACATCATCGACTCCCAGAGCACAAAAATCTTTCGCAGCTCCTCCAATCGTAAAGCTAGCTGCTTTGCGCTTCTTTGCAGAATGCGCTTACCAGAAAAGCGTTGGACGTGATCGAGAGGTGGGCTTGGCGCAATCAACTTTCTCCAAAGTGCTGTCAGAAGTTTTGGTAACGTTTGAAGCTAAGCTTTGCAGAAAATGGGTGTCTTGGCCAAACGAAGAAGAGTGCAGGACTATTGCCGCAAATATTTATGACAAATTTAAAATTCCTGGCGTCTTTGGGTGCATTGATGGCACACATGTTTGCCTAGTGGCCCTTGAAAATAACGCGCACTTATATTATATCAGGAAAAGCCAATACAGCCTAAATGCAATGTTGGTAAGTTAATTAAAAATTTTGGTATACTTTCTTTAATCCGAAGTGTACGTTACAGGTATGTGATGATCAGTGCAAAATCCGCTATGTTGACGCTACACATCCAGGCGCAAGCCATGATTCTGTGATATGGACAACCAGCACATGTCGCAATCATGTTGAAAATTTGTATGGATCCGGTGTGCGAAATTTGTGGCTTCTGGGTGATTGCGGTTATCCCTTGGAACCGTGGCTTATGACTCCATATCGTATTGCACAACAAGGCACGAATGAATTTAAATTCAATGCTGTGCACGCAAAATGACGGAACATTGTTGAAAGAACAAATGGCATATTAAAAAACAGATGGAGATGCGTATTGGGAGCAAGGCAATTGCATTACCAACCATTGAAATGTGTGCAAATCATTAACGTGTGTGCTGCATTGCACAATATTTGCATTCACTTTAAAAGTGTTTATCAACCCAGTGTTGATTGCCAGACAATTGGATCGAATGACCAGGAACACACAAATACTTTCGAAGATGAGAGATTGTCGAGGGTGGCTCAACGAATTCGAGCAGATATTTCCAATTCCTTGTAAAAATTCTTATATTAATAAAAAAAATTCGATTTAAATAACTTTTTTATTTTATGTCACTTCATTTTTTATTCAGTTCATTTTTATACTCGCTACCAAAGGTAAAGAGTATATTGGGTTTGTGCAATGTCCGTCATGGTGTCTGTCCGTCTGTCCGTCCGTATGTGTGCAAGTTTTTTCCACACCCTTCAAGCTAGGGACTTGAAACTTTCCAATTCTCTTTATCTATGGGAGAGTAAATTAAAGTGTCAAGATTGGGGTTCTACGATAACTGGGGGGCTGGCAAATCGATAAATTCGATAACTCAAAACCGATAAGTCCACATATTTCGCACATACTTACAGCTAGAACTACCAAATTTGGTAAGAAGATAGCTACTATCAGCCCCCAAAAAACTGCATCAAGAATTTTGGAGCCACGCCCACCCATTCCGCCCCAGCCCCCCTCATTTTAAAGTCAAAAAAGCCTATATCTTCCACAGTTTTTGACTTTTGCTTCGATCTGCCTGCTGCTGCTCAACAAGAAAGGGTGGTATAGACTTCATATGAAGTTTGTGGAATTGTAGAGCAAAACATGAGATATAGACATATAATGTCTGTTTTATATGTATGTTTATATATATTTTGGAAATAAGTTTTGGCTTTCACAACTTATAACACAAGTTGTATATAAATAAATCGACTAACACTTAAACACACGTATTTTGTCTTTGTAAACATGAAATAAACTATTAATATATTAGAATAACATACATATTCAAGTTTTTGTTGACGATAGCTAAATATTGTGACAAGGGGTATTCTTACTTTGTTCTATATGTGCGTCTCATCTACGACAAGCCAGCACGTTGCTTGTTTTGTTTCAGCTCCGCTTTGCGTTCAGCGGCCTGTGCATTAAAGGAGAGGCGGTGGGCCAGCGGAAAGCAAGAACGGTAAAAATGTGTTAGCATGCGTATGCATGTGCGTTTTTTTTCATTCTTGCTGGGCCTGCTCGTTGGGATTTTTGTTTGTTTTTCTTATTCCGTTTTTTCGACAAATACACTATTCAATACACCTTCGGCATTTTTACGCATCGCTGCATAACTGTGTGATAGATACGATGGCAAAATTGTTGGAAAATGTCATAGAGCTAAAAACATGAAAGAGAATATATGACCAGCAATGAAAAACTGATATTTACCTGCCTATTTTACTAGACGCTTGTTTATTTTGCAGTTCGCCTGATACTGCAAATGGTCGATCAGCACAAAATATGATATTTGGATGCCTTGGAAGTTTGCTTTTTAGGTTTTTGTAGGCAAAATACAAATTCTGCACCAAATTGAATTGATAATATAGTAGAGAAAGGTCAATGAATGCCATGGCAAATGCTACGCATACATTAAAATATGTCATGTAGAAATACAAAATCACTAACACACTAACACTAGCCAGCCCAAACAAAATAGCAAAAATCGGTAGAAATCCTAGCAAAACATAAACATATATAAATATATATGTATGTGGGTATAGTGCACAGCTTCACTACCCTCTAGTACTGCCGAACAACGCAAAGTGAACGTAGCGTCGACGACTCTGTGACAGTCGTTGACGCTCGCTTAATACCTTCACAATGTGTTCGACTGACGTATTTTGCAAGGGCATGTCCGCTCAAAGCGTCAATAACTCTCGCTCGTTTGACTTTATGACGAGTATGGAGCGGCATTAGCGTCGCTCGTTTGACTTTATGACATGTATGGAGCGGCGTAACTGACGCTTTATTGACCCAATGACATGCAGATAGCGACCTAACTGACGCTTTATTGACCCAATGACATGCAGGGAGCGACGTAACTGACGCTCTATTGACCCAATGACATGCAGGGAGCGACGTAACTGACGCTCTATTGACCCAATGACATGCAGGGAGCGACGTAACTGACGCTCTATTGACCCAATGACATGCAGGGAGCGACGTAACTGACGCTCTATTGACCCAATGACATGTATGGAGCGACGTAAGAGACGCTTTATTGTCCTTATGTAATGCATGGAGCGTCGTAAGAGACGCTTTATCGACCCAATGACATGTATGGAGCGATGCTTTTTTCTTTATACATATAAATATATTGCATATAATAATTTGCCTATATTTTATTTTTTAACATTTTTAATTTTATAAATAGTTTATTTTTCACCAGCAGTGTTTTCTGCTTTTCTTTTTAAAGCAAGTCTTTTGAAATAGTTTTTTTTTTTCAGCCACAAAGGCTAGGCGCAACTCCTCCTCCACATCGCCACTATTGGACTCGGGGATTGAGTCTGGAAAAATATAGAAAATATAAAATTAAAAAATTGTTTAAACTATATTTCTTAAAAATATTACCTAGCAGCGCAAGATAAAATTTTGGCAAGGCCTTCAATCCTTTTTTTTGTTTGACTCCATGAATGTTGTAATCATTCACGATTTGGTCCGACAAAATCCGGCGCAATCCCTTTTTTATGCCCACTGGGGCCAGTATTTTTGTCATTGCTGTTACCTGCAAAACAAGTATACAAAAAATTTAATAATATATAGTATCAATTTAATACCAGCTGATTAACTTACATAGATTTGCCGCGAATCTGGGCCAATTGCTTCTTCCAGCTTTAATAAATCCTCCTCTTTACTGAGGGGAAATATATCAAAAATTTATTCTGTCTGTTTTTTGTTTGTGATCAGCTGTCGAATTAAAACCGTCTGGTCTGCTATCTGGTCTGACAGCATTTCAACTTTTGCCTCTTGCTGACTTTTTAGCAAGTCCTGCTGACTTTTGACCAATTCTGGAAAAATACAATATAAGTTAGTAATGAAATAAATGTGTTATTAATGTTTTTAATTACCTGTCAGGACGTCAATTTTCTCCTCTAAATTGCGCCATTTAGAAGGGCTGGAGGACTCAATGCAGATAGGGATATTTTTCTTAATATAACAGTAATTGTTAGGGCAATCTGAAGACAAAACTAGTTCTCTAAATTTACATTTATTTCTTTTTATAATAGGGAATTCATTTATAGTCGGGGCTATAAAGTTTTCCTCAACAATTTTTCTATGTATTTGCTCTAGAATTTTTGTTGGCTTTCGGACGGAACTTTTGAGGACTTGCAAATAATTTTCAAATGCATATGAGGAACCAGCAATCGGATCCCCGATCAGTTGAACTGTTTCGCTTACATGCAAAAGACTATGTACATTATATGAAACACTGTCATCGCCGAAAATCTTTGGAAAATTCTCAACAAATAGATTAACATTTGTTGGGAAGTTGCCAAGTTTGCATCGCGCTGCTGTGGATTACAAAGTAACCTGTAAGCACAGTGTAACAGCAAAAATACATAGTACTGGTCATCATCAACTTCGTCTTGCAAAGCGACAATGCCAGTATATAATAAAAATTGGCGGAACTCAGTAGCCTTCCAATGCGGCAGTTCATTTAATGCTCGTGGTTTTCGAACAAGCTCTTTCGGAACATGCCTGCGCATGGATATTAATTTATGTGAGACATTTTTTTTCTTAAGCTCAGACATTTTTTTTCTAATTTTATTATGTTGCAGCCGAGTTAAAAATTTTCTCATGACACCTAGTTCAACTAGGTGCATGCAGTCTAAGGGTATCTGGGTTACCATACCAACACTAATTTTTTCTAAGGCGCACTTTTGCGCTAAATATTCCTTAGTGTGATGACCAAGGAATATTCTGTTTGTAAAATCATCATCTGTTAATAAAGCCCCCGACTCTGTGCTGTATGTTAAAGTAGAATTTACTTTTTTTTGCTACCTGTGTACATTTGGCACACCCATGACGAGACGTATGCCCTGGAGTACCACTTATGTATGCTCTTGCAGGCGCATCACACACAATTGCTCGAAGTTCTACAGAACAATTTGTTCCGTTCAATTCAATTCCGCTTTTTACAATTTCGGAGAACTCCGAGCAAAAGTCGGCTAGAAACTCATCACAGTTTCCAGGCTTACTTTTTCCTAAGAAAACACCGATCGGAAAAACTGGCACATTTCCAACATTGTTTAACCGGATTAAAATTGGCCACAGTTGAGCCCTAGAGCTATTGAATAATGGTAATCCATCAATATTGATATCTAGGCTCAAGCTGCTTGGCAATTTTATACCTGCGTGAACCACCTTTTATGTTGGATATTTTTGGTTTTGTTTTACAGACAGACTTGTAAAAAGCACCCACATCCAAGTTTTCACCCCGTAATATTTTAGCTAGTTCGATTGCGCAATCACGTCTCGGTTTATATTTGACAAACCAATTGCGCAATCTCTCTGCTAAACTTATTTTGTCCTCATTAGAACTTCTGTCCGGTTCGTCTAAGTCCACGTCATATTGCATTTCATGCGCACGGGCATCATGCGAAGCAAAATCGAGCGCACACTCATTTTGTTCGCTGGGGTGCTCCGCTGCATTTGCATTGCCTAATAAAAGACGAAGACGCTGCCTCTCTGCTGCTTTCAAGCGCCGCAATTGTCTTTCACCAACCATTTAAACAATTACACATTTTTTGCACTATTTAATAACAAAAAACCACTTACCTTGCCAAATTGATGCACAATCAAAAATCAAATTAATTCACTCGAAATCGAACACGTGCTGTCTGCCGAAAATTTTGCAATTACCAAAAAAAAGACAAAAGAATAAAAACCGATTGGCACACGCAGCATGACACGCATTACTTGATGTAATTTCTATTCTCTTTGAACTTGGCACGCGTCACACACTTTCACTGCGCGACGTTTGTATACCCTTACAAAAAAAATGAAAATATTTCATAGTGGAAATATTTTTTCTGTACGAATTTTCTTAACCAAATTAAAGAAAATTTATTAATATAAGTCATACATGGCAATTTGAATAATAATTGCTTATTGCAAATCATTTCACTCATTTCATTGCAATGACGTGTCGTTACGAACGCATTGCCGTAAAAAAAACAACGCTAGGTTAGCCTAAAGACAATCACTGCGCCAGCAGTACTGGAGGGTAAGGCAACGTCGCAAAATTGATAATACGTGTGACGTAGACACGCTCATATGTTTATACAAGCAAAATACTCAGAGCATGGCGGCTGGCTGTGCTATGAGAAAACAAAAGCGCATAACAGTCGCCAAGCCGAGTGACTTGGTACTCGGGCACGAAATGCGCTGGCAGAGAAAAAAGCAGCAGCAGCGCTTTGTAAGTAAGCTATCGGAATGTCTGTAAACTACCAGGTATACCGGTATGAAATGAGCGTTTTTTTGTGAAAATAAAACACTTATTCTTAAGGAAAGTAAAAAACATTTTATTCAATGTATTGGCCATTGTTTTTTACACATTTTGACCACCTTTCTGGCAATTTGTGGATACCACGCCAGTAAAATTGATCGTCTTTTAAAGCAAACCATTCAGACACCCAATTTTCGACCTCCTCGTAGGAATCAAAGTGCTGCTCAGCCAATGCGTGTCCCATCGATGAAAACAAATGGTAGTCGGAAGTGTTTTGAATGTATCCTGAACCGGTTATGCCTTGTGTGCAGGTGCATTGTCATGGAGCAAAATTACCTTGCCGTGTCTTCTGGCCCATTCTGGTCGTTTCTCGATCAATGCATGGTTCAAATTGATCATTTGTTGTTGGTAGCGATCAGTATTAACGGTTTCACCAGGTTTTAGGAGCTCGTGGTACACCACACCTTTCTGGTCCCACCAAACACACAGCATTGTCTTCTTGCCGAATCGATCTGGTTTTGCAGTCGATGTTGATGGTTGTCCCGGATTAACCCATGATTTTTTCCGTTAAGGATTCTTAAAATAAATCCATTTTTCATCGCCAGTAACAATCCGATGCAAAACCGATTTTCTTTCATGTCTTTGAAGCAAAATTTCACAAGTGTTTTTTCGGTTTTCTATCTGTCTTTCATTCAACTCATGTGGCACTCATTTTCCACACTTTTGGATCTTTCCCATAGCTTTTAAACGGTCAGAAATTGTTTGTTGTGCAACATTTAACATTTCTGCAATTTGCTTTTGACTCAAAGTGTCATCTCCATCCAATATCGTTTGCAATTCGTCGTCTTCAAACTTTTTTGGTGGTCTTCCACGTTCTTCATTTCTCACATCAAAATCATTATTTCTGAACCGTTGGAACCATCTTTTGCGTGTTGCTTCTGATAGAGCATGATCACCATATGCCTCGACAAGCATTCGATGCGACTCTGCAGCACTTTTCTTCAAATGAAAACAAAAAATTAATGCTTTCCGCAAATCATCACTTTCTGGTACAAAATTTGACATTTTTAACACGATGAAAAAATATGATGTTGTCTGCTCAATGACTTGATGTATACTAAGTATGTTTCACAGATGTCATAGCAAACAAACGAAAAAAAAAATAAGGGCTCGTTCGCAACAAATGTTCCCTATCGAGACATTTGTATCTTGACGCTCACTTCATACCGGTATACCTGGTATTCTATTTTGAAAATACTGACCGCGTTGTTGCACTTAATGCAAGAAAAATCCACTATGGTTTTTTACGCCAAGCACAAAAGCTCGCGCTGGACTATCGCAAATAAATGAACGAATACTTATTTTATATTGCTTTGTTTTGTAAATAAATCAATTTGAAATTACTGAATTTAATTCTGTCACAAATTCATTCAAATACTCGTTTACATCCCCTGGTTTGCTTTCACCTACATAAACTCCTGCCACTAACACTGTAGAACTTGGATGAACATTGATCAATATAGGCCATGCCTGTGTTCTAGAACTCTTAAACAGAGGTAAACCATCTATACTGACGTTAATGTTCAATTCATTGTTCTGAATCACGTTCCGTTCGCAAAAGACCTTTCCAGGACTGCATCTTGTAATTCACGCTACTTCGTGCCAAATTACTAAAACCGTTTAGCTGTGTCTTAACACATCCCTTTAGTCCCCACGTTGGGCGCCATTTTCTGTGCTATTCCTCGAGCGGATCAAGTGAGTTGGGCGTCAAATTCGGTATCGCCTCATCACACACTGGTACTAAGATTCTTTAGTAACCCAATCCGAGGAGCTCTGTGGATTACCTAACACTCGAACAAAGTGTATCTTTGGAGACTCTTGGTTACGGCTAGCAGACCAATCGGCTAGGGGGGTCATAATACCACTATGTTCATTCTCCACAGGCCAGAAGTAATATATATAGTCTCATTGCCTGATAATTAGAAAAGAAGTATGAAATGATTTTAAAAATACGAGCAAGCTCTAGAAAGATTCATTGACAAGTATTTTGTTTAGATTGCAAAGATGTTATAGCAATCTGCCTCTTTACCCACCCTACCATGATTTCCAGATGGCAACCTCTTATATTATGGAAATCCCAAAGCGAAACGTTCGCTTACTTCGCCTACCTTACATCCAGGAAAACATAAAATTCAGTTAATAATTCATCACGCTATCTGTATTTATATAGATCGTTACTTAAGCTCATAATGTGGCATTTTGTTATGCAAAAGAACAAGATAACTAAAGATATGGGCTTTTCATTTCGCGATATGGATTAATACTAAAAAGTGGCAAATATGTAATCATTAAATGTTTCTGAACCTCATTCATTGAAGGTTTCTTAATTTCATTTTATATCGTTTTCATTCGTTAACATTAGTAGGCTAAGACTCACTTTTAATTCGTTGTGAGTTGTTCTGGTTTGTTTACCAGGTTAAATGATATTGGGTGCACACATATAACTAAATGATTCTTTTTTTTATTCTTTTCGTCACTCACCGAATTTATATACCAAATGGTGTGGAAGTATCCTTAGGGCCCCGAGGATCCAACGTTGCTTTTCATTATAATTGCTGTTAAATTTTGTTTTGGTTTTTAAAGGAATAAAAATTGCATTTAGGTATAGGTGTGCTATTTAAAAACAGAACCTAAGTTGGTTAACAAGAGGTTGAAGACTACGCAATACTTTTGAATTAAACAAAGCTATTTATGAAAACCTACAAAAATCAATTTCTAGCTTAGGAACCACTTGGTCACTTTTTCTGTACACATTAATTCTTATTGTTATCTTTAATTTACTTTAATTTGATTTCTTTTTTTTTTTTCTTTAATTTGTGATTTGTTTTATAGGTATGTTAAATGTTGGGATGTTTGTTATGCATGGCAGATTTGTGTGTTTGTGTGGAGTGTTTCCTACATTCAAGTTAAATGTTTGGATGCTTGTTATGCATGTGTTTTTGTGGGTTTGTTTTGGAGTATTTATATGTTAGGGGTGTGCGTTTGTTTTGTGTGGTGCTGTTGCGAAAGTTTTATCCCAAATGAAGACGATGGGTGTAATTTATCCTTCGGGGGTGCCTTTTTGTTTTCCGTGATCTTATTAGGTATGCTTATCCCCAAAATCAGTGATGATCCCGTCCACGAAAGCATCCAGTCGGTGCAGCACAACAGCAACAGCAAAAAAAATCACAGTGCGACCAAAGCCAGCAACAAGTGAGACTGTCGTGGGTGCCGACCAAAGAAAACACAACCACCAAGCCTGCTCACTGTCGTTTTCTGCTTTGCTTGCAGCGCTGACCAGATTCTAAGAACCGAAAATTTTACGCAGCGCGCAATTAGGCAAATGCAAAAAACATATTTTTTTATTTCTTTATATTTATATATATATATATAATAGTAAGTGGCCCGCTTACTTCGCTGCGCGGATAGTTTATATAAATTTTAGCAATATAAGATAGATACAAAATAAATAAATTAGCAAATATTTCACAAAATATTAAAGCAAAGTATTTAATATTCTCTTTTCCACGCCACCATTGAGATAGAGAATCAGGCTCGTCATTTTTTATTGTGGTTTCCCCAGCAGGCCTTATCCACTTATTGAATTTAGTTTGCAATTATTAACAACTTTTAAGAGCTTCTTTATAAACGACATTGGTTGTTTTTCCGTCAGGTGCTAATACAAATAAACTTTTTGGTGAACTGACTCTTAAGCAGGCTACATAAAATTTGCCATGAATACATAAATTTTGTCCGGCTAATTTAAGAGTTTGTCCCTGTGATTTATTAATTGTTAAGGCAAAGCAAACTTTTAAAGGAATTTGCAATCTTTTAAATTTAATTGGCAATTCAGAATCAGAAGGTATTAGTGGAATTCTCGGTATAAAAACCGTTTCCCCTATACCATTGCCAGTAAAGATAATTGCTTCGACAACATTCTTATGAAGCACTTTAACTTGCAATCTTGTAACATTGCACAGTTTTGGCGGTTTCAAGTTGCGAATCAACATTACAGGTGAACCAATTTTCAATGTTAATTTATGTTGAGGCAGGCCAGCCGGATTTAATGAATTAAGAAACTCGACGGGGTAATGATCTGCATCTTCGATTTCAGTCACAGAATCAATATAGTTATATGTAATTTCTTCACTTTGAAATGATTTTAATAAAACTCGTTTATTTCCAATGCATTGCCATTTCTCGCAGTCAAAATAGCACGTTCTGAAAACTGTTCGAGTGATTTTTTAGAGATATTTGTAATATCCGGAAATATTTTTAGAGTTAGCTCTTCAATACATTTCACAACATGACACAAAGTTGATGGTAAAGTTATTTTGCCATCATGGGTTGGAAATAATCCATTTCCTATTTGAAGAAGCATTTCTGCAAATTCATGAGCTATGCTATCACCTTTTAAGTGCACTTGCATATTGTTCGTTAATGCAATTTTCTGTATTTTGGGGATCACTGAAGAGTTGGTCGAAAATCACCAACTAAGAGAACATTTATGCCACCCATTAGGTATTCACTATCTCGAATGTCTTTCAAAGATCGATCTACAGCTTCAAAAGCACCTTTATGGCCCATAGAAAACTCCTCCCAAACAATAAGCTTGCAATCTTTGAGCACAGCAGCAATATTAGATTGCTTTAAAATTGAGCAATGTGGTGTTTCTAAATGAATCAAATTAAATGGATCTTGAGTGTAGAATGCGCTGTGCGACCACCATTAAGTAAAGTGGCAGCGATACCGGAAGAAGCAACGGCCAATGCAATTTTTTTACTTTGCCGTACCTTTGCCAATAATAAATTTAAATGATAGGTGGTGCATCTAAAAAATAGATTTTTCCCTCTTCTGCTTCAACGCTATGTATTATCTTTTCGTATGCTTGTTTTTGCTCAGCAGTAAGGAGTAGCTCCATTATTAACAACAAAATTATCGCAATTTTCATTATTTGTTTCTCAATGATATTCAATATTTGGAACAATTTCCCCGGATCTAATTGGTAGTGGAAGTCCATAATAAGTCAAGTTTCGACCACCAATAGACAGTACAATATCTTCAATGTAAATAAGACACTTATTTAATACATTATTCACAATACTTTCATCAAAATTCCTGTGTTGTGAAAAATGAAAGGCTCTTAAAATATCTTGTGAAAAACTCTCTTTATAAGTATTCCAAAGTTTAAGAGCATCCGAAATTTGACAAAACACTAACATTATTGCAAACAGCTCTGTCAGTTTTGTAGGATTTTGACATATGACAGCTTTGGCTATAGTTGAATCCAAGTGCTTATCATCTTCTAGTAATCCTAGAGCTTTACACGCCAATTGAAATGATGCATGTGCTATACCATTAACGGTTTTTAAATTTGAAAATGAAGTTGCGCCTCTTACAAATTGCAGTAAAAGTCTTAAATAGAAACATTGTGTATTATTGGGATGAATAGTGTAAACTCTTCCCAAAGGTAAATCTCTTTTAACTCCAGGAAAATTTGGCACATCATGCCCTCGTTTTCTTCTTTGAAATTCTTTATTGTTCCATGTTAAATACGATGGAACTTCACAATATAGAAGCGTTCTTGCAAACTCTTCACGTGTGCATAGCTCAAAGAAGGCTAGCAAAGTGGTTTTCGGTGTAGAGCTTAATCTGTCAAGTAATTGTTGCGGATTATTGGGGTTAAGATATATCCGTTGATTATTTTCTAAATGAACAGCTAAGTGTGTAATAGCCGGAAAACGTTCATGTTTGGGAAATGCAAGGATTCTCCATACCGCTTCTGAGCTTTCGTACATATTAACTTCATTACGTTGGTCTTCAAGAGTAAATGATGCTTGATCGCTGCCCGTGTTAACATATATACAAATGTATTTCATAGACTTTACAGAACTACAATAGTACACAGTTATAAGGCACAACCCAACGATTATCTATGCAATTACCATTTATATTAATGCATTACCACCATCTTCTATCGCTCTTCTACGATATAGTAACTAACTATAGTAACTATCTTTTCCAGTCACAGTTTCTTTAAGTAATTGTCGAGGAAACCTTTTGCTACATTTTCCATTTTTCATGCATGGCGATTGATTATTAAACGCACCGCAAGGACCATGAAACATATTTGACTTAACAATGTTAAATAAGAAACAAGTGGAAACGTTGCAGTCGGACGCAACCGACTGCGGTATACTCGATACCAGTATTAACAAGTGGAAACGTTGCAGTCGGACGCAACCGACTGCGGTATACTCGATACCAGTATTAAAAATTTTGATGCCCATCCATGTGGGATGTCAATTGCTATCTTCATACCAAATTTGGTGACTCTAGCTCGAAGTTTGTATAAAGTGGGGAAAGGGGGGCTGGGGGCGGTATGGTTGGGCGTGGCATTCAAATTTTTGCGCAGATCTATGTGGGATGTCAATTGCTATCTTCATACCGAATTTGTTAACTCTAGCTCAAAGTTTGTATAAAGTGGGGAAATGGGGGCTGGGGGCGGTATGTTTGGGCGTGGCATCCAAATTTTTGGTGCAGATCTATGTGGAATGTCAAATGCTACCTTCATACCAAATTTGGTGACTCTAGCTCAAAGTTTGTATAAAGTGGGGAAAGGGGGGCTGGGGGCGGTATGGTTGGGCGTGGCATCCAAATTTTTGCTGCAGATCCTTGTGGAATGTCAAATGCTACCTTCATACCAAATTTGGTGACTCTAGCTCAAAGTTTGTATAAAGTGGGGAAAGGGGGGCTGGGGGCGGTATGGTTGGGCGTGGCATCCAAATTTTTGCTGCAGATCCTTGTGGAATGTCAAATGCTACCTTCATACCAAATTTGGTGACTCTAGCTCAAAGTTTGTATAAAGTGGGGAAATGGGGTCTGGGGGCGGTATGTTTGGGCGTGGCATCCAAATTTTTGGTGCAGATCCTTGTGGAATGTCAAATGCTACCTTCATACCAATTTGGTGACTCTAACTGAAAGTTTGTAAATAGTGGGGAAAGGGGGGCGGAATGGGTGGGCTTGGCTCCAAAACTTTGATGCAGATTTTTGAGGGTCACTGCCAGCTATCTTCCTACCAAATTTGGTGGCTCTAGCTCCACAACTCTGGAAGATACACGCATTCCCGTCTTTGACGAAGCGTTGGGGTGGATGGGGGCGGATAGGGTAGGATCGGTGGGCGTGGCATCCAAACTTTTGATGCAGTTTTTAGGGGGTCATCATCACCTATCTTGGCACCAAATTTGGTGGCTCTAGCTCAAAAACTTTGGGAGATATAGCCATTTCTGATTTCAAATGCGGGGGGGCTGGGGGCGGAATGGGTGGGCGCGGCTCCAAAACTTTGATGCAGTTTTTTGGGGATCGCTACTAGCTATCTTCCCACCAAATTTGGAAGCTCTAGCTCCACAACTCTGGAAGATACACGCATTCCCGTTTTTGACGAAGCGTTGGGGTGGATGGGGTAGCTAGGGCAGTGTCGGTGGGCGTGGCATCCAAACTTTTGATGCAGTTTTTAGGGGGTCATCATCACCTATCTTGGCACCAAATACGGTGGCTATAGCTCAAAAACTGAGGGAGATATATGCTTTTTTGACTTTAAAATTCGGGGGGGCTGGGGGCGGAATGGGGGGCGTGGCTCCAAAATTATTGATGCAGTTTTTTGGGGGTTGCTAGTAGCTATCTTCTTACCAAATTTGGTAGTTCTAGCTGTAAGGATGTGCGAAATATGTGGATTTATCGGTTTTGAGTTATCGAATTTATCGATTTGCCAGCCCCCCAGTTATCGTAGAACCCCCATCTTGACACTTTAATTTACTATCCCATAGATAAAGAGAATTGGAAAGTTTCAAGTCTCTAGCTTGAAGGGTGTGGAAAAAACTTGCATACATACGGACGGACAGACGGACAGACGGACAGACACCATGACGGACATTGCACAAAACCAATATACTAGTTACCTTCGGTATCGAGCATAATTACCATCTGACCAAGTTGAGCTGCGACATCTTGTTGGCCTATTGCATCTTGCAGATGTATATAGCTATCTGCACTGAGTTTCGCTTGAATGTAGCGAACATAATTTAACCTTTCTGTTTCAATTTTAGCATACATATCAACCAAAAACTGACTAAAAAGGGAACGAAAATAAATTAAATGATTTATCTCAGATTGACGATTGACGAATCATTATTTTATAGCTGTAAAAGCTTAACGCAGATATCATTTTTTTGGTTCCCCCTTTTTGAATAAGGGATTCCATTGCGGTATATCCACTGAATAGCCATCTTCGCCATAAGGAAATAGCAAAGGGTACTGTAAGGCATCGAATGATCGATGCACCTCATTTATACGATGTAATTTAATATTCTGGCTTTCAATAATAATATCGCGCTTTTCAAATTGCTGACCAACAATAACTAAAGCTACTTCGCATGATCGAGGTGCATTGTAAAGCCCTTTGTGAGCACCAGCCGGTGTTCGATCAGCATGTATAATCAATTTATAGTCTTTAGTACTTGTTGGTATTTAAATGAGAGCCATTTTTAGATCTTTAACATAACGATTATGATGATGAAACATACATTGAAGATCCTTTACTACGCTTAAATCAACATTTTAAATATTTTTGCAACATAGTATACGATCAATGAAATGATCATGCTTGGGATGTCCACAAATTATTCAGCTTTTAAGTGGATCGGGCAAACTTTCATTTTGTGAAAGATTACCTTTTCCTGCTTTGCAACAGATACCCAAAGGCTAATTTTTATACTCGATACCGAAGGTAACTAGTATATTGGTTTTGTGCAATGTCCGTCATGGTGTCTGTCCGTCTGTCCGTCTGTCCGTCTGTCCGTCTGTCCGTCCGTATGCATGCAAGTTTTTTCCACACCCTTCAAGCTAGAGACTTGAAACTTTCCAATTCTCTTTATCTATGGGATAGTAAATTAAAGTGTCAAGATGGGGGTTCTACGATAACTGGGGGGCTGGCAAATCGATAAATTCGATAACTCAAAACCGATAAATCCACATATTTCGCACATCCTTACAGCTAGAACTACCAAATTTGGTAAGAAGATAGCTACTAGCAACCCCCAAAAAACTGCATCAATAATTTTGGAGCCACGCCCCCCCATTCCGCCCCCAGCCACCCCGAATTTTAAAGTCAAAAAAGCATATATCTCCCTCAGTTTTTGAGCTATAGCCACCGTATTTGGTGCCAAGATAGGTGATGATGACCCCCTAAAAACTGCATCAAAAGTTTGGATGCCACGCCCACCGACACTGCCCTAGCTACCCCCATCCACCCCAACGCTTCGTCAAAAACGGGAATGCGTGTATCTTCCAGAGTTGTGGAGCTAGAGCTTCCAAATTTGGTGGGAAGATAGCTAGTAGCGATCCCCAAAAAACTGCATCAAAGTTTTGGAGCCGCGCCCACCCATTCCGCCCCCAGCCCCCCTTTCCCCACTTTATACAAACTTTGAGCTAGAGTCACCAAATTTGGTATGAAGGTAGCATTTGACATTCCACAAGGATCTGCAGCAAAAATTTGGATGCCACGCCCAACCATACCGCCCCCAGCCCCCCTTTCCCCACTTTATACAAACTTCGAGCTAGAGTCAACAAATTCGGTATGAAGATAGCAATTGACATCCCACATAGATCTGCGCAAAAATTTGAATGCCACGCCCAACCATACCGCCCCCAGCCCCCTTTCCCCACTTTATACAAACTTTGAGCTAGAGTCACCAAATTTGGTATGAAGGTAGCATTTGACATTCCACAAGGATCTGCAGCAAAAATTTGAATGCCACGCCCAACCATACCGCCCCCAGCCCCCCTTTCCCCACTTTATACAAACTTTGAGCTAGAGTCACCAAATTTGGTATGAAGGTAGCATTTGACATTCCACAAGGATCTGCAGCAAAAATTTGGATGCCACGCCCAACCATACCGCCCCCAGCCCCCTTTCCCCACTTTATACAAACTTCGAGCTAGAGTCACCAAATTTGGTATGAAGATAGCAATTGACATCCCACATAGATCTGCACCAAAAATTTGGATGCCACGCCCAAACATACCGCCCCCAGCCCCCATTTCCCCACTTTATACAAACTTTGAGCTAGAGTCACCAAATTTGGTATGAAGGTAGCAATTGAAATTCCACAAAGATCTGCATCAAAAATTTGGATGCAATTCCATCCATACCGCCCCCAGCCCCCCTTTCCCCGCTTTATACAAACTTTGAGCTAGAGTCACCAAATTTGGTATGAAGATAGCAATTGACATCCCACATGGATGGGCATCAACATTTTTAATACTGGTATCGAGTATACCGCAGTCGGTTGCGTCCGACTGCAACGTTTCCACTTCTTCCATTTTAAAGCATTACAATGTTTGCATATCAAGCTCATTCTACCAAGTTGAGTAATTTTATCTGACTTGTAAGCTATTTCAAAATCATAATTTAAGCCAAACATGGCTTTAACAGTCCATGCACGCAAGCGCCTTTCTTGACGTGCATCATGATTATTAGCTGGATATCTTCTCACTGCAACTCTATGAGCTTCAGGATTATTTGCCTGATCTCTTCTCACTACAACTCTAATAACATCAGGATTATTAACACGATATTTTTTTGATGCTTCTATGCGCTTACCCCTATTGATATTATTTTTTTTTCAAATGAATGTTTTAGTACCTTTTTTTTCTGTCTTGCCGGTGAATCGACTACGTCTTTTAACAGGATTTTTAACATTTTCAGCTATGCTGTGTGACTTATGTGCTATTCCTCGAGCGGATCAAATGAGTTGGGCGTCAAATTCGGTATCGCCTCATCACACACTGGTACTAAGATTCTTTAGTAACCCAATCCGAGGAACTCTGTGGATTACCTAACACTCGAACAAAGTGTATCTTTGGAGACTCTTGGTTACGGCTAGCAGACCAATCGTCGTAATACCACTATGTTCATTCTCCACAGGCCAGAAATTATATATATAGTCTCATTGCCTGATAATTAGAAAAGAAGTATGAAATGATTTTAAAAATACGAGCAAGCTCTAGAAAGATTCATTGACAAGTATTTTGTTTAGATTGCAAAGATGTTATAGCAATCTGCCTCTTTACCCACCCTACCATGATTTCCAGATGGCAACCTCTTATATTATGGAAATCCCAAAGCGAAACGTTCGCTTACTTCGCCTACCTTACATCCAGGAAAACATAAAATTCAGTTAATAATTCATCACGCTATCTGTATTTATATAGATCGTTACTTAAACTCATAATGTGGCATTTTGTTATGCAAAAGAACAAGATAACTAAAGATATGGGCTTTTCATTTCGCGATATGGATTAATACCAAAAAGTGGCAAATATGTAATCATTAAATGTTTCTGAACCTCATTCATTGAAGGTTTCTTAATTTCATTTTATATCGTTTTCATTCGTTAACATTAGTAGGCTAAAACTCACTTTTAATTCGTTGTGAGTTGTTCTGGTTTGTTTACCAGGTTAAATGATATTGGGTGCACACATATAACTAAATGATTCTTTTTTTTATTCTTTTCGTCACTCACCGAATTTATATACCAAATGGTGTGGAAGTATCCTTAGGGCCCCGAGGATCCAACGTTGCTTTTCATTATAATTGCTGTTAAATTTTGTTTTGGTTTTTAAAGGAATAAAAATTGCATTTAGGTATAGGTGTGCAATTTAAAAACAGAACTTAAGTTGGTTAACAAGAGGTTGAAGACTACGCAATACTTTTGAATTAAACAAAGCTATTTATGAAAACCTACAAAAATCAATTTCTAGCTTAGGAACCACTTGGTCACTTTTTCTGTACACATTAATTCTTATTGTTATCTTTAATTTACTTTAATTCGATTTCTTTTTTTTTTTTCTTTAATTTGTGATTTGTTTTATAGGTATGTTTAATGTTGGGATGTTTGTTATGCATGGCAGATTTGTGTGTTTGTGTGGAGTGTTTCCTACATTCAAGTTAAATGTTTGGATGCTTGTTATGCATGTGTTTTTGTGGGTTTGTTTTGGAGTATTTATATGTTAGGGGTGTGCGTTTGTTTTGTGTGGTGCTGTTGCGAAAGTTTTATCCCAAATGAAGACGATGGGTGTAATTTATCCTTCGGGGGTGCCTTTTTGTTTTCCGTGATCTTATTAGGTATGCTTATCCCCAAAATCAGTGATGATCCCGTCCACGAAAGCATCCAGTCGGTGCAGCACAACAGCAACAGCAAAAAAAATCACAGTGCGACCAAAGCCAGCAACAAGTGAGACTGTCGTGGGTGCCGACCAAAGAAAACACAACCACCAAGCCTGCTCACTGTCGTTTTCTGCTTTGCTTGCAGCGCTGACCAGATTCTAAGAACCGAAAATTTTACGCAACGCGCAATTAGGCAAATGCAAAAAACATATTTTTTTATTTCTTTATATTTATACTAGTAAGTGGCCCGCTTACTTCGCTGCGCGGATAGATTATATAAATTTTACCAATAGAATATAGAAATTAATTAGAAAATATTTAACAACAAATAAAAGCAAAGTATTTAATATTCTCTTTTCCACGCCACCATTGAGGTAGAGAATCAGGTGCGTAATTTTTTATTGTGGTTTCCCCAGTAGGCCTTATCCACTTGTTGAATTTAATTTGCAATTATTAACAACTGTTAAGAGCTTCTTTATAAACGATATTGGTTGTTTTTCCGTCAGGTGCTAATACAAATAAACTTTTTGGTGAACTGACTCTTGAGCAGGCTAGAAAAACAATCGTGTCTTAAGTCTAGTCCGGCTAATTTAAGAGTTTGTCCCTGTGATTTATTAATTGTTAAGGCAAAGCAAACTTTTAAAGGAAATTGCAATCTTTTAATTTGAATTGGCAATTCAGAATCAGAAGGTATTAATGGAATTCTCGGTATAAAAACCGTTTCCCCTATACCATTGCCAATAAAGATATTGCTTCGACAACATTCTTATGAAGGACTTTAACTTGCAATCTTGTACCATTGCATAGTTTTGGCGGATTCAAGTTGCGGATCAACATTACAGGTGAACCAATCTTTAAAGTTAATTTATGATGTGGCAGGCCAGCCGGATTTAATGAATTAAGAAACTCGACGGGGTAATGAACTGCATCTTTGACTTCAGTCACAGAATCAATAGAGTTATATGTCATTTCTTCACTTTGAAATGATTTTAATAAAAACTCGTTTATTTCCAATGCATTGTCATTTCTCGCAGTCAAAATAGCACGTTCTGAAAACCATTCGAGTGATTTTTCAGAGATATTTGTAATATCCGGAAATATTTTAGAGTTAGCTCTTCAATACTTTTCACAACATGACACAAAGTTGATGGTAAAGTTATTTTGCCATCATGAGCTGGAAATAATCCATTTCCTATTTTGAGAAGCATTTCTGCAAATTCACCAGCTATGCTATCACCTTTTAAGTTCACTCGCATATTTTTCGTTAATGCAAGTTTCTGAATTTTGGGCCACAAAATTGAAGACTTTAAGCACGCATTTATTTCATCTGCTCTTGTTCCCCTGGGGATCACTGGAAGAGTTTGTCGAAAATCACCAGCTAAGAGAACAGTTATGCCACCCATTAAGTATTCACTATCTCGAATGTCTTTCAAAGATCGATCTACAGCTTCAAAAGCACCTTTATGAGCCATAGTACACTCATCCCAAACAATAAGCTTGCAATCTCTGAGCACAGCAGCAATATTAGATTGCTTTGAAATTGAGCATTGTGGTGTTTCTAAATGAATCAAATTAAATGGAATCTTAAGTGTAGAATGCGCTGTGCGACCACCATTTAGTAAAGTGGCTGCAATACCGGAAGAGGCAACGGCCAATGCAATGTTTTTACTTTGCCGTACCTTAGCCAATAATAAATTTAAAAGATACGTTTTACCTGTTCCACCAGGTGCATCTAAAAAATAGATTTCTCCTTTTTCTGCTTCAACGCTATTTAGTATCTTTTCGTATACTTGTTTTTGCTCAGCAGTGAGGAGTAGCTCATTATTAACAACAAAATTATCGCAATTATCGTAATTTGTTTCTCTATGATATTCAATATTTTGAACAATTTCCTCGGTTCTGATTGGTAATGGAAGTCCATAATAAGTCAAGTTTTGACCACCAATAGACAGAACAATATCTTCAATGTAAATAAGACATTTATTTAAAACATTATTCACAATACTTTCATCAATATATCTGTCTTGTGAAAAATTAAAGGCTTTTAAAATATCTTCTGAGAAACTGTCTTTATAAGTATTCCAAAGTTTAAGAGCATCTGAAATTTGACAAAATACTAACATTATTGCAAAAAGTTCTCTAAGTTTTGTAGGATTTTGACATATGACAGCTTCGGCTATAGTTGAATCCCAGTGCTTATCATCTTCTAGTAATCCTAGAGCTTTACACGCCAATTGAAATGATGAGTATGCTACACCATTAACGGTTTTTAAACTTAAAAATGAAGTTGGGCCCCTTACAAAATGTAATAAAAGTCTTAAATAAAAACATTCAGTATTATTGGGATGAATAGTGTAAACTCTTCCCAAAGCTGAATCTCTTTTAACTCCAGGAAAATTTGGCACATCATGCCCTCGTTTTCTTCTTTGAAATTCTTTATTGTTCCATGTAAAATACGATGGAACTTCACAATATAGAAGCGTTCTTGCAAACTCATCACGTGTGCAGAGCTCAAAGAAGGCTAGCAAAGTGGTTTTGGGTGTAGTGCTTAATCTGTCAAGTAATTGTTGCGGATTATTGGGGTTAAAATATATCCGTTGACCATTTTCTAAATGAACAGCTAAGTGAGTAATAGCCGGATAACGTTCATGTATGGGAAATGCAAGGATTCTCCATACTGCTTCTGAGCTACTTATATACCGGCCACTTTCGTACATATTAATTTCATTGCGTTGGTCTTCAAGAGTAAATGATGCTTGATCACTGCCCTTGTTAACATATTTACAGATGTATTTAATAGACTTTACAGAACTACAATACTCAACATTTATATGAGCTTCAATTTTCTCAATAGTACACAATTGTAAGGCACAACCCAACGATTATCTATGCAATTACCATTTATATTAATTGCATTACCACCATCTTCTATCGCTCTTCTACGATATAGAGGGTAACTATCTTTTCCAGTCACAGTTTCTTTAAGAAATTGTCGAGGAAACCTTTTGGTACATTTTCCATCTCTCATGCATGGCGACTTATTGTTAAATGCACCGCAAGGACCATGAATCATATTTGATTTAACAATGTTAAATAACAATGGATCCTCATCTGCGTTTGGTATTTCGGCACAAATAATCTTATCGATTTTATCAGGTCTTATTTTATTTTCAAACCAAAGTAGAATATGTATATGTGGTAAGCCCCGCTTTTGCCATTCCACAGAGTACATGAAACATTGAACGCTTCCAAACAAAGAACCTTTTGTCAATAGGGACATTAAAGCTTTAACTTTTAAATGAAAAACTCGAGCTATAATATCGTGACGATCATGCGGTTTTTGACCCGGTAATAAAACACTTTTGATGTCATTCCATTGTGGATTGCATGTGAATGTTATGAAAAGATCTGGTCGCCCATAATGGCGAACATATGTCATAGCATCTTGAGTCTTTTCATGCATATATCGTGCAGAGCTTGTAAAAGAAGAAGGTAAAATTACCATCTGACCAAGTTGAGCTGCGACAACATCTTGTTGGCCTATTGCATCTTGTAGATGTATATAGCTATCTGCTCTGAGTTTCGCTTGATTGTAGCGAATATAATTTAACCTTTCTGTTTCAATTTTAGCATACATATCAACCAAAAACTGACTAAAAAGGGAACGACAATAAATTAAATGATTTATCTCAGATTGACGAATCATTATTTATAGCTGTAAAAGCTTAACGCAGATATCGTTTTTTTTTTTGTTCCTCCTTTTTTAATAATGGATTCCATTGTGGTATATCCACTGAATAGCCATCTTCGCCGTACGGAAATAGCAAAGGGTACTGTAAGGCATCGTATGATCGATGCACCTCACTTATACGATGTAATTTATTATTATGGCTTTCTATAATAATATCGCGCTTTTCAAATTGCTGACCAACAATAACTAAAGCTACTTCGCTTGATTGAGGTGCATTGTAAAGCCCTTTGTGAGCACCAGCGGGTGTTCAATCAGCATGTATAATCAATTTATAGTCTTTAGTACTTCTTGGTATTTTATTGAGAGCCATTTTTAGATCTTTACATAACGATTATGCTGATGAAACATACATTGAAGATCCTTTACTACGCTACAATCAACATTTGAAATATTTCTGCAACGTAGTTGAGCTTCCTTTTCATCATCACCGACAAAATAAATTTGAAGAAACTGCATTTCTTCATTTGGCAAAGGTTGGACACTACCAATTGGGTGATACACTTGTCCTTGGACTTTAAAGGTTGACCAACTTTCATTTATAATTTTTGTACTTCCAAAAGAAGTCATTTGAAAGCAGCTGTTATACTTTCTTATACGATCAATGAAATGATCATGCTTGGGATGTCCACCAATTAATAAGCTTTTAAGTGGATCAGGCAAACTTTCATTTTGTGAAAGTTTAACTTTTCCTGCCTTGCAACAGATACCCAAAGGCTCATTTTTCCATTTTAAAGCATTACAATGTTTGCATATCAAATTCATACTACCAAGTTGAGTTATTTTATCTGACTTGTAAGCTATTTCAAAATCATAGTTTAAGCCAGACATGGGTTTAACACTCCATACACGCAAACGCCTTTCTTGACGTGCATCAGGATTATTAGCCTGATGTCTTCTCTCTGGAGCTCTATGAGCTTCAGGATTATTAGCACGATGTCTTCTCATTATATCTCTATAAACATCAGGATTATTAACACGATATCTTTTTGATGCTTCTATGCGCTTACCCCTATTAATATCACGATTTTTTTCAAAACTGTGTGTTTTAACCTTTTTTTTTGTTTTGTCGGTAAATCGACTGCGTCTTTTAACAGGCGTTTTAACATTTTCAGTTATACATTCACTTGACGTATCGGTATCTTGAGTTAATACTTCCTCTAAAGGAATATAAACATCAAAATGTCCATTCATTAATTCGCCGGTAAAACGCAATTTTTTCACAGGATGCATATCATTTCCTAATGATAGATATAAGTTTCCATTTAGAAAAACTTGAAAATTTACAGCATAAATTTCTGCTGCTGCTTGAAGCTCACATGCAGTACCATAAGTATATGAATTTGACATAGTGCACTCATATTGTTCAGAAGAGCTATAACACTCTCCATTTATGTTCATGCTGAAGCAAGCAAAAGTTTCCCAGTTGGTAACGACATGGGTTACAATATGTTGGCGTATGGTGCCATGGAAGCCTTGCCTACCATATAAAAGGTAGGAAATAAATCTAAAAAGGCAGGCTCCATCACCAAATATGCAAACAACTGAATGCGGCACCAAAACACCACTTATATCTTAAGTTTCAATAGACATCTTTTAATTTGGCTGTGAGACAATTGACTTCACTGTAAAACGATTGTTACAACGTTACAGTGTCTATAGGTAAGTATAAAATTCAATAAAATTGAATATGCCAACTTATATTATTTTAATAGAATATTCAGACTGCTTAGTTTTATTTGATTTTTAAATGCACTAAAGCAGCGTCTTTATAACTATTATATAATATGCAAAATAGAAGACAACTATATATAATGTTGCTTCAATTTCTTCAATTATTAAGTCTAAAATCGACGTATTATTTTAAAAAAAAAAAAAAAAACAACAAAACAAATTAACAACTTAATTTTAAGTAAGTATTATAAATAAATAAATACTTCAAATAAGTCAAAAATTGACTTCACTGAACAACGTTACAGCGTCTATACAAAGTATAGAGTTCAATAAAATTGAATATGCCAACTTATATTATTTTAAAAGAATATTCAGACTGCTTAGTTTTATTTGATTTTTAAATGCACTTAAGCAGCGTCTATATAACTATTATATAATATGCAAATAGAAGACAACTATATATAATGTTGCTTCAATTATTAAGTCTAAAATCGACTTATTATTTTTGTTTAAAAAAAAAAAACAACAAAACAAATTAACAACTTAATTTTAAGTAAGTATTATAAATAAATAAATACTTCAAAAAAAGTCAAAAATTGACTTCACTGAACAACGTTACAGCGTCTATACAAAGTATAAAATTCAATAAAATTGAATATGCCAACTTATATTATTTTAATAGAATATTCAGACTGCTTAGTTTTATTTGATTTTTAAATGCACTAAAGCAGCGTCTATATAACTATTATATAATATGCAAAATAGAAGACAACTATATATAATGTTGCTTCAATTATTAAGTCGAAAATCAACTTAATTTTCTTGTGTGCAAAAAACAACTAAAGAAATTAAAATACGTTGATTGTTATTTAAATATTTAAAAATAGCAATTAAATTTTTGTTTAACTTATCATAAAATACGTATTTTAAATTAACTTATATATATATATACGTATTTTAAAGGAATGTTTATATATATATAGATATAGATATACGAAAATCAGAATATTGAAAAACTCACTGATCCAAAAAGTAACTTTCGATGTTATTATTATCCTTAATATAAACAATATTATTATTAAAAAACTCACTGAAACGAAAATTAACTTTCTTTGTTCACATTAAATATGAACTAAAATGCATAACCAATTCTCTTACCATCGTATGTAAAAACATAATGTTGGAAAGAGCATTACAGTTATTCATCTAAGCAACAGACACCGAGCTCTAACATACAACGCTTGCACTTAAGAGCTAGGTATAGTTGGTGCAAATTAGGCAATGCCATTCCATTAACTGCAGCCTCTTAGTTATGGCAAGCTTAGCTTAGTGAGTTCGGAGGAGATAGGGACATTAAGATTTATGTTTGACATGCAGAGCGCGCGCATAAACAAAAGAGCGTAAATAACAACAAAGACGCATGATTGCATTCAAATTATTTTATATGTAGCGACAGTCATAAGAGCGACGCACGCGCTGATCAAGCTTTAAGCCGCTCTTTGTGATGCAGACATGCATCAGCTGAGCATGCTGCTTGCAGTGAGTACCATTAACAGTTATATTTCTTCTTCTTTGTTCTTCTCTCTGTTATCTTACTGTGGCTACAAAATATTAGAAAGCAATCGATGCGTAAAATATAAATTTTTTATACCCTAAACCATGAAATGGGTATATTTGTTTTGTGTAAAAGTGTGTAACAGGCAAAAAGAAGCATCTCCAACCCCATATATAAAGTATATATATTCTTGATCAGCATAAACAGCCGAGTCGATATAGCCATGACCGTATGTCCTTCTGTCAGTCTGTCCGTCCGTCCGTCCGTATGTATAAACGCGTCAATCTCAAAGACTAAATATGCTAGAAACTTCCAATTTGGATCATAACTTCTCCTAATCCACAGGCAGATCAAGTTTATTTCAAACTATCGATAACTATTCTCGTTTCCGATACACATATGGAATCGATTACGAAAAAATCGCGAATTTAGAAAATGTAAAAATAGGAGTTGAAACTATGGATAACTTTATAACTTCCATGAAAATTTGATCCAAATCGGTTAAGAAACACTGGAGATATTTTAAATTAAAGTTAAAGTCAAGAAAAACTCACTTCTGCAAGTCATTTAATACACGGGCTCAGGGTATCTTTTAGTCGGGATTTCTCGACTAAAACCTTCTTACTTGTTTTCAGATTCGCTCGCGCATCGCTCTTCATGTTCGGCGCTAGATGACAAATTATTTTTAAATCGCGCCTTCGTTGTTGGCTATTTCGGCTAATTCTCTTATCTAAGCGCGCGCTCTGCAAGTCAAACAAAGAGCGTAGTATCGCAACCTTCTTCACACGCACTGAATCAATGCAAAACATATCTAAGAGGCTGCAGTTAAGTGAATTGTATATTGCCTTTAGCTTTAATTTAAAGTGTGTGCGGAGGAGCTAGGGCTATTAAACTTTATGATTGACATGCAAAGCGCGCACATAAAATAGAGAGTGAACGTAAATGAGCAACAACAAAGGCGCATGATCGGAGCGAGATTTCAAATTATCTGATTATCATAAGAGCAACACACGCGCTTATGTGAACGCCCTTTGCTTATTCAAAATTGTATATCAATAATATATCAATAAATGTTAGTGTGTTACGTTTTGTCTAAGTTATATAAGCAGCAAGTAGGCGAATCCACCCCCAAAACATATTCTGGTGTGGGAAATTTTTCTGGACGCACCAAGTTTTGTTATATTGTTGTTGTTTTTTTAAAATCAATGACACCAACAAAAAGTAGCAGTGCGGGCCCAACAACAACAACAACAAACGCTTCTTGCAAGTATACGAACCTTTTTTTTATGACACTTTGCTTGCGGCACTCAAAGGCGTCATTGCCCATTGTTTTGTTTTTGTATTCTCGCTCGCGATCGAGCTCACAGCTTGTGGGACAATCAGGCAACTGTAGTGGAATGGGTAATTGTTGTAATTATTTTATTATCTTAAGAGCAACACGCGCACTTATGTGAACGCCCTATGCTTGTTCGCAATTGCATATCAATAACATATTAATAATGTTAGTTAGTTTTGTCTAAGTTATATAAGCAGCAAGTAGGCAAATCCACCCCCATAACATATTCTGGTGTGGGTAATTTTTCTAGACGCACCAAGTTTTGTTTTGTTGTTTTTTTTTTTTAAATCAATCACACCAACAAAAAGTAGCAGTGCGGGCCCAACAACAACAACAACAAACGCTTCTTGCAAGTGTACGAACCTTTTTTTTATGACACTTTGCTTGCGGCACTCAAAGGCGTCATTGCCCATTGTTTTGTTTTTGTATTCTCGCTCGCGATCGAGCTCTCAGCTTGTGGGACAATCAGGCGACAGTAGTGGAATGGGTAATTGTTGTAATTATTTTATTATCTTAAGAGCAACACGCGCACTTATGTGAACGCCCTATGCTTGTTCGCAATTGCATATCAATAACATATTAATAATGTTAGTTAGTTTTGTCTAAGTTATATAAGCAGCAAGTAGGCGAATCCACCCCCAAAACATATTCTGGTGTGGGAAATTTTTCTAGACGCACCAAGTTTTGTTATGTTGTTCTTGTTTTTTTTTTAAATCAATGACACCAACAAAAAGTAGCAGTGCGGGCCCAACAACAACACTTACAACAACAACAAACGCTACTTGGGTCGTAAATCAATTGTCAAAGGCACACAAATTTGAAAAAAAAAAGAATATGCACTGTGCGAAGTGATACATGTACATAAAATTATGAAAACTATTTTCAAGCGCATTGTTCACTTAATTGTGTATGCACATATTCATTAAGAAGCAGAAATCCGTTTCGTTTTTGCAAGTGTCGAACCTTTTTTTATGACTTTGCTTGTGCGACGCGAAGGCGTCACTGCGCATTTGTTTTGTTTTTGTATTCTCGCTCGCGATCAAACCCTCAGCTTGTGCGACAATCAGGCGACAGTAGTGGAACGGGTAATTGTTGTAATTGTAATTTGATTTTTAAAATGGGTAAAAAGTGCTCCAAATCGTATGGGAGGTACTTGAAGGAGTTGTCCAAATAAAAATTCCCTTCTTAGTGCTCACTTACTACCTGCATAAAAAATTGTGTGAAAATTTCAGCCTTCTAGCTCTTTTCGTTTAGGCTGTGGCTGATCCATTTTAACGCGGACGAACTCTTTTATATATATAGATATATATATATATATATATTATATATATATATATATATATATATATATATATATATATATATATAATAGTAAGTAAGATAGTTTATATAAATTTTAGCAATATAAGATAGATACAAAATAAATAAATTAGCAAATATTTCACAAAATATTAAAGCAAAGTATTTAATATTCTCTTTTCCACGCCACCATTGAGATAGAGAATCAGGCTCGTCATTTTTTATTGTGGTTTCCCCAGCAGGCCTTATCCACTTATTGAATTAAGTTTGCAATTATTAACAACTTTTAAGATCTTCTTTATAAACGACATTGGTTGTTTTTCCGTCAGGTGCTAATACAAATAAACATTTTGGTGAACTGACTCTTGAGCAGGCTACATAAAATTTGCCATGAATACATAAATTTTGTCCGGCTAATTTAAGAGTTTGTCCCTGTGATTTATTAATTGTTAAGGCAAAGCAAACTTTTAAAGGAATTTGCAATCTTTTAAATTTAATTGGCAATTCAGAATCAGAAGGTATTAGTGGAATTCTCGGTATAAAAACCGTTTCCCCTATACCATTGCCAGTAAAGATAATTGCTTCGACAACATTCTTATGAAGCACTTTAACTTGCAATCTTGTAACATTGCACAGTTTTGGCGGTTTCAAGTTGCGAATCAACATTACAGGTGAACCAATATTCAATGTTAATTTATGTTGAGGAAGGCCAGCCGGATTTAATGAATTAAGAAACTCGACGGGGTTATGATCTGCATCTTCGATTTCAGTCACAGAATCAATATAGTTATATGTAATTTCTTCACTTTGAAATGATTTTAATAAAACTCGTTTATTTCCAATGCATTGCCATTTCTCGCAGTCAAAATAGCACGTTCTGAAAACTGTTCGAGTGATTTTTTAGAGATATTTGTAATATCCGGAAATATTTTTAGAGTTAGCTCTTCAATACATTTCACAACATGACACAAAGTTGATGGTAAAGTTATTTTGCCATCATGGGTTGGAAATAATCCATTTCCTATTTGAAGAAGCATTTCTGCAAATTCATGAGCTATGCTATCACCTTTTAAGTGCACTTGCATATTGTTCGTTAATGCAATTTTCTGTATTTTGGGGATCACTGAAGAGTTGGTCGAAAATCACCAACTAAGAGAACATTTATGCCACCCATTAGGTATTCACTATCTCGAATGTCTTTCAAAGATCGATCTACAGCTTCAAAAGCACCTTTATGGCCCATAGAAAACTCCTCCCAAACAATAAGCTTGCAATCTTTGAGCACAGCAGCAATATTAGATTGCTTTAAAATTGAGCAATGTGGTGTTTCTAAATGAATCAAATTAAATGGAATCTTGAGTGTAGAATGCGCTGTGCGACCACCATTAAGTAAAGTGGCAGCGATACCGGAAGAAGCAACGGCCAATGCAATTTTTTTACTTTGCCGTACCTTTGCCAATAATAAATTTAAATGATACGTTTTACCTGTTCCACCAGGTGCATCTAAAAAATAGATTTTTCCCTCTTCTGCTTCAACGCTATGTATTATCTTTTCGTATACTTGTTTTTGCTCAGCAGTAAGGAGTAGCTCCATTATTAACAACAAAATTATCGCAATTTTCATTATTTGTTTCTCAATGATATTCAATATTTGGAACAATTTCCCCGGATCTAATTGGTAGTGGAAGTCCATAATAAGTCAAGTTTCGACCACCAATAGACAGTACAATATCTTCAATGTAAATAAGACACTTATTTAATACATTATTCACAATACTTTCATCAAAATTCCTGTGTTGTGAAAAATGAAAGGCTCTTAAAATATCTTGTGAAAAACTCTCTTTATAAGTATTCCAAAGTTTAAGAGCATCCGAAATTTGACAAAACACTAACATTATTGCAAACAGCTCTGTCAGTTTTGTAGGATTTTGACATATGACAGCTTTGGCTATAGTTGAATCCAAGTGCTTATCATCTTCTAGTAATCCTAGAGCTTTACACGCCAATTGAAATGATGCATGTGCTATACCATTAACGGTTTTTAAATTTGAAAATGAAGTTGCACCTCTTACAAATTGCAGGAAAAGTCTTAAATAGAAATATTTTGTATTATTGGATGAATAGTGTAAACTCTTCCCAAAGGTAAATCTCTTTTAACTCCAGGAAAATTTGGCACATCATGCCCTCGTTTTCTTCTTTGAAATTCTTTATTGTTCCATGTTAAATACGATGGAACTTCACAATATAGAAGCGTTCTTGCAAACTCTTCACGTGTGCATAGCTCAAAGAAGGCTAGCAAAGTGGTTTTCGGTGTAGTGCTTAATCTGTCAAGTAATTGTTGCGGATTATTGGGGTTAAGATATATCCGTTGATTATTTTCTAAATGAACAGCTAAGTGTGTAATAGCCGGAAAACGTTCATGTTTGGGAAATGCAAGGATTCTCCATACCGCTTCTGAGCTTTCGTACATATTAACTTCATTACGTTGGTCTTCAAGAGTAAATGATGCTTGATCGCTGCCCGTGTTAACATATATACAAATGTATTTCATAGACTTTACAGAACTACAATAGTACACAGTTATAAGGCACAACCCAACGATTATCTATGCAATTACCATTTATATTAATGCATTACCACCATCTTCTATCGCTCTTCTACGATATAGTAACTAACTATAGTAACTATCTTTTCCAGTCACAGTTTCTTTAAGTAATTGTCGAGGAAACCTTTTGCTACATTTTTCATTTTTCATGCACGGCGATTGATTATTAAACGCACCGCAAGGACTATGAAACATATTTGACTTAACAATGTTAAATAAGAAATGATCCTCATCTGCGTTTGGTATTTCGGCACAGATAATTTTATCGATTATATCTGGTCTTATTTTATTTTCTAACCAAAGTAGAATATGTATATGTGGTAAGCCCCGCTTTTGACATTCCACAGAGTACATGAAACATTGCACGCTTCCAAACAAAGAACCTTTTATCAACAGTGACATTAAAGCTTTAACTTTTAAATTAAAAACTCGAGCTATAATATCGTGACGATCATGCGGTTTTTGACCCGGTAATAAAACACTTTTGATGTCATTCCATTGTGGATTGCATGTGAATGTTATGAAAAGATCTGGTCGCCCATAATGGCGAACATATGTCATAGCATCTTGAGTCTTTTCATGCATATATCGTGCAGAGCTTGTAAAAGAAGATGGTAAAATTACCATCTGACCAAGTTGAGCTGCGACATATATTTGGCCTATTGCATCTTGCAGATGTATATAGCTATCTGCACTGAGTTTCGCTTGAATGTAGCGAATATAATTTATCCTTTCTGTTTCAATTTTAGCATACATATCAACCAAAAACTGACTAAAAAGGGAACGAAAATAAATTAAATGATTTATCTCAGATTGACGATTGACGAATCATTATTTTATAGCTGTAAAAGCTTAACGCAGATATCATTTTTTTGGTTCCTCCTTTTTGAATAAGGGATTCCATTGCGGTATATCCACTGAATATTCATCTTCGCCATAAGGAAATAGCAAAGGGTACTGTAAAGCATCGTATGATCGATGCAACTCACTTATACGATGTAATTTAATATTCTGGCTTTCAATAATAATATCGCGCTTTTCAAATTGCTTTCGTATACTAAAGCTACTTCGCATGATCGAGGTGCATTGTAAAGCCCTTTGTGAGCACCAGCCGGTGTTCGATCAGCATGTATAATCAATTTATAGTCTTTAGTACTTGTTGGTATTTAAATGAGAGCCATTTTTAGATCTTTAACATAACGATTATGATGATGAAACATACATTGAAGATCCTTTACTACGCTTAAATCAACATTTTAAATATTTTTGCAACATAGTTGAGCTTCCTTTTCATCATCACCAACAAAATAAATTTGAAAAAACTGCATTTCTTCATTTGGCAAAGGTCGGACACTACCAATTAGGTGATACACTTGTCCTTGGACTTTAAAGGTTGACCCACTTTCATTTATAGTTTTTATACTTCCAAAAGAAGTTATTTGAAAGCAGCTGTTATACTATCTTATACGATCAATGAAATGATCATGCTTGGGATGTCTACAAATTATTCAGCTTTTAAGTGGATCGGGCAAACTTTCATTTTGTGAAAGATTACCTTTTCCTGCTTTGCAACAGATACCCAAAGGCTAATTTTTCCATTTTAAAGCATTACAATGTTTGCATATCAAGTTCATACTACCAAGTTGAGTAATTTTATCTGACTTGTAAGCTATTTCAAAATCCTAGTTTATGCCAGACATGTCTTTAACAGTCCATGCACGCAAACGCCTTTCCTGACGTGCATTAGGATTATTAGCCGGATGTCTTCTCAGGATTATTAGCCTGATCTCTTCTCACTGCAACTCTAATAACATCAGGATTATTAACACGATATCTTTTTGATGCTTCTATGCGCTTACCCCTATTGATATCACTATTTTTTTTCTGATGAACGTTTTTAACCTTTTTTTCTGTATTGCCGGTGAACCGACTACGGCTTTTAACAGGATTTTTAACATTTTCAGTTATACATTCACTTGAAGTATCAGAATCTTGAGTTGATACTTCCTCTAAAGGAATATAAACATCAAAATGTCCATTCATTAATGGACCGGTAAAACGCCATCTTTTTACAGGATGCATATTATTTCCGAATGCTTGTAATAAATTTCCATTCTGAAAAACTTGGAAATTTACACCAAAAATTTCTGCTGCTGCTTGAAGCTCACATGCAGTACCATAAGTATATGAGCATGACATATCGCACTCACATTGTTCAGAAGAGCTATAACACTCTCCATTTAAGTTTATGCTGAAGCAAGCCAAAGTTTGCCAGTTGGTTACAACATTTTCAACAATATTTTGGCGTATGGTGCCATGGAAGCCTTGCCTACCAAATAAAAGGTAGGAAATAGATCTAAAAAGACAGGCTCCATCACCAATTATGGCAACAACTGAATGCGGCACCAAAACACCACTAATATCTAAAGCTTCAATAGGCATATTTTAATTCGGCTGTGAGTCAATTGACTTCATTGTAAAACGATTGTTACAACGTTAGAGTGTCTATACAAAGTATAGAATTCAATAAAATTGAATATACCAACTTATATTAATTTAATAGAATATTCAGACTGCTTAGTTTTATTTGATTTTTAAATGCACTAAAGCAGCGTCTATACAACTATTATATAATATGCAAAATAGAAGACAACTATATATAATGTTGCTTCAATTATTAAGTCGAAAATCGACTTAATTTTCTTGTGTTTAAAAAACAACAAAAGAAATTAAAATACGTTGATCGTTATTTAAATATTTAAATAATACCAATTCAATTTTATTATAACTTATCATAAAATACGTATTTAAAATGAACTTATATATATACGTAGTTTTAAATGAATGTATATATAGTATATCAAAATCAGAATATTGAAAAACTCACTGATTCAAAAAGTAACTTTCGATTTTATTATTATCCTTAATATAAACAATATTAAAAAATTCACTGAAACGAAAAGTAACTTTCTTTGTTAAAAAAAAAGTTCAAAACCAATTCTCTTACCATTGTATGCAAAAACATAATGTTGGAAAGAGCATTACAGTTATTCCTCTAAGCAACAGACACCGAGCTCTAACATACAACGCTTGCACTTGAGTTAGGTATAGGTGGAATAATAGGAATAATAGGAATAACAACAAAGACGCATGATTGCATTCAAATTATTTTATATCTAGCGGCAGTCATAAGAGCGAAGCGCGCGCTGATTAAGCTTTAAGCCGCTCTTTGTGATGCAGACATGCATATATTCCCTCAACTGTGCATGCTGCTTGCAGTGAGTACCATAAACAGTCATATTTCTTCTTCTTTGTTCTTCTCTCTGTTCTCTTACTGTGGCTACAAAATATAAGAAAACTTTGTTTTGAAAGCAATCAATGCGTAAAATATTAAATTTTTTATACCCTGAACCATGAAATGGATAAAAAAGGGTATAATTGTTTTGAGCAGGCAGAAAGAAGCATCTCCAACCCCATATAAAATATATATATTCTTGATCAGCATCAACAGCCATGTCTATATAGCCATGACCTTCTGTCCGTCTGTCCGTCCGTTCGTCCGTATGTATGAACGCGTCAATCTCAAAGACTAAAAAACCTAGAGACTTCAAATTTGGAACATAACTTCTCCTAAGCCATAGGCAGATCAACTTTATTTCAAACTATCGATAACTATTCTTGCTTTCGATATACATATGGAATCGATAACGAAAATTCTCGAACTAAGAAAATTTCAAAATAGAAGTTGAAACTATGGATAACTTTATAACTTTCATGAAAATTTGATCCAAATCTGTTAAGAAACACTGGAGATATTTTAAATTAAAGTTAAAGTCAAGAAAAACTCACTTCTGCAAGTCATTTAATACACGGGTTCAGGGTATCTTTTAGTCGGGATTTCTCGACTAAAACCTTCTTACTTGTTTTCAGATTCGCTCGCGCATCGCTCTTCATGTTCGGCGCTAGATGACAAATTATTTTGAAATCGCGCCTGCGTTGTTGGCTATTTCGTCTAATTCTCTTATCTATGCGCGCGCTCTGCAAGTCAAACAAAGAGCGTAGTATCGCAACCTTCTTGACACGCACTGAATCAATGCAAAACATATCTAAGAGGCTGCAGTTAAGTGAATTGTATATTGCCTTTAGCTTTAATTTAGAGTGTGTGCGGAGGAGCTAGGTTATTATAAAATAGAGAGTGAACGTAAATGAGCAACAACAAAGGCGGATGATCGGAGCGAGATTTCAAATTATCTGATTATCATAAGAGCAACACGCGCGCTTATGAGAACGCCCTTTGCTTATTCGAAATTGTATATCAATAATATATCAACGAATGTTAGTGTGTTACGTTTTTTTACGTTATATAAGCAGCAATTTTGCGAATCCACCCCCAAAACATATTCTGGTGTGGGAAATTTTTCTAGACGCACCAAGTTTTGTTATGTAGTTGTTGTTTTTTTACAATCAATGACACCAACAAAAAGTAGCAGTGCGGGCCCAACAATAAAACTGACAACAACAACAAACGCTACTTGGGTCGTAAATCAATTGTCAAAGGCACACAAATTTGAAAAAAAAAGAATATGCACTGTGCGAAGTGATACATGTACATAAAATTATGAAAATTATTTTCAAGCGCATCGTTCACTTAATTGTGTATGCACTTATTCATTAAGAAGCAGAAATCCGTTTCGTTTTTGCAAGTGTCGAACCTTTTTTTATGACTTTGCTTGTGCGACGCGAAGGCGTCACTGCGCATTTGTTTTGTTTTTGTATTCTCGCTCGCGATCAAACCCTCAGCTTGTGCGACAATCAGGCGACAGTAGTGGAATGGGTACTTGTTGTAATTGTAATTTGTTTTTTAAAATGGGTAAAAAGTGCTCCAAATCGTATGGGAGGTACTTGAAGGAGTTGTCCAAATAAAAATTCCCTTCTTAGTGCTCACCTCCTACCTGCATGGAAAATTGTGTGAAAATTTCAGCCTTTTAGCTCTTTTCGTTTAGGCTGTGGCTCTTCCATTATCATCAGGACAAACTCTTTTATATATATAGAGATATTTACCCAATAACACTGTTATTCTCTTTAGTGCACGTTATCCGATCGTATTTTACGATAAAAAAAGAGAGTTCGGTGTGCGATGCACAATATTTTTAAAGATTTATTTTTAATTTTTTTTTTTCACTATTCCGGGAGCGTTCGTGTGCTCATGTAGCTACAATCCCATCGAAAAAGAAAGATGCCGGAAGTTACATGAAGTAGGCCGCTCTGCCACGACTAATTACTCAAATTGGCAATGTGTTATCATACTATCGCGAAATCAATTCAAATAATCGATATTTGCGAAAAAGGAAAGAGCTACCAGACAACTTCGGAACTAAATGAACGCACTCAATTAACAAACACAACATGTATTAACTTCCGTTAAAAATCAAAAATACTATGGAACAGGGATTGGACATTACAACCACAAGCCAATTCAGTTGTCTTACCAGCCGGGAAATGGCTTGAAAAAGAAACAATCACTCTCGAATATCTTTTGCGTGATAGGTTCCCTTTATCCGACCTTGGAGGTCTTCCAAAACATAGTAAGCACTACCTAATTTCTCCTTCACTCTGGATTTGATCCATTGTGGATTAAGTTTAGCATTAATCTGCTTTGCAAAGTTGCTTAAAGCAAAATTTCGCCGAAAAACCTCTTGTCCCACTTTAAAATTAATTTCTCGAGTACGTAGATTATATTGTTCTGCGTTTCGATCATATGCTTTGGCAATAGTTTCTCGAACTGTTTTACGTAACAATTGTAGGTGATATTCTCGTTTAAGCACGTTTACTGACTCATCTAACATGTTCAGCTTTTTAAGAAGCTCATAATGTACACCGTGGGTTGCCATATCGAATCCATATAAAGCATGATACGGAGAGCATCCAATGCTTTGATGATATGCATTTCGAAGCGCACAACTTATAGCATGTATATGTAAATCCCATTCACAATGATTATCGTCTAAATAAGCTCGAATTCCACTAATAATAGATCGGTTTACTCTTTCCGAAGCATTCGATTGTGGTGCGTACAGAGCAGTATAAAAACGATGTATCCCGTGAGTACTCAACCACGCGTTGAACTCAGCCGACTTAAATTGTGATCCATTGTCACTCACAAGAGTTTCAGGGACTCCATAAACAAAAAATATGCTATCTTGCAGAAAGTTTTTTATTGCACTGGTCGTGAACTTTTTCAAAGGACACAGCCAATGAAATTTAGACAACTGATCAACCACGATCAACAAACCAATGGCTCCTGACTTACTTCTTGGATATGGACGCAAAATGTCTACATAAAGTCTTTGAAATGGGCGTGATGAATCAGTTGCTTTTCCCATGGGCGGTTTTAAGGAATAATTAAGAGCTTTTGTCGTTTTACACACTTCACACTCTCGCACGTAGGCTCGTATTTGAGAAACCATACCAGGCCAAAAAAATTGTCGACGAATAAGCTCTAAAGTTTTCGCCATTCCTCCATGGACTGTCACTACGCTATCATGTGCACGTGTGATGATTTTCTTGGTTAAACTCTTTGGAATCCACATTTTCCAAGCAGCCTGTCTACTTCATTCCAAACCCTCGTCGTGCTCCGTGTGGACGTATATAAACTTATCAAGAATCCTAATATCCGGATATTGTTCTGGGTTCTTCAGAAATTTAATTTTTAACTGCTGATATTCGCTCTCGTCAAAACAAGGCGAACTTAAATCAATCGCTGGCTCGACCTTTTCGATTGCTCCAACCTCTTCTTCAGAATATAAACGAGAGAGAGCGTCGGGAACTATATTGTCCCGTCCTCTCCTATGGCTAACAACAAACTTATAACCTTGCAAACGCATAGCCCATCTCGCAAGCCTACCCTTGATATTTGGCTGTCGCATCAACCAAACTAAACAAGCGTGGTCGGTCACAACTTCAAACTCTTGCAGTTCTAAATAACATCTAAAACGTTCAATGGCTTCTAACGCCGCCAAGCATTCGCGTTCGGTGGCGCTATAATTGCGTTGTGCCGTGTTAAGCTTCTTGGACATAAAAGCTATGGGTTTTTCTATCCCGTCGTCGGTCAACTGAACCAAAACGGCTCCAATGCCATGATCACTAGCAACACAATGGACATAAAATTTTTTCTCAAAATCGGGGTTTTGCAAGACAGGTGCAGTGATGAGCAATTCTTTTAATTTCTCAAATGAATCCTGCGCTACTTGAGTCCAAACAAACTTTTTCTTTGTCGATAATAACTCCGTAATTGGAAAAGTAATATCGGCAAAATTTTCAATAAAATGTCTGTACCAACCTATAAAACCAAGAAATCTTCACGTTTGCTTTAACGTTTTTGGTATAGGCCAGGTCTTTATCGATTCCACCTTCTTGGGGTCAGTTGCTATGCCACCATTGCCAATGATGTATCCCAGATATGGAGCTTCGGTTACATAGAATTGGGTTTTAGCAATATTTAAAGTTAAATTTGCTCTTCTAAAACGTTCGGATAGTTGAATTAAAACTGATAAATGTGAGTCAAGATCTTCTGGAACCACACATAAATCATCCAAATAGCCAAAAACACAATACTTTAATTCTGCGGGAATTAATGCATCCATCAGACGACACATCGTCTGCGGCGCATTGCATAAACCAAAAGGCATGACAGTGAATTGGTACAAAGGTCGTCCCGGAACTGTAAAAGCCGTAATTGCTTTCGTGTCCTCTGTCAGGCCAATTTGCCAGTACGCGTCCTTCAAATCGATTTTGGTAATCAGATTAGCTTTCGGTAGCCTCGCAAATATACCATCTATGCTAGCTAACGGGTACGCGTCTTTCTTTGTAACCTCAATAATTTTCCTAGCGTCTAGACATAAACGAACTTTTCCAGGTTTCACTACCAACCGTATCGGTGAGCTCCAAGCACTCACTGAAGGTTCAATTACTCCTAACTCTAGCATACGATCCAGCTCTTGAAACATAAGCTTTTCGACGGCCGGTAAAACGGGATAAAACCGCTGGTCAATCGGCTTTGCATTTTCTATATCGATTTCATGCTGAAGCCAGGAAGTTTTACCTAGACCTTGATTAGAAAAATTTGGAAATAATTTGATAACCGCTTCTAACCGTTGCTGTTGCTCGTTGGTTAGAGGAAATTTGCGTTCGGAAGAACCAGTGGATTTTTCCAATCCATTTGTACACTCTACTGTGGAAACAAGTCCTGGTAATAGGCCAAACATCTTCCAAAAATCTATCCCGAGTATAATATTTTTACTCAGAGACGGAATAATAAAAAATAAGACCGGGTTTTGAATGCCTTTGAACTGTACATCTGCTAGAATGGACCCAATGACCGTTTGGTCTTTTCCGTCAGCTGTTTTAACTTTGGATGCAAACTTCCGATACTTTGGATGGAAGCTCCAGTCACGCTTGGCCAAATCTGCTCCAAGGCAGCTGATATTAGCTCCAGTGTCCAGCAAACCAAGCTCGTTAAGTTCACAAAAATTAACAGGGGCATGCAATCGACCATCGGTTGCTTCATTTAGCACCGCAGACACAAGTAACTTTCGGTTACGAATAACGTTTTTCCAGTAGGTACGCATACGTAGTGTTGAGCGCGTCTTGGTTGAGAACACCTCTGAAACCTCGTGAAATATCCTAGCCTTTATCTTCTCATAGTCGTTTAAACGCTCATGATATGGTCGGATAGAATGTAGTTTTGTTTTGTCTATATTTATCAAAGAGGGAACGGATATTGTTACAGACTTATCCAATAACCGCTTTGGCAACTCTGCGTGTGCAGATTGCCTTTCGGCAGCAAAAATTAGTTTTGGGTCATCCGTCTGCTGGTGACAGCTTGACCCTCCTGCGCTTTTTCCGCCCGTCGGATACAATTTGAGCACTGAGGCTTATAAACTCCCTTGGTACCGCATCCATAGCAAAATATATGTCGCTCTTGTAGACATAAATCCCAACTATGTCCCTTTTCGTCGCAGTTCCAACATATGATCGTTTTGTTCGTATGCTGCACTGCGTCTATGGAGACCTCAACTTCCTGTTCCTCTAGGGAATTGACCTCAGGATTGTCCATAGCGGCTACTGTTCGTTTATATGTTTTAACCCCATTATTTTTACTAAATCGCTTAAAATCTTCTTCTCCCTGAAGATTCTCTCTCTGTTGGACGAGTTTACGAAGATGAGCTATCGAATGTACGGTTACATACAACAAAGCTTGCCTTGTTTCGGGGATTAAGTTACGTTTCAGCTGTTGAATTAGCCTATACTCATCTAATGGTAAGGACATACGTGTCGCAAGAGTCATGATGTCCTCATAGAACGTGTCAAAAGCTTCGTTTTCCCTTTGCTTTCTAGCCCGAATTTCTTCAAAGATAAGATCGTCATCCTTATTATTTTGATAATGGGACTTAAGAGCTTCACAGAACTCCTCCCATTCTACTACAGGGCTGTCTTTGCGGTATCTCCAGTACCATTCTCGTACTTTACCATTAAGTAGGATATGTAAGCTTTTGCATAAATCCGAAAAATCTCCCTGCAAACAATCTACTGTGAGTGAACGTACTCTATATAAAAATTCTTGGACAGTTGGTCCTTTTGGTGACGCGTCATACTTCACATTCCAGCTCTGAACTATCTGTGTTACTTTATCGGGGCTTATAGTTACTACCGCGCCTTTACTTGACCTATATGCTGAGGTGCTTGCTTCTGGAGAGGCTGGCATTCTGTTTGCAACATTTTGTGGCAAAGAGTTTGCTGCACTCCCGTTGTCATTAACTTGTAGTCTTTGCAACTTTTGTTGCAGTAACTCATCCAACTTATTGAAAATTCTCTCATAATCAATCGTTAACCCTGGTACAGGCAAAACGGAAGCAACAATCGCCGGATCTGCCCGTGAAGAAATTCTAGAATTCCTCGGTCGCCCACGACGGGATGATATAGTTCCTTGTTTTCTAACCGTAACTCGGGAACTAGGATTAGCGGCGATGCTCATACTGGAACCCTGAGTTTCCTCTTCTCCCAACTCTTCCTGCGGTTTAGCTGCCGTTTGCCGTTTGCTTTGAAATCGAGTTTGATGCAGTTTCGGAATTGTTCCGACATTCTTAGATGCATCCACATCCCCTATGTTAATCGGACGCAAATCTCGTATATGGACAAGTGCTTTGCACACATGACACTTCTTGTTTTTGTCTATATGGGTCGTAATGCATTGAACATGAAATTAATGCCCGCATTTCGTAATTACTAGTTCTTGCTGCGGTGCCAGATGCTCAACACAGATGCTGCAAGTGCCATAAACTGACAGCGAATCTTGTTGCAAATTTTGCAAATCTTCCCTGCTATGCACTGCATGCATTTTAATCAAAAATTTTAAGTATTAAAATTTTGATGTTAATTATTATTATTTATTTATATGTATTATTATTTTATTTTTGCAATCATATTGTTTTTGCTATCATATGTTATTTGTTTTCCCTTCAGTATGTAGGTGAAGTAAAGCGAGCTACTAGTAAAATGTCAACAAAACAAAATTAAACAAACAAATTTGAGATCCTCCTTTCAAGCCCGCTGTTGCAATTTGGGTTAGCTATCGGTCGACGCTCGGACTGTTGCCAAACTATCGTGACTCCAGATTAGAATCAAACAGCTCTACACATTGCTTAAATTGTTGAGATCACAACTTGTCTTAATGACTCTCGCCTATCACTGAGAAAGTTTCTGGGTTCATCAGCGGATAATAAATCGACTCATTCTCAATAAATTATAATTCCTGCAGATGATTTTCCCTGCACTAACCTGTCATAAGCGTGAACCACTTAATGAAACTTTAACTATTTTTATTTATTTATTTATTTTATTTTTTTTTTAAATGTTTTTCTTTATTTAGTCACCCGAGACATTTCTACAGGCTAATCTAGCCGATACCTTCTTGCACGAAATATATAATTCCCCCCAAGATAAAACTGTAGCTATTTACCTTCAAGTAAACTAAACCAAGAAAGAAAAGAAAAATTACTATGAAATTGATTGAACGTTTCGTCTGCAGCACTTATTGTGGTTGCTTACTCGGTCTTTTGCCAAAAACCCACATTTCCAAACAAGTGGAAACGTTGCAGTCGGACGCAACCGACTGCGGCATACTCGATACCAGTATTAAAACAGGTAAAAAGAGGCCTGATTGCAAAGGGGTACGGATGGGGCAGGGGTGTACGCTGCCTTAAAGATTCTCCGATGCAGATAGGGATGCAACCAACTATCTTCCTTCCAAATTGGGTGACTCTAGCTGAAAGTTTGTAAAAAGTGGGGAAAGAGGGGCTGGGGGCAGTATGGGTGGGCGTGGCATCCAAATCTTTGCTGCAGATATTTGTGAAATGTCAATTGCTATCTTCATACCAAATTTGGTGACTCTAGCACGAAGTTTGTAAAGAGTGGGGAAAGGGGGGCTGGGGGCAGTATGGCTGGGCGTGGCATCCAAATTTTTGATGCAGATCTTTGTGGAATGTCAATTGCTATCTTCATACCAAATTTGGTGACTCTAGCTCGTAAATTGTTAAATGTGGGGAAAGGGGAGCTGGGGCGGTATGGGTGGGCGTGGCATCCAAAGTTTTGATGCAGATCTGTGTGGAATGTCAATTGCTATCTTCATACCAATTTTGGCGACTCTAGCTCAAGTTTGTAAAAAGTGGGGAAAGGGGGGCTGGGGCCGGTATGGGTGGGCGTGGCATCCAAAGTTTTGCTGCAGATCTATGTGGAATGTCAATTGCTACCTTCCTTCCAAATTTGGTGACTCTAGCTCAAAGTTTGTAAAAAGTGGGGAAAGGGGGGGTGGGGGCGGTATGGGTGGGAGTGGCATTCAAATTTTTGCTGCAGATCTATGTGGAATGTCAATTGCTACCTTCATACAAAATTTGGTGACTCTAGACTCAAAGACTGTAAAAGGTTGGGAAAGGGGGTGGAATGGGTGGGCGTGGCTCCAAAACTTTGATGCAGATTGTTGGGGGTCGTTGTCAGCTATCTTCCTACCAAATTTGGTGACTCTAGCTCGAAGCATGTAAAAGGTGGTGAAAGGGGGGCTATGGGGCTTGGGGGCGGTATGGGTGGGCGTGGCATTCAAATTTTTGCTGCCGATCCATGTGGGATGTCAATTGCTATCTTCAAACCAAATTTGGTGACTCTAGCTCGAAGTTTGTATAAAATGGGGAAAGGGGGGCTGGGGGCAGTATGGTTGGGCGTGGCATCAAAATTTTTGCTGCAGATCCTTGTGGAATGTCAAATGCTACCTTCATACCAAACTTGGTGACTCTAGCTCAAAGTTTGTATAAGGTGGGGAAAGGGATTTGGTTTGGTTAGGCAAGGCTCCAAAACTTTGATGCAATTCTTTTGGGGTTGTTGCCAGCTATCTTCCTACCAAATTTGGTGGCTCTAGCTCCACTACTCTGGAAGATACACGCATTCCCGTTTTTGACGAAGCGTTGGGGCAGATGGGGGTGGCTAGGGCGGTATTGGTAGGCGTGGCATCCAAACTTTTGATGCAGTTTTTGGGGGGTCATCATCACCTATCTTGGCGCCAAATTTGGTGACTCTAGCTAAAAAACTGTGGGAGATATAGGCTTTTCTGATTTCAAAATGCGGGGGGGGGGGCTGGGGGCGGAATGGGTGGGCGTGGCTCCAAAACTTTGATGCAATTCTTTTGGGGTTGTTGCCAGCTATCTTCTACCAAATTTGGTGGCTCTAGCTCCACTACTCTGGAAGATACACGCATTCCCGTTTTTGACGAAGCGTTGGGGCAGATGGGGGTGGCTAGGGCAGTATTGGTAGGCGTGGCATCCAAACTTTTGATGCAGTTTTTGGGGGGTCATCATCACCTATCTTGGCGCCAAATTTGGTGACTCTAGCTAAAAAACTGTGGGAGATATAGGCTTTTCTGATTTCAAAATGCGGGGGGGGGGGCTGGGGGCGGAATGGGTGGGCGTGGCTCCAAAACTTTGATGCAATTCTTTTGGGGTTGTTGCCAACTATCTTCCTACCAAATTTGGTGGCTCTAGCTCTACTACTCTGGAAGATACACGCATTCCCGTTTTTGACGAAGCGTTGGGGCAGATGGGGGTGGGTAGTGCGGTATTGGTGGGCGTGGCATCCAAACTTTGGATGCAGTTTTTGGGGGGTCATCATCACCTATCGTGGCACCAAATTTGGTGGCTATAGCTCAAAAACTGTGGGAGATATAGCCATTTCTGATTTTAAAAAGCGGGGGAGGGGCTGGGGGCGGAATGGGTGGGCGTGGATCCAAAATTTTTGACGCAGTTTTTTTGGGGTTTCTATTAGCTATATCCCCTCTAAATTTGGTAGTTCTAGCTGTAAGGATGTGCGAAATATGTGGATTTATCGGTTTTGAGTTATCGAATTTATCGATTTGCCAGCCACCCAGTTATCGTAGAACCCCCATCTTGACATTTTAATTTACCATCCCATAGATAAAAAGAATTTGAAAGTTTCAAGTCTCTAGCTTGAAGGGTGTGGAAAAAAGTTGCGAACATACAGACGGACGGACGGACGGACGGACGGACGGATGGACGGACGGACACCATGACGGACATTGTACAAACCCAATATACTCTTTACCTTCGGTATCGAGTATAACCAACGCTACGTTGTGCCACACCACAGTTGTCTAACCCAGACAATTTGGCATATACCGATCCGGCAAAGAGCTTGCCGTTAACTTTTTGTGCATTGCCACAATTTAAGGTATGCCCTGCAGTATCAATTTTTTGTTTAAAAAGTCTCTTATTAGTTGTTTTGCCTTTAGATCACTGGTTGACGTATGTCCCAGCAACTTTATAGCCCACATCAATTGATTTCGCCTTGTATACGGCCGCCCTATCTTAGTGTGGGCCATCAAAAATTAGTTATTGTTAATAATTAGCATTAATAATAATAACAACTGATGCAGACCCCACATGATGAAAGCGAGCAACATACAAAAAACGCCATAAACTTTCGGAACCCACTGTAGCTGCCTCGCCAAGCTCCGTCGTAATGCACATGTGCGCGGAAGCTTATCTAAGCTTTTGGAGTTAGTTGGATTGGACCGCTGTCCACACGCAGTTTAGATCGTCCGCTAAAATTGTAGTGTATTTTGTTTTGTTTAGTTGATATTCTTAAATAAGTTAAGAACCGCGTGGAAATTGTTGATTTGTCTGCCAAGTTGCAGCAGCGAAAATCTGCTTAATTTAGTGTATAAAATAGGACAAAAAATAGTTGACCGGAAATCGGCAGCTTTCATTAGTGTTGTTGTAAATTTGGCAGATTTGGAGAGATTCATGTAAGTTTGAAATTTAGTTATTGTTTATTAATGCTTATAAAGTGCAGTTGCGATCATTATTAATCCTTCTGATTAATACATACATAGATGCCCAGCCCATAGCTCTTTGGGCTCACTTTGTTTGTATACCCTTAACCCATAAAATGGGTAAATAAGGGTATAATGGTTTTGTGCAAAAGTATGTAACAGGCAGAAGGAAGCATCTCCGACCCCATAATGCATATATATTCTTGATCAGCATCAACAGCCGAGACGATATAGCCATGTCCGTCTGTCCGTCTGTCTGTCTGTCTGTCCGTCTGTCTGTCTGCCTGTCTGTATGAACGCGTGGATCTCAGAGACTACAAGAGCTAGAGACTTCAGATTTTGTATTTAAGTTCTCCTATACCATGAGCAGAACAAGTTTGCTTCAAATTATCGATAACTATTCTGGTTTCCAATACACACATAATATCGATAACAATAAAATATCGAATTTGGAAAATGTAAAAATGAGGGTTGAAATAATGGGTAACGATAGAAATTTTCTGAAAAATTCGCCCAAATCGGTTAAGAAACACCGGAGATATATAATTTTATCGATTGAAGTTAAGTCAGTATACCAAAGTCAATTATAAATTTAATTTACATATTTATTGCAACTGGGTTCAGAGTATCTTCTAGTCGGGCTCTCCCGACTAGAGCCTTCTTACTTGTTGTAATTGCTCATGAGAGAGGAAAGCAATGAGCGTATACATGCACGGCACCAAGTATAGGCAAACAGAACACATGCAAACAATGACTTGTGTATGCACTGCGTAGAACCAAAACCGTTATACTTCCCTTCTTTGGATTGGTCTGTCGACGTGCAAGCAAGCAGAACAACAACACTTTCAATGATTTTGTTTTTGCCTTACCCAAATTCGTTGCGATTTTGTTGGTGTCTTGTCTTTGAGTTTGCACTTGCAAAAATCGGCAAAATGTTTAACATAGCAGCAAGTAAATTTTTTTTCTCTCAAAATTATTATTGCGAACAGCAGTGCATTATACTTTACTTCACAAAGAAATTTTACGAATTTATTCTATGTTTGGAAGTACCTATATTTGCGAGAGTGCTTTTTCAAGTTTAAAACTAATAAAAAACAAACATAGAAATCGACTAACAAACGATAATAGAATCCTTGTTAAAATTATCTCTAACCAAAATAAACATAAATATAGACAATTTTTGAGTAGTTGTTAAACATGAAAACATTTGTTAAAATCTGTTATCTATCATTCAAACTCATTAAAAAAGATGAAGCTAAACGAAATGAAATGTTAAAATTTATTTTTAATTGTATTTACATTATTATTATTAAAAAGAAGAATCATTTGTGAAACTTTTTTTTTAAAATTAATTTAGTGAAATGGTACCTATGTACACTTTTTTTCCAGTGCACAAATTGAAATACAAATAACTTTTCTCTTCTTGGTATTGGTGTTTTTTATGTGAGAGTTTTGGAGTTTCTCAGCCGTGTGCTGGCTTTGGGCATCTATGGATTAATATATAAAACCAATAAAGTTCATGTGTCGTGCTTTTACCTAACTTTGCGCCGACGCAGTATGTAGGTTATGTATGGGTGTCGTGTGCGTGTGTATGTATGTACAGGTGTACTGCTCCCTGCAGTTCGACTGGTATGAATTCGTCCCTTGTCTTTGATGAACCATCGATTCTTTGGAATGATTCCAGAATCGATCCAAAAGAATGCAGAAGGGAATGGATCGTTTGTACGCGGCAAGATATACATACATATATGTATGTAAGCCTTGCTCGCCTTCCTCGCTCTCTCGCTCTCTAAATTTTAGTTTTCATTCATCCCTTATAAACGACGCATATCCGCGGACGCATATGTTTTTAAGTTGTTATTGTTTTTGCTTAAACCAAAATAAGTTTGAAAATAAATATTGTATTAAAATGTTTATTTATTTGTTTTTGGGTTAGTTTCTGCCAAAATACTTGCATACGCATGTACGTAATATGTAAATATCAATGCAATCAACATTTTAAATTCAATGATATCTCGCTCTCTTTATCTAAGACATTTCGTATTTAGTGTGTGTATAATAAAAAGAAACAAACAAGCAAAAACAAAACAAAAGCAAAATATTAGCGCGCACCGCTTATGAGAAACAAACAAGCAAAAACAAAACAAAAACAAATACAAAAGCGCGCACCGTTTTGCTTTACCTGCTTACTTTTATACGCATAGCATGTAAAGCAAAACGGTGCGCTCTAATATTTTGTTTTTGTTTTGTTTTTGCTTGTTTGTTTCTCATAAGCCAATTTTGTACTTTGCCCTTTGCACTTTGCTTTCACCATGCGTTTCGAGTGTAAATCACTGCGGAACACTTTAACTGTTTTTGTAAGAAGTTTGAAAAGCAATGAAGTGATAGTTAAAGTGAAAAAAGCTATGGCAAATATGAAACATATGTATGTTGAGTGAAGTTAATCGAAGCTGGCATCTTTGTGGAAAAACAACCCAAATCGCAAGTATAAAATTAAATTTTGATTTTATACTTTACAAAAGAATTAATTTATTAAAAATGATTGGCAAACGTCAACTTAAGCGTTTACAATCAAGTGAACGTGCTAAATATAATAATTTAATAACAGGTGCTGGTAGTTCGGCAATAGCTTTGCAAAATAATGTTTTATTGGAAGAAGCGGCAGACATTTGTGCGGGCGATAATAATGTGATAGAAAATATGGATGTTTTCGATATGGGAACAGCAACAACAACAGCAACCAGTTTAAGTGAAAAATTAAAAAAGTGGTTTATAAAACACAAACCTTCTCGCGAGTGCGCCATAGACCTGATTAAAATATTAAAAGAGGAAAATTTAGTAGTGAATGCTTTTTATAAGTTTGATTCACCAATGACCCCAGATATAGTTAATTTAGCAGGCGGATTTTACCTTCACGTCGGTCTGACTGATCAGTTAAAAAAATTTAATATTATATGTCCGTTGTTGCCATCAATTAATATTGATATAAATATTGATGGTCTTCCGCTATTTAAAAGCTCGAGAGCTCAATTGTGACCCATATTAATTAGAGTTAATAATGTGAATAATAGTAACAATAATATTTTCCCGGTTGGTGTTTTTTTTTGGAAGGTCGAAACCAAATGATTGCGATGCGTTTTGGAAAGATTTTTTACAGAGCTCGACAGTTTAATAAAAAATGGCATAGCCATTGAAAATAAAATAATAAACGTCCAAGTCCGTGCCATTTTATGCGATGCTCCAGCAAGAGCTTTTATTAGTGGGACTCCTGGCCATTCGTCTCGGCATGGGTGCTCTAAATGTACGCAAGTGGGGAAAAAAATAGGCGACTTTTTAGTGTACTCGTCCAATTGTGGGCAAAAAATTACCGATGATGATTTTCGTAACAGGGCTTTTAAAAATCATCACGCAGCAAAGTACGTTGACAGTAAAAATGTGTTTGAAAAACTGAACTGACGAATGGTCACTCAAATTCCTCTAGACTGCATGCATCTTTTTGAGTTAGGAGTGATGCGCAAGTTTTTAAATAGAATTGTAGCAAATAAAACCACCGTCCGGATTACAAAAGAAAACAAACTAAAAATTTCGACCAACTTAAAAAATATGTATGGCTGCGTCCCAAAAGAGTTTGCCCGAAAACCACGTCCCCTCACCGAGCTAGCGAATTGGAAAGCTACAGAGTTTAGGCAATTTCTCTTGTACACGGGAGTTGTTGCTCTTAGGGATACGTTTAATGATGATCAATATTATGAATTTTTATTACTCCATTGCGCTTATAGGTTAATGTGTAGCCCTGAATCCCGAGAAGGTAATTCAGAGAATTTTCAAGGCATGTTGAACCTCTTTGTTGAGAACTTTTCAACCATTTTTGGTGAAGACAGTGTCTCTTATAACGTGCATAGTTTACTACACGTAAAAGAAAGCGTTGAAGTAGTTGGTGATCCGATTGTTGGTTCCTGCTATGCATTCGAAAATTATTTGCAAACGCTTAAGCGCTCTATACGAAAACCGACGCTTATTTTACAACAAATTTACAGGAAAATAATGGAAGATTCCCCATCACTTTCTCTACATCGAGCCGAGCCCCAAATATTCAAAGATAAATGTTTTTTCGATAGCTATATTTTGTCTACTTGTCATCCAAACAATTATTGTTATATTAAAGGAAATATTCCGATTGTTGTAAAAGAATTTGTCCCAGAAAACGGGGGGTATATAGTTGGTAGAAGATTCACAAATGTCCGTAGTTTTTATTGGGAGCCGATTGACTCGATGACCGTAGGAATATATTTGGTTGATGGAGAATGCGACACGGGAGAGAATTTTCCATTACAAGACGTCAAATGCAAAGCTATGGGACTACCTCACCTAAATAGTATTGTTTTACTACCCATATTACACACAAATTAACCTAATATTTTTTCATTAATACTACAATTACCCTAAGCAATGACTGAGAACTCTCCAAAAAAATTTAAGCGCGTTGATTTTAATGTCCAGGGTAAGTAAAAGCAACTTGCGCGGATATTTGGCTGCGATAATTGATTTGTTTTTAATAACACAGATGTGCAGCGATGCCGATGTGAAGAATTTAAGATGGAGGTGCACAAAATGTTTGGTAAGCATAAGGTTAAAATCCATTTTAAAGCATATATAAGTTAACGATTTTAAACCCACATTTTAGAAACTCTTATGCTGGAAAATAAGGTGCTAAAAGGTAAGCATACATGGGAAATTTTACAAATATCTTTAATAAAACATGTTATATTTCTAACGACTTTAGATCAACTTAAAGTTGCCGTTGATGCAGTCGCAGACACAAGGGTGCTGGTGGAAAGGCTGTATCAACAACAAGCACCGACAGCAAGGGCGGCACGGGAGTTTCCCATTGAAAGTGCCGAGGAGCTGGAGTCGTTAAATGTAAAAATAAACGACGACAACCGGTGTTCCTACGTATGTAAACTATATAAAATTTATTTCCAATTATGATTTTAAAATAATTGATATATTTCGTTTATTCACAGATATCATCATTACAAGTAATACTAAGCTCGGGTGTGGAGAAGAACCTCAAATATGTTCTATCGGATGCCGTGTCGTATGAGTTCAACGTGGATGGCGTCCACGGGAAAAAATCTTTGCGAGCAGCACAAAACTTTTTTCACGTGCTTATAGGCAAGTAAATTACTTAAGTGTTAACGCCACCGCATTAGAAGTTGCTCTTATGCGTTTAAAAAAATCAAAATTATTGTACATTTATCTTTCATTGCTATATTATATTTTACTACATATTATTATACCTATTTTTGTTAATTGATTTTCAACAAATTAAATTATTATATGTACATATGAATTTGAAATTCAAATATATCAAAATTAAAGTCATATATATAAATATATCTAAATAAATAAATTCTAACAATATCTAATCAAAATAATATTATTTTTCATATGCCATCCAAACAGTTGACCAAAATACACCGGCGGAGAAGCAGCTGCGTAGGGCAATGCAGCTACAAAAAAACAGAGTCAACAAGGCTACATTTAGGCATAAAAATTAAACAATATTTAGTTGAATAAAAAAAAATTTCTTCAAATAAAAAAAATCTTTTAAAATAAAAAAAATCTTTTCAAATAAAAAAAATTATATCCCCAAATTCATTTTTATATCAATTACTTGGAATTACAGAAGAATCGATCGGGAATGGATTGATTCCGCTCTCCATTCCTTGTCCCCATTCCCGTCCAGGGTACAGGGAATCGATTCCCTGGTACAAGGAATGCAGAGCGGAATCAATTCATACCGTCCAATGACATGGCAATGTTAAATTCACCGATATTTTACACGCGTTGTCTTCCAGGCGGGAAGCGATGGTAGTGAAAATGGATCGGTGAATCCACAGTTGATTCATCGATCCATCGAACTGCAGGGCTGTTTGGTTGTGCGTTTGTATATGCATGCTAACGTTCGCGCACGCGTGTACATGCTTATATACTTGTATTTAAAAGCTTTTATGTTCCCAAACCCAATGCCTGTAACAGCAACAACATTAGTGCTAGTCTGTAGTTTATTCAACCTTTGCGCATGCGGTGTGCCAACTACAGTCGCGTCCAAACTAAATGGTACGCTTATTTTCTTTGAAATTTGGTAACGTTATAATATAAAGAGAAATCCGACTTAAGTAAATAAATTCTAAATCGCCTTTGACCATATCGATTACATTAAATAATTTCTAAATTAAATTAACTAAATTTGTAAATAATCCTTTATAAATTCGTAAAGTAAACAGAAAACTTAACTCTGCTAAATATGCTAATTTTGAAATATTTAATTATAACTTTAGCCAATAAATGTTATTATTCCCAAGTAAGGAATAAAATAGAGACCACATGAGTTTATTTGAAAAAAATAAATTTAATTAATAATGATTCGATAAATCGTTACATTTTCCTGATGGCATGGTAATTTAATAATGTAGGCGAAGTTTTAATGTGGGATATTCAAATAAGAGCTCCGCGCGGAATATCATGTTTGGGAAGGGTAAAGACCGCGGGTGTTCGACACCACCTAAGACCTCGCTTTACCACTACTAATAAAAACAGACTTTTCTTCTTTATTTTAATAATTGTTAGTCATTTTTTTATACAATTTCGCTTTCGGCTTTACCGGAAAGCCAGTTAGATTTTTTTTTAGAGGTCTTATAATTAAAAATGTTGTGTGCATGGTGATTCTTGGTCTCCCACTCTCTCCGACGAGCACGGTCAAGGAGACCTCGACCGCCAGTGATCAAGTTCCATCCAGATACAGTGTTTGGTATGATTCCTCGGCCTGGCCGAGTAGAATGCGATACATATATTTTGGTAGCCCAATAGTAGAGCATCCGCACCATAATATATTGACCCATAAAGTGGGGCCGATCATTTCATTCTTTTGGCAACGGATCGTGAGGACAATTTACATGCAGTACAAGTTATCATTACAGTTTCTTCTGACTACAACATTTTAAATATATAATGCTTTTTGCATTTAAGATGCGTAGATATTTTAACTAGCCACTCTTTTATTTATATATCCTGTCTTAGCATTTGAACAACAAACGCAATGGCAGCAGCAACTGCAGCAGCAATGACAACGATAGCAGCAAAAACAACAACGATAACAACAACAAAACGAGCATGTTAAACCGCATCAAATCGCTTTCGATGACTGGTCTGCCCAGCATCAAATACAATTTAAGTACAAAGGACAACGTTAGCGGCAAGAATGTGAATCTAAGCCAGAATTTAAAAAATCACCAACTCAATGGGGGTATCAAGAGCGACACATATGAGAGTGTCTGCCCGCCTGAGGATATAGCTGAACGCACCAAGCAAACTCATAAAAACTCCATGATAAGAAACAACTTGGCGGATACAATCATTCCTAGCAGCAGTTCTTACATATCTTTGTACAACAACAGCAACAGCAAAAATAGCACCAGCTACAGCATAAGCAACATTAATCAAATCAGTAACAATACCAACAACTTCATTAGCAACAGAAATTTGAAGCGTGTCTTATCGGCGCCTCCTATGCAGAATTCGACCTTGGGTAAGTTGGCTAAAAAGTATATTGGTCTAGTTAAGCGATACTAAATTGGTCCCTCGAGGACGAAGCAAGATATTCTGATTTGGTTTTTTGCGTTTAATTTTTAAGAAACAAAAGAAAATGGTTTTTATAAAATGGGCGTTAAACTATCCCATTTAAAGAATATGTGTTTTTGTATGTATACATTTTATTTATATATACAAAATTATTTTTTTTTTTTTCAACATATCATTTCCAAACTTAGCAGTTAAGCTTGTTTTAATAAAACTAATATTGTTGCAAAAAATCATCGTTATTGGTCAACTAGTAAATCACTTGGCTCCCTTAGAAACAAATGCATTTTCTCGTATGAAAAACTTGTTTGTTTTGCTTTCATAGATATCTGGAATTACCGACTGCGGCATTCTCGAAACCTGCATTAAAATCGGTAAATTGCAAATTGGTACGGATGCGTCAGGAGTGTACGCTGTCTCAAAAATTGTCGATGCAGATGGGGATGCCACCAGCAAGTATGGGTGGGCTTGGCATCCAAATCTGTGATGTAGATCATTGTGGAATGTCAATTGCTATCTTCATACCAAATTTGGTGACTATAGCTCGAAGTTTGTAAAAAGTGGGGAAAAGAGGGCTGGGGCAGTAGGGGTGGGCGTGGCATCCAAATTTTTCATGCAGATCTTTTTCGAATGTCAATTGCTATCTTCATACCAAATTTGGTGACTCTAGCTCGAAAACTGTAAAAGTGTGGAATGGGGGCTGGGGGCGGTACGGGTGGGCGTGGCATCCAAATGTTTGATGCAGATCTATGTGGAATGTCAATTGCTATCTTGATACCAAATTTGGTGGCTCTAGCTAAAAGTTTGTAAAAGGTGTGGGAAGGGGGACGCAATGGGTGGGCGTAGCTTCAAAATTTTTATGCAGATTTTCGGGAGTCATTACCAGCTATCTTCCTACCAAATTTGGTGGCTCTAGCTTAAAAACTCTGGAAGATACACGCATTCCCGTTTTTGACGAAGCGTTGGGGTGAGTGGGGGCGGATAAGGCAGTATTGGTGGGCGTGGCATCCAAACTTTTGATGCAGTTTTTGGGGGTGTCATCATCACCTATCTTGGCACCAAATTTGGTGGCTCTAGCTAAAAAACTGTGGGAGATATAGCCATTTATAATTTAAAAATGCGGGGGGGCTGGGGGCGGAATGGGTGGGTATGGATCCAAAATGTTTGATACAGTTTTTTTCGGGTTGCTAGTAGCTATCTTCTCACCAAATTTATAGTTCTGTTTGTAAGGATGGACTTACCGATTTTGAGCTATCGATTTTATCGATTTTCCAGCCCCTCAATTATTGTGCAATCCTTATCTGGATACTATATTTTTCCAGGCCATAGATAAAGATATTTGAAAAGTTTCAAGTCTCTAGCTTGTAGGGTGTCGAAAAAAGTTGCGCACATACCTACGGACAGACTAACAGACACCTTGACGGACAATGCACAAACCCAATATTCTCTTTACCTTCGGTGTCGATTATAAATATTATTGTTTCAAAACTGAGCCAATCTGAATAGGTTTTTAAGAAATATGCTTATTTTCCTCCGAATTTCTTTCGTATCGATACATGCAGTGGCGAAAGAATTTTGATTTTTCTTCTTAAATTCTTGAAGTTAAAAAAAATGTGTCTAGTAAGTGAACAATTGAAAATGGCGTCCGCTTTTTGACCTTACCCTCTCACTGCGTTCCGATCGACAGCAACAGCAAATTCTCAAATTGGAGATTAAGATTTATAAATTGAATTTTTATCGGTTGTGGTAAAAAGTGGCAATCGACACTACACTTATTTAAAAGGTAATTAACTAAATTGCTGTTTTTTTTTTCAAGGTGAGTCCATGTGGGACCCATTTGTTTAGTCCATTTGAGGTTTAGCTTTCGTTTTTTTTTTGTTTTTTTTTTCTTTTTTGCCATTTAATTTTTCTGTTATTATAATTTTTAACAACTTAAATTTAACTTAAAATTACGTGTGCTAAGCAACTTATAATACAATAAGTATGGTGTAGTTTTCGTTTTAAAATGAAACATGTTAAGCAACTTACAATACAAACAAGTGAGAACGTTGCAGTCGGACGCAACCGACTACGGGATACTCGTAACCAGTTTTAAAACCGGTAAAAAGAGGCCAGATGGCAAAGTGGTACGGATGCGGGAGTGAATTACGCTGTCTAAAAGTCGGCATCCAAATTTTTGCCTCAGATCATTGTGGAATGTCAATTACTATCTTCATACCAAATTTGATGACTCAAGCTCGAAGTTTGTAAAAGGTTTGGAAGGGGGGGGGGGGGGGGGGGGGGGGGGGGGGGGGGGGGCGGGTGGGGGGGGGTGGGGGGGGGGCTTGGAGTGGTATGAGTTGGCGTGGCGTCCAAATTTTTGTTGCACATCTATGAGATATGTCAATGGGGTCGTTACCAGCTATCTTCCTAACAAATTTTGTGGCTCCACAACTTTGAAAGATTCATGATATTCCCGTTTTTGACGAAGCGTTGAGGCAGCTGGGGGCGGCTTGGGCAGTATTGTTGGGCGGGAAACCCAAATGATTGTTGTTGGGAGTTATCATGACCTATCTTGGCACCAAATTAGCTAAAAAACTGTGGAAGTTATAGGCTTTTCCGATATCAAAAAAAGATGGGGGGGTTGGGGTGGAATGGGTGGGCGCTCCAAAACTTTTGATGTGGTGTTTTACGGCTTGCTAGTAGCTACCTTCTTACAAAATTTGGTAGTTCGAGCTGTAAGGATGTGCGAAATATGTGGACTTATCGGTTTTGAGTTATCGAATTTATCGATTTTCAAGCCCCCCAGTTATCGTAGAACCCCAATCTTGACACTTTAGTTTACTATCCCAAAGATAAAGAGAATTGGAAAGTTTCAAGTCTATAGTTGAAGGGTGTTTCAAAAAGTTGCGAACAAACAGACGGACGGACAGACGGACTGACACCACGACGGACATTGCACAAACTTAATATACTCTTTACCTTCGGTTTCGAGTATTTCTTTATTTTTATCATTTTATGGTAATATTCCATTATTTTTGACTATTTGAAATCGGATAATCTTTAAGGCAGCGTACACCCCTAACCCTCTGCAATCAGGCCTCTTTTTAAGCGGTATTAATACTGGTATCGAGTATGCCGCAGTCGGTTGCGTCCGACTGCAACGTATCCACTTGTTTTTTTACATGCTTTTATTTAACTTGACTTGTCTGTCTGTCTGTCTGCCTGTTTGTTTGTTTGTACTGGATTCTTGTAATCAAATTTTCACCAAGTTCCCGACTAGCTAGAGCTCTGAAATTTTCACCAAAAATGTGTTTCAGATGACAATACATGTTTTTAAAGTTTTTGGCACGAAATGCAAAAACCACGAAAACCTGTTTTCCCTTTTGATTAACTTACTAATTTGACTATTTAGTTTAAAGAGCTCCGGTGGCATAGAGAGAAGTCTGCCGCTTCACACACCAGAGATCGTAGGTTCGATCTCTGACCGAGTCATACCTCTTCTTTTTTTTTTATTATATAAACTTTTTTAAACTATCGATTACATATGTATGCAAGAAAGCGTATAAAAGCATGTCTTCAAAATTGTTTTTGATTTACTTGTTTATTTATTTAGTATGATTTAATTTATTATTTATTTATTCGCATCATTTATTTATATATCTATTCTCCGTTTTCTGTTCAATGTTTATTTTGTTTCTCGTTTATTAGTTTTTGTTTAGTTTTGTTAATATATATTTAATTAGCTTTTTGCATTATTCTTTCTTATGATTTATATAAAGTAAATTTAATTTAAAAAATTCTAAATTTTTAATACTAAATATAAATAAATTATTCTAATTAGTGTTTATAAAAACATGTTTGAGTAGAGATTTATGAGTGGGTGGGGGGGAAGATGTGTTGATGTCGGGGTAAGTTGGTGTTGTTGTTGAAATATGTTGAGGGAGTTGGCACGATAACATAAATAGGCCAATTCATAGGTAGGCAGGGCACACATTGGTGGTAAATGTTAACACCTGTTTTCCCAGTATATCCGTAAATTGTCCGATAATGTAAAGGATATCTTCTAGTCCGTTTGCTATGCGTTTTCGTAAAAATAATATAAATTTTTGTTAGCCCGGCCCGCGCTGTATCGAGTTCGTATCCATGCCTGGGTAACCGATTTGCTAGCTGGCTATCGATATAGTGTTGGGAAAATAAGGCCCATAACAAATGGCGCCCAATGGAAAACCCAATAATAGGAAGCTAGTGAAGTAGCAGTATATGTTCAACTTATTGTCTCAGCTTACATGTTGTGTTAGTTTACTAGTTTTAACTCTTTATCAAATAATACTAGACCACAGCGAGGTTTAATGCCAGGGCTGATAAGGAAGTAGGTACCGGAAGTGGGAGAGGTGGTATTGACCAAGCCACATCCTTTAAAGCCTGAGCAATCCTAGCGTGAACCACCATGTCCTGCTGTAGCGCAGCCCAGAGATTGGGAGAGCCCGACTAGAAGATACCCTGAACCCAGTTGCAATAAATAAATTAAATTTATGTAAGACTTTGATATACTGACTGAGCTTCAATTGATTAAGTTCAATATCTCCGGTGTTTCCCAACCGATTTGGACGAGATTTTCAGAAAAGTTCTATCGTCACCCATTATTTCAACCCTCATTTTTAGATTTTCCAATTTCGATATTTTTTGTTATCGATTCCATGTGTATATCGGAAACCAGAATAGTTATCGATAATTTGAAGCAAACTTGTTCTGCTTATGGTATAGGAGAACTTAAATACAAAATCAGAAGTCTCTAGCTCTTGTAGTCTTTGAGATCCACGCGTTCATACAGACAGACAGACGGACAGACGGACAGACAGACGGACAGACGGTTATGGCTATATCGTCTCGGCTGTTGATGCTGATTTTACCCATTGTATGGGTTAAGGGTAAAAGTGTGAACTGCGCCAATAGCGTAATTCGAAGCGTCCGTAGTAAGGTGGAACTCTTTCTTGAAATTGGGATAAGCGAGTATTACGTCTTTTGAAACTAGTGTGTTTTTTATCTTTTGGAAGGCTTCTTGAGCATTTTGATCTAGAGAAACTTTAATTTTACTGGAAACTTTTTCGAGAGTCGGCCATTCTCTCCCCTGAGTAGGTTGGTAAGTGGTTTCGCTATTTTAGCGCAATCGCAAATAAAAAGTCTGTAGTTGCTACCTAAGCCTAAGAAATCTCTCAAATCTCTCAATGTTTTAGGTACTGGGAATTGTTGCATTGCTTTTACTTTTTCGTGGTTAGTTTTTACGCCATCAGCCGAAATTGTAAAGCCTAAAAAATCGACTTCGGTTCTAAAGAACTCGCGTTTGTCAATTTGAATTTTCATATTGGCCTTGGAAAGGGTAGAGAATATCTTCTCTAAGTCTTCCGCATGTTCTTTTTCTGATTTACTGAAAACTATATATAAAACCAGAAGGAAAAATTTGGTAGGAATTTGATCACGTCCAAATAAACTAAGGTAGGTATGATGAGAAATTTTTGTTTGTCCTCCGACAGAATTAGCAAAGAATGGTTTTTCGTTAAGCTTGGGTTTATGAACTAATTTTGATTGGATATAATTTTGATTTGAACCTGTACCTATTAAAAATTTAAATGTTTTTCCGTCCCTCGTTTTGCAATTAAAATAAGGCAAGGAGGAACTGTGTAGTCTAAAAAATGAATGTCGGCTGTGTCTACTAATTCTGTTGTATATTCCTGTTCGTTTTCGTATGGTAAAGATTCTGGTAAGTAATCTACTCCTGTTTGTTCTAGATATTCTAAATAAGCCTGTTCGTAGTTTTCTTCTTGCGTATCATGCTCTTGCTCTTCTGTAACCGTTTCTGGTTCGCCTGTAGTTATATGAAATTGTCTCTGAAATTTTTTGAGTGGTCCTGTTTGACCTTGAGGTGGTGGACGCTTCCCAGTCAATTCATTTTTCTGTATCCTATTCATGTAATTGAGGCGTCTTGATCGAACAGAATGATCAATGTCCATAGGCTCCGGTTTGGATTCTGGTTTTGGAGCGAATGGCCTGGGAGGCGCAGCATACGTTTGGCCTTGAGTAGGCAATTGCTGGTGGTAAGCAAATTGCGAATGTATGGGTCTGGTAAATGGTTTGTTTTGGAAAGGACCTGCCATTGGCATCTGATGTTGGTACGTAACGGGTCGTGGGGTATGGTAGAGTCTAGGGTCAAAATTTGTCCACTGGTTTGTACTCTTTAAGGGCTTTTGTCCCGGGACTCTCATCATTGTCTGTCTATGTGGCAAGGGTGGAGGCTGTTGTCTTATTTTGGGCGCAAAAGAATTTCTTTGTTCTTGATTTTCAACTAAGCTACACAAATGAAGTGCATGGCTTAGATCTCTTGGTTCTTTAATTGCTAAAAGACGTGGTAGATCTCCATTTAAACAGCGTACGAACGTATCTAAAGCTTTGCCTCTGTAGTTATCTGTTTCTGGGGATTCTTCTTGTGCACCTATCTGATTTACTATTAGAGTTAACTGGTGGTAGACAGCTTGATAAAATTCGTTTAATGTCAATCGATTTTGAGTAAGAGAAAACATCTGATACTCAAGAGTTTTTAAAACTCGTTTATCAGCGTAGTGTGCGGTCAAACATTTGGAAATAGCTTTCCAATTCATTGGGGTGTTGTATGATTCTAAGACTGCATCAGCTTCGCCAACCACTTTCTTGCGTACGGATAAAGTTATCAAATAATATTTGTATGACTGTTCTTGCCCTTCATAGATACTCATAGTTCGTTCAACATTTTTTTTTCCATGAGTTAAACGTTGTTCTATCTCCGGAGAATTCTCTGATAAGCATTGCTATTTCTGGTACTTTTTCTTAATCTTCGCCTGCTCTAGGTCTCACGAATTGAATGTCCCGTAAATTCTCGTGCCCAAAGTTTGGGTTATTTACGTTACTTTGAAGAGTCTCTCTAATCATATTCATTATCACTGTTCTTAGTTCTGGGCTTGTTACCGGTGTACTGGTACCTGGTTGCCTATTTGCTGCTTGGCTTGTGCCACCTTCGATGCCGAGGTTTGCCATGGCGCTTACTATATCGTCTGGCATGTTATTGACAAAACTACAGAATGAGATTATGATTTAAATTAAGCGAACCACAAAGAAAATATTATTTTTTATGTGAAAATCTTTAGGAGCAATAATCAACGCAAAAATTTATTGATTATGAAAATTTTTTTTTATTATTATTTTTTAAAGAGTCAGTAGCTTTTAACTAGCACGAAAATAATTTTAATTTTTCACGAATTCTTTAAATCTTTACTTATTATAATTGTATAAAATGTTTCACTTAATTTTAGTTTCTTGTAATTTTTTATTTTTTTTATATTTCTAAATTGATTAACTTCTTTGTTTTTTGTTTTTCTTCTTATTAAATCACTTAAACACTAAGCTTACAGAATATAAAACATCTGGCGAATCTCCCACGCTGGTCCTTTGAATGTATTCCTTTTTGTCCTGCGGCAGTGCAGCAGAGCGGCGATGCAATAGGTGACTGGGTATCCTGGGGTACACTTACGTGCGTGGTGGTCTGCGAACTAGTACAACAGAACCGTCGACGGTAAACGGCCGGTTATGCCTTTTGAATAGAATCGCGAAAGAGGATAAACTCTATATGAATCGCACTCGCGGTGTGGCTCTTTGAGGCACGTGTGGCAATTAGGCACTGGTACGCGACACGATATCCTTCGTTAGGACATAAACCGGTCCCTGCTCGGGCGCCAATTATCAAAAACTTTAAATTTTGTTTAATAAAATAAAGCTTGTGCTTTATTGTAGTGCAGATTTAGAACTAAAGTTAAGAAAATTATATCTTATGCTAGAAACCGCTGGCTGAAGTTCTTCTGTTTGTCGCCGCTGCCTCTGCTGCCGCTTCTGATGCCGCTGCTGCTAGAGTCGTCATGAGGCCAAATTCTGACTGCCAGTTGGAATATGGAATCGTGGCGACACCTCTCTCACAGAGCGCTGCTGTAGTCTTTTTTCTCTGCCAGCGCATTTCGTGCCCGAGTTTCGAGTCACTCGGCTTGCCGACTGTGCTACGCTTTTTTTCCCTCATAGCACAGCCAGCCAGCCATACTCTGTATATATGCCCATAGCCAGCGATTTTGCAGCGCGAAGTCGCTTCTTCGCAAATAAACAATAAACACTTCAAACTCAACATATCAACGTTCAAATTATTACGGAGTTCAATATCTTATTTTTATTTAATTTAGTTACAAAGTTTCGGCCTCAATCACTATTTACGTCTTCTCTATTCTATGGCTATCGATCAATTGACTCGCCATACACTTTCCAAGACTATCATAGATATTGGTATTTAAAAAGTATTGGTAGGCGATCAGTGGCACGTTGCACAATAGTATCGATGAGCACAAGGTTATAAACTATACAATAGTATCGATAAGAGAATATATATTAAACAATGGTGTTAACTGTACCATGGCTGCATACTCATATAACCCAATACTGCCTAACAGCTCGGCCATCCTGACTCTTAGATCGTTCCCGATCTACACATTTATACTCGTTAACGAAGGTAGCACTTGGGTGATCTGACCATTTTCAATATCCTTAACATTGTAACGATCATGCGGTAATACTTACGTAACACAATATGGACCTTTGTACTTGGGGACACATTTTTTTTTTTTCCAATCGTGGTATCAATTAGGGTATTCAGTAGCTATGCTATGTGCGTAAAGTGTTATATATAATACAGTGTTGCTAGTGAGTGCACTTTTTACGTTTCTTTTGTCGTATAAGTGCTAAGTCAGCTGTTTGCCAGTTCGATGACAATACAATCGATATTGAAATTGAATTGATTAATTGTTAAACTGAAAATAATAAAATAAAATAAAATGTTTTATATCATTCTCCCGCACTCTATTTGCTTTTGTCGCTTCTGACACTTTTAAAAACATCAGTTTAGTCTTTTAAATTAATAATTAATAAAATTTACTTACTTTTACAACCAAAACTCGCCTAGTGTGACCTAATTTCACTAATTCAATAATCTCGAAAGCAGCTGTTTTTATAAATAGTCTGGCAACCACATAATAACACATATAGTACAATAGTAGCAAACATACCCAGAGGGATGTTTGCTGTGTTAAAAATGCTTCTATGTGTTTGTTGTAAAGCTTTCATATAACACTTTAGTACTTTACGCACATAGCATAGCTACTGAATACCCTAAATATGTGTTATTGAGTGGTTGCCAGACTATTTATAAAAACAGCTGCTTTCGAGATTATTGAATTAGTGAAATTAGGTCACACTAGGCGAGTTTTGGTTGTAAAAGTAAGTAAATTTTATTAATTATTAATTTTAAACTGATGTTTTTAACAGGGGCAGAAGCGACAAAAGTAAAAAGAGTGCGGGAGAATGAAATAAAACGCTGTATTTTATTTTATTGCGTTCAGCTTAACAATTGCTCAATTCAATTTAACTATCGATTGTACTGTCATCGAACTGGCAAACAGCTGACTTAGCACTTATACGACAAAAGAAACGTAAAAAGTGCACTCACTAGCTACACTGTATTATATATAACACTTTACGCACTTTTAGCTACTGAATACCCTAAATGTTTCTTAATACAACAAAATCATCAACTGCAAACTTCAAATGAGCCCAACGCTTTTTCTGAAATTGAGCAGCACTTGCCTTTGATTTTAAACGTCTTTTTGTTAAGCAATTGTCACCAATCTTTATGCTGTACAGGTTCTTTGATTTTTGCTAAGATAGCTATTAAAGTCTTGTTCACTCGTTCAACCTGACCATTAGCCTGAGGCGAAGCAGTAACTACCTTAACGTGTTCAACATTGTTCTCAAGTAGAATATCACAAAACTCTAACGAGGTAAAACACGATACTCTATCACTAATGATTCGACGAGGTCTACTATAGTCAAAATATTTACTCAGACATTCACAGACCTATTTACTGCTAGTTGTATACATATACCATACTGAGAACAATTTGACAAACTTTGTAAAACTCTCAATTACAACCAAAATATGTTTCTTTTTGGAAACAATAGATGATAGAGGTCCAAAATGATCGATATGCAGTGTGTCAAATGGCACTAGTTTCTTTGGAATGTTGTGTAAAGTTCTATTTTTAGCATGGGAAGGGACAGTAAACGTAATGCACTTTAAACTTTAAACAATTTTGTATACAGGAATCAACCCTGGCCGTCATGTTGGGGAACCAATAATGTTTCTTTATTTCACTGACACACTTCTCTGTTCCAAGATGACAAAGTCTTTCATGTAAGGGACATACAACAAGTTACTATTATTATCCGCTTGTCGATAAACAATGCCATCATCTAGAGTAAAATTCTTAACCACTCCATTCTCCAATTTCTCTTTCAATTTATTTATATTTTCATCTCTATTTTGTGTTATCTGAAGCTGAAAATTAATGTCTTCACTCTCTTTTAATGCAATCAATTGATTGGTATTTTGGGTTTGTGCCTAAATTCCTCAAAGTATCTGCAGTAGTATACCTACTTAGGCTATCAACATGTTTCATATATTAACTGCTTCGACGTACAACAGTATAGTTGTAATTTTCAAGTTCTACAGCCCATCTTGCGATGCGTGCATTGATGCTCTTTCGATTCAATGTTAACGCCAAGGAGTTACAGCCGGTGATTATTTTAAATGGAATTTCTTCCATATAAACTCTGAATTTATTCAATGAACATATTATGGCTAAGGTTTCTAACTCAAAACTATGGTATCCTCTTTCAGATTTTGTTGTCGATTTTAAAAAGTAACATACCGAATTAATTCTGTTATCGGATTGTTTTAGCATAAGGATACCTCCAAATCCATCGGAACTAGCGTCGCAATATTATTCTGTTTCTCTTTCTAAATTAAATAAAGCTAAAATTGGGGCAGATATAAGTTTCTCCCGTAAATATTCAAAAACAACACAACACCTCTCATTCATTTCATATTTTGCATCCGCCGTAGTAAAATCATTCAAGTGTCTCACTGTTCTGGAAAACCCAGGAATCAAACGTCTAAAGTAAGAAAACAAACCAAGGCACTTTTTCATTTCAATAGCATTTTTCGGAATCGGAAGGTGTTTAATTATAGCAATATGCTCGTTATTAGGGCTTATACCACTACCCGAAACTGTATATCCCAAGAAAATACTCGTAGATACTCGTATAACAAAATTGGCAATTGCTTAGTTTAATTTCCAATCTGTATTCCGCAAGTAGCCTAAGTACTTTACCTAAGACAATAAAATGCTCTTCAACAGTTTTAGTACCAATTGCAATATCATCAATATAAACAATAACATAACCTTCCCGAATCAATAGTTGCCAGATAAAATTAATGAATCTCTGAAACACTGAAGGTGCATTTTTTAACCCAAATGGCACTCTAATGTATTCATACTGGCCGCCTGGTGTGACAAATGAAGTATATTGTACTCTTGTCTCTGCCATTTTTACCTGATGAAAGCCCGATTTTAAATCAAATAACGAAAAATATTGGTTACTCTCCATTCTTCCCAGGCAATCATTAATAAGAGGCAATGTATATCCATCTCTGATAGTGATTTTATTTAGCTGTCTATAATCCACACACATTCGTTTTTCACCCGTCTTTTTCTTGACAAGAACAATTGCTGATGTATAACGCGAATTACTTGGTCTTATGTGGCCCTTAGCCAACAATTCTTCTACCATGGCATCCACCTCCTGTCTATCCTGGTAGGACAATCGTCTTGCACCTCAACAAATCGATGCGTCCGCTTGAAGTTTGATTTTCATTTCGTAGTTGTAGGTAATGGGCAAAATATTTCCCAAATCTAAATAATTTACATTTATCACATCATCAATTTTGTTTCGATACCATTCATTTAACTTTGGGTCAATATTATAAGTATCCGGATCAATGCTTAATATAAAGTCACTAAGATCGTCATTCAATTTATTATCACTGAGGTATAATTTTCCTTCACAATTTCTATTACTACTCTCTTGTGTAATATTTTTCTTAATAGAAAGATCGGAGGACAGCGCAGGAGCGTTTAACAATCTTACTTCATTTACCAGCTTTTGATTCGAACATTTACTCATCAAGTCAGCAGTTGGCAATATATTCAATTTATTTTGTAACTTTTTTTCAGTTTTGTTTACAGATACTAGAACAATATTAAATCTACTTAGAAATTTTCTGCCCCGAAGAAACTCAGTTGATAGGCATTTATCTGGCAAAATATAAAATCAAAAAAATTCTTTGACTCCATCATACTCAATTTTAAGTTCAATCTATCCATATGCTAGCAACTTAGATCCACTGATACCACGAAATTCAATTGGGTACAGATTCTTTCCAATATTTTTGAAAGGCAATGTCGAATATCTTATAAGGTTAATACAGCTACCGATGTCGAACAAAGCAGAAAGAAACTTTGAATCAGATATGGAAACTTCATCATTTGCTACAGGCGTCCACAGTTCATCATCGTTAGTCATCTCCGAAAGTTCACTAGCTGCAGCCACGAGCTGCGTAGTCTTAACCACCGCCTGCTGGCAATCTCGTATTTTGTGCTGGGATGATCCGCACCGGAAACATGAGTTCTTCTCACGTCTAGGTGCAGAGCATGAAGAAGAGTAATGTCCGAAGCTGGAACAGTTATAACAGAGCACCCTGTCACTGCTACTAGATGTTGTCGAAGTTGCACCCGCTCCTGTTACTAATGTTATCTTTGAGCTCGACGAAATCCTCTGATGAGACGAACGGAAAGTTTTGTTGCGTTATTCGATGTATCTGCGTGACAGTTGCTTAAGATCATCGAAAGTCATAGCTGAATACAATAGTGCAATACTAGAAGAATTATATTGAAGACGTTCTATGATGAATTTAACCTTCTGCTCCTCAGCAATATTTGCACGTGATGAAATTTCTCGCATTTGAAAAATGTAGGCTATGACTGAAATCTTTCCAGGCATAAATACAGTTGTCTTTAGCAAATCAATGATTTCGGACACTGAATAGTCACGGCCGAAGTTCATGAATATTGTAGATTTGCCTAGAAATAATTCTCCTTCTGATCCCAACTTCATTAATCGAGGAACTCAACGCAACTTAAACATTTCGCTTTCGTCAAACGCACTGCAAATATGCTCAAAATCAATAAGCCACTAGTTTGCATCTGTATTCTTTGCACTGTTGGACGGGGCAATGCACTGCAAAACATCTTGAACATTAGACATTAGAATTTTTGTGACCATTCTGCCAATATGGTCTTCTTTTTACCAGTATTTATCGCAGCATCTAGTTCCATTTCATCTGTATAGATTTTTGGGCACTGTTCTAGCAATTTGTTTGATACACCAGGTCCCAATACAGTAGTGTCTGATTCGGAGTTGGTGTTAATATTCCCGTCGGACAATTTTTCACTTTCGATGTTAATTTTGTTTTCCATAGCAATCCTATGTAGTTGTCTTAATATTGCATAAGCTGGGAATTCAATTTTGAAGTGACTTAATTTATTTATAAGTTGTTGTTTTTTCATTTTAATAGCAAAATTACAAATATTGCATGCGGAAGAAAATTTCACATCACTTTTTCTGATACGTCCGTATAAGCGCGGTGCACTTTTCGATGTACAGTTTCTCAAAAAGCACTTTCGATACGTATGTAAGAGCTTCACTTTTCATATGTGCGTACTGAGTATATGCACAGGCAATTTATTGACTAATGTTTATGTTGTCAAGATGTGGAGAAAATATTAGGTGCACTAGGCTTCTATCCCACTTCTGAGGTTATTACGGAGTTCAATATCTTATTACACCCTTAACCCATAAAATGGGTAAATAAGGGTATAATGGTTTTGTGCAAAAGTATGTAACAGGCAAAAGGAAGCATCTCCGACCCTATAAAGTATATATATTCTTGATCAGCATCAACAGCCGAGACGATATAGCCAAGTACGTCTGTCCGTCCGTCTGTCCGTCTGTATGAACGCGTGGATCTCAGAGACTACAAGAGCTAGAGACTTCAGATTTTGTATTTAAGTTCTCCTATACCATGAGCAGAACAAGTTTGCTTCAAATTATCGATAACTATTCTGGTTTCCGATGTACACATGGAATCACTAACAGAAAAATATCGAATTTGGAAAATCTAAAAATGAGGGTCGAAGTAATGGGTAATGATAGAACTTTTCTGAAAATTTCGTTGGTTATAAAACATCGGCGATATTAAACTTAATCGATTGAAGCTCAGTCAGTCTACCAAAGTCTTACATAAATTTAATTTATTTATTGCAACTGGGTTCAGGGTATCTTCTAGTCAGGCTCTCCCAACTGGAGCCTTTTTACTTTTTTTTTTTAATTTAATTACAAAGTTTCGGTCTCAATCACTATTTACGTCTTCTCTTTTCTATGGCTGTCGATCAATTGACTCGCCATACACTTTCCATGACTATCATAGATATCGGTATTTACAAAGTATTGGTAGGCGTTGTACAATAGTATCGATGAGCAAAAGGTTATAAACTATACAATAGTATCGATAAGCGAATATATATTCAACAATGGTGTTAACTGTACCTTGGCTGCATACTCATATAACCCAATACAGCCTAACAAAATATATGTATAAAACGAAATGTGTTCAATTTACGCGTGTTGAACTTGCAAATTCTCTCTCTTAAACATATGATCGCGCTTAACGGAACCGCGAATGCAATTGGCATGGGCGTAGTGAGAGGTAGCATTGGCAACTAAAATTATGCACGGAGTAATATTTTTTAGTTTAATATGCATAAATAGTTTTCTTTATTTCAGTTAATAAAAAAATGTTTGTCACAGATCGTAAGGCCGGCCGCACACCGGAGCCAACAAAACGTCTTTAGGCGTTTTTTTTTATGTCGAACCGAACATGAATCCATTGCTTCTTAAGGCCGGTCGCACACCAAGACCGACAAACAAAAAGCCATAACATTTGTTGGTAGCGAACATTGTCGAAAGCCGTTTTTCTATAGAGTTTCATGGGGGCTTTATAATTTTTTTATTATAAATTTTATTAGGAAACGGATGAAAAACAAGTGGAAACGTTGCAGTCGGACGCAACCGACTGCGGCATACTCGATACCAGTACAGATGTAGATTACAATATTTTTTTTTAAATTTGTAACTTCAAAACTAAGCCATCACGACTGTAATGGGGCTCTTATATAATTTTAAGAGCCTTAAAGTCGATTTGAAATAATTTATTAAAAACATTTCCAAGTTCCCCACTTAAAATTACCTTAATTTTTTTTTGATTTTTGCAACATATACATACATATGTGATAAAATGAAAAAAATAAATACGTAATGATTAAAACAAAAAAATATATAGTTAAAAAACTTAAAAACACTCTTTTAGAGCACATCAAACTAAAAAGTTAAAAATAATTTTTCAAATAAGCTTAAAACAATAATAAATGATAAATAGCATTATTGTAAAAAAAAAGCGTTGGGCGCTCGATGTACGAGAAATATGGACAAAGCGCCCCACGCTTTTTTTTACAATAATACTATTTATCATTTATTATTGTTTTAAACTTATTTGAAAAATTATTTTTAACTTTTTAGTTTGATATGCTCTAAAAGCGTGTTTTTTAGTTTTTTTAAACTATATTTATTTTTCACTTTTTAGTTCGATGTACTATATAAGCGTGTTTTTTAATTTTTTTAAACTATATTTATTTTTTAGTTTTTAGTTCTATTAATTATTGAAAAAAAAAATTTGTAAGTTTTAGTGAACACGAACATGGTGCAGATTAAAAAAAAAAAATTTTTTTTTCGGCCGTGGACGGGATTAGAACCCATGATCGGTGAGTCCGGGAGCGAAGACCCGTGCCTTAGACCGCTCGGCCAACGAACAAACTTGAGGTAGTGGGATATACTGACAGTAATAAGCCACTTGCTTTTAGTCCAAAGGAGAGTTAAAAAAAATTTTTTTTTCGGCCGTGGACGGGATTAGAACCCACGATCGGTAAGTCCGGGAGCGAGGACCCGCGCCTTAGACCGCTCGACCAACGAACGAACTTGAGATAGTGGGATATACTGACAGTAATAAGCCACTTGCTTTTAGTCCAAAGGAGAGTTACATACATACAAACAAACATACAAGTGAAGCTAATATAAGCGTGTTAATAAATAAATAACACATAAAAATTTGTAAATAATAAAAATATATAAATAAATAACTTAAATATATATGAATAAGTAAAATATCACACATAAATATTAACACAAAAAAAAAAACAATTTCTCTTCAATCAATAAGCTTTCAAGGCTTACCGAAATCCCTCTATGATGGCTATATATTGTTTCATAAGTTTGCGCGCTGACCCTCCCTCCCATTAGAAATATTTGAAAATGCCCCGTCAATATGGGTATCGGACTTGTTGGTTGGTAAATTTAAATCGAGAAGTGAAGTATAATTTATTGAGCGTAAAAAGTTATAAATCCTACTGCTACTAATAATATTATAAAAAACATAGTGGCGCATAGTTAATTTTGGCTATGCCACGACTATGATACCCTTCACACAGCCAAATCAATGCTCCCCCCTCTTATGTTTCTGTGCAGTTGTTGGTAATTTTTCGCTAATATTTTTACTCTTGAGCGAGATTTACTTGTTCGTGTGCGACAACAATTTGACATGTAGGTACTTGAAAGTGCACGACAGAGACAACAATTGATAGTACGATATGGTAAACTTGTATGGTGGCTTTGTCGTAGAATGCTCCGATCGGGATGAAATTTCATAGTGAACAAGCCCGACATGATCTAAGCAATCTGTGAAAGTTTCATCACGATCGGTTCAGCAGTTTAGCCGGAAATCATGTTGATATGGTAAATTTGTATGGTGGCTATGTCGTAGAATGCTCCGATCGGGATGAAATTTCATAGTGAACAAACCCGACATAATCTAAGCAATCTGTGAAAGTTTCATCAAGATCGGTTCAGCAGTTTGGCCGGAAATCGTGTTGAAACAGACAGACGGACAGACGGACGGACGGACGGAAATCAATTCCTGAGCTCGTCCTGATCATTTTGATATGCAGTTTATGGGGTCTCCCATCATTCCTTTAAGGCGTTACAGATTCATGACAAAGTCAATATACCCTGTTTCACATGTGAAGGGTATAATAAGAATGAAAAAGCTCACAGACATAAGTTAAGGTCGCCCAAAACTAAGGTATTGATTGCTATATAAAAAAGTGAATTGATTGAATAAATTCTCAAATTCTGTTTCAAATTTGCGCAAAGGATAAGACGGACTTTTTTATACTACTAGGACCCCCAAGGACTTGTTTTTAAACAAAGCGCACTCAAAGACATGTGACCCCGAAAAATTCTGACCTGTCGAACAAAGACTTACATGTTGGTATAATTCATTTTAAATAAAAATAATAGTTCCTGTGTGTGCAATCTTGTCGTATGACTGTTGAAAAGTCATTTAGTTCAAATGTTTCGTGTGAGTATGAGGATGCCCCAACAAAACATAGAATAGAAGATTGTAAGAAGAAGATTGATTGATCGGACGAAATATCACTAAAATGGCAATGCTGACTTTCGGTATTATGGAAAATTAAATTAAATTCGGAAGAGTTAAGTATAATATCGAAATGCGTCTTAAGAAGTTTTTCGGAGCGTAAAGTTTGAAGTTCTTGATTTACAGCCGAGCCTGCATCAGGGTTTGGTGGATAAAATTCACCGATTATGTACAAACCAGACGCATTGGTTGCTCTACTACATGCTACATATAATGCTTCTCGGCGCATTTTGCTAAAAGTGCGGACAACCACTTTGTTATATGTTGCACCCTGACTCTTATAAATAGTAAAAGCTTCGGCAGGTACTTCAGGAAATTGTTCGTGGTCAATAGTTATTTGCTCGTTGGAATGGTATTGAAAACTTTTAAAAGTCTTCTGAACTGGTGTCCAAGAAGTTTCTTGACGATGTGAGTACTTAGCTCGAGCATTAACTCCTACACTTTCTTCTAAAAAATTTATCTACAAAATTATTGGTGTGGCTGATCTGACTCCTGCTTCCATTAAAATTCCTGTTGCTCCGTTAACTAATACATCAGCAGTGTCTACATTAACCGTCACCATATACTTTGCTGTGGTTTTCAAAATGAGAGAATACGGTAATCCCTGCGTTTGGGAAGTTTTAAAATCCTGAACAGACTCATGAATTCGACTCTTGGCGGAGGCATTTAAATGTGCGGCTTTTACAAAATCTCTAGCGTTGGGAATATGTTGGTCAGTTGTAATTGAGTTAAGCTTTGTTGTATTGAAACTATTAACTTCGGCGTTTCAAAAAGATGAATGACATCATCTGGAACTTGGTCAATTCTACACATCCTGTTTTTAAATAAATCTACGTCCTCTGTAGACATTTGACCAGATGCTGTGTTGTTGAGAGCCATTGCCATTAAAGCATCCCCAAAGAGAAGACCCAAATAAGGCACTATAAGGGTTATGCGACTCGGAAGTAGATTGAAATATCCATCTATCTCCTATCGGACGTAGTTGTCTAATATCGCCGAAAACGATCGCTGAAATTCCTCCAAATGCAGATTCATGGTTGTTGAAAATTTGCTTAAGACGGGAGTCTATAAACGAAAACATCTTTGATCCTACCATTTAGATCTCATCTATGATTAAAACTTTAAGATCAATTAGAATTGATCGACGACTATTAAGCCAATTTGCGCCCAATTCTTTAAAAGCCGACCCAGACTGGTTAATGGGAAGAGAAAACATAGTTTGAATGGTTTCACCATTGATTCCAAAAGCTGTTTTACCAGTTGGAGCACACAATATGACTTTTGCCGAAGTAGGATCACATCCAGCTTTACTATTATAAAATGAAGTTAAGGACTGGTAATGTGCTGATATAAGACGACGCAACGCCAGTGCCCCCACCAACAAACTCATGGAAAACGTTCTTCATATTAGCGTTATCAAGAACACGAGAAAAAAAGTTTTTTGCTCAATTTTCTGGGGAAATGAGTGCAGGAAGCTTAATAAGACGAACATTATCTGTTTCTTCAGAGGTGTTATCATTGGCATTCAAATTTAGGACATTCAATTGATAACTTATTTTTGGGAAAGCTAGAACTCTAAATTCTTCATCAAGAACCACTTTATTTTCTAAATTTTCTTCTTTATCTTCACCTTCTACAGCATCCCTAAGCGCGTCTTCTAGCATAGTTGGTTTTCCTCTAAATACGTCGTAGTTGTCACGTTCGTTGTTTATACGGCTCTCATGTTCCCAGTAATGTGCCTCACAATTCCTGTCAACTAAATCACACCCACGATCTCATTTTCCTCGTCATCGTCGGTATCAATATTTTGGCGGGACACTCTTAAAGTTTTGCTATAATTATAGTTTGCGGCAAAATCAGCTAAAGAAATATTTTCAAGATCATTAGGCCGCTGTACATAATGATCTAACAGACTAACTGTAAAAATGTCTGTGGAATTTTGAGCTAAATTTTCAAGTTGTTGCTTGGGCCAAAGCATTCTTACTCTATTTTCGGGAAGTACTGTGTTGATATAAACATCGCCATTACTGGTCTCGGACATACGCAACCCCATACAACAGTACACGGCTTCCTGAGCGGAAATCTCAGTGCCAGCAATGAATTTATGCCCAATGTGTTGCAACTTTTACTTAATTTTGTAATTGTTGAGCTGTTTTATTTCATCCACGGCATTGAATTAATTTAGAAATCCTTCTCTGTGATTTATTAATATAATTAATAACATAACTGCAACATGCATACGGATCTAATATAAACTGAATGTCTATATTAGCTCTTTGCATCGCAAGAATATGTTTGTTGTATGCGTTTACTTTTATTGCGTTAAAAGAACACTTAAGGAATATTTGTGGTTTCTTTAAACCGGACCAAATTACCATTATATATTGCTCGTAAGTGAGGTTGATTTGATCGTGAGCTAAGAAATCATCAAAGGTGTCAAATGTCGGCAAAAGGAAAATTTAACAAATTTTGAATAGATTGATCACTTTCGGACAAAGGAAAAAGAATTTGTGTTTGGGGCATTGGAGGATATGGAATACCAAAGTGGCATATGCGGACCCCCTTATTTCCCGCGTGCATTAACGCCCATGATTATGCTTTTGATATTCAATATACTTGCTAAGATCAACATTTGTCACATCTGTAGTGACAAATTGGTTGATAAAGTCTATTTGCGGTGTAATAAACCTAATTTTTGGGGCACCTTTAAGCCAAAACATACCGTGGATGTGAGGGGAACCTCTTTGTTGGAATTCAACTCGCCAATAATATTTGATAACTGGATGATATCAAAAAATCCCGCCTTCTTGTTTCATAAGTTTTATTGCAAAGCCGTTGCACTATCTTCGGTTATGTGCTCCTTATCAACATTTTGCTTCAAACAGAACTAGCAGTTCACCCACCTAGTTTCAGCAGCCGACAGAGTGATAAAAAAGATTGGCAAATAAAATTGTCTTATCGTTGCTGTTACCTTTTTTTCTCATTTTCCCAATGAACTGGAGATGAGCGAATACCTTTTAAGACCCGATAGCCTTCATCATGAAGAGTTAAATTATTTACTAAATCAGCATTAAATGCATGGGCTTCAGTTGTGCAGAGAGGAGCAGTGTGTTTTCGCAGGCAAATTGAAGTATTACTTTTAATATGGATCATTTCCAACTTTTTATAATTATAAAAAATTTTATCGGTTCTACAACCTCGTCTATCGTAATTTCTAAGCTCAGATCTAAAAATAGTAGTGAAACTTTCTAAACACATTCTTTTTTTTGCCAGCAAATATAGTCGGAAAAGACAATTATTCTGCATCCCCATTTCCAATCATATCTAGGGGTCTTTGGCCTTCGCCGGCGGCCATTTGAATTCTTTGCATATTGACCTGATCTGCTTGATTTTCGTCTAACAGTGTTTCTTGCCCACCTGAATTAAGCTGCTCTTCTTCTATGTCTTGTTGGGCCTATTTAAAGCGATTTGATCGAACAAAACTCTGTCCTCATTAGTTGCAAAGACTGCCATATTGTTAGGTGCGGACATTATTTGTTCATTAATAGAAATATTATGCTTCTGATAAAGCTCAGTTGAAACTAAAAAGCGCATGGCATCAATAATTTTAGAAGGTCTAATTGTTTCAGCCCTGAAATCATGGTTATATTCCAATCTACGTTTGAGGTGGAGCTGAACAACCTCAGCTTCATGAAAAGCTCTTGGGAGAGAGGTGGGAATGGGAATATTTACAATAGCTCCTTTAATTGCATTTTCACGTTCTTGCCCTAACGACTTAATTATCATAGATGGAAGACGTGGAGAAATTGGTCTTTCTTCAAGTCCTTCAAGCATTGGGGAAGGATTGGGAAATCTAGGCCATTAGTAATGGAATTTTTTGGCAGCCTATCTGATTTTATAGTGCGACTGCATAACTTGCAAAACTTTCAGATACTATCTTCAGAAGGAAATTCTCTGGATCAAAACTATATCTGTGCACTATATGAATTGTTTTCTTCACTATATTGAGATCCAATATTGATGCGGAAACCAAAGCCCCTTGCAGCAAAAACAAAGTTGGACAGGGCCTTGTTTAACTATTTTATTAAAAGCACTTATTTTGGAATCTAATTGATTATAGGCTGATCGGGGGTTATTTGCTTGCTCTAGCCCACTAGGCTCTTGCGAGACTGCTTCCCTTGCTAGCATTTTGCCTTTTAGCTGGATTTCTGCTCTGCTTAGCTAGCCTACGTAAACGGTTGCTGCGTATACGAGCTCTTTGAGCTCTATTTTGTTCTCGGATCAAAATATTTTGCGCAAGCTCCTGTTGGGGTAGGGATATAGCCAGCCTTTTACGAGTCTGTTCCAAAAGTCTGTTATGTTCGTTTTGTCTATGCGTTCTTCTACGAGTACTGTTTACCACTTGCTCCCCATGACTTACTTGTAAATTGGTCCGTCTTCGTGCTCGTTGAACAGTATTTTGTGTCTGTTCGTTTGTCCTTAGACCGTCGTTTTGTCTCCTAGTTGCCCGTCGCGAACTGTTCACTATTCACATTTCTATATCTTGTCTGTTGATTGCTCAGAAATTCTATAGTCTGCGTCATTTCGACGAATTCTCTGGGATTCTGCATTTGCATTCAATTCTCTGTCTATATACTCGACACTTTCACGGCGAGCTCTAATTCTCATTGCCTGCGCTCGCAATCTTTGTGATGCAGTAAACCTAGTCAAACGCGGCATTTTGAATTTGTCAATTGAACAATAAACTTTCAGCTAATAAAAAACATCTGCTAATAACAACCGAGTTATATAAAATTTTTGATATTTTATATAAAACTGTAATAATCGAATATACCGATATTTATAATAAATGATATAAGCATATATAAACAAAAATGTGGTCTTAATATAAAAGCACTAATAGTTATTATATAGTTGTATAAAAATATATTTCAAATTCTTTCGCATAAAAATACCAATTAATATATCTGCTTTAAATGCAGCACAAGACTGCGACTTTAAGTTGGCAAGCTTGCCAATTGATTGCAAAATAATTTAATACATACTAGTATTTGAATGTTATAATGTTAATGAATGAAACATTTAAATTAAATTGGGTTATATAGAGACGAAGAGAATTTGAAACGACCGATTAAATCGCGTTGCCAAATTTGGCAAATAAAAAAAAATTTGACAAATAAAAAAACAAAAGAAAATTCTTAGAAATTTTAAAAATTTTATGAGAATCAAAAAACAATTTAATTCAACAGTCTTAAAAAGACTTCTTTAGCAAATACCGGGTACAGCAGACGGCTGCGCGTAAAATGTATCCACGTCTTGACGCTACAAATGTACAAACCTACATATGTACATATGTATGTCACACACAATGGCACTGTTCACTGTATTCACTCGCGATTATTTAATTTAACGTTTCACAGAGTTTAATTTAAGCAGTAATGTTATTTTAATTAATAGTGTTGTAATATTAAAACAAAGAAACTATAAATTTAATGTAAATATTGCGTTATTGTTAAATTTGATGCGTTCGATAAAAACGTTCGTTTTAAATAGAGAGAGCAAAGAGAAATATGTGCCAAAAGTAACGGGACTAACGCAAGAACGGTAAAACTAAGATTGAGTAGAAACTGGCTTATGTTCTGCGTAGATGACGTCACATTTGATGCATGTGTTGAATATTTGCCTTATTAAAATGTAAATTACTAAATTTTGTTTTTTAGCAACATATAATAATAATAATATAATAAGAGAAGCAGTTTTTACTTTATTATCATTCATTTAAATTAAAATAAAATTGATAAGAAATGATTTACATGTGACGTTTCGACCAGCTGTTTATGCGCTATGCGTTATCTGTTGTAACACTCTTAATTATTTATTTAAATATCTAGGATGGTTAATAGTTTAATCGATTCTTTTCGGCAGCTGTTACATATACATGTTGTCAGCGTAAGGTTAACCGGAAAAGAGACAGAGGCAAGATCAGTGTGGCCGAACCACACTTTCTGATAAATCTTAATACTAACATCGATACCTTAATACTAGCTTACAATATATCGGTATGCACGAGCATAATACAACATAAACAATCGATAGAAATTAAATATAAATGTTGCACAAAATAAATACTTTACAACTCGGCCGTCCTGACAGGGAATCGACCTCGATTCCACCTACTCTAGATCATAGAGGGCTTGAAATCTTACCAAACGGCGGGTGTTGCCTGCGGTCAGACATCAAAAGCACAATTTTAAACAGACGTGAGCCACAATTTTAGTTTAGAGGACTCCAGCACACCATCATACGGAAGCTGTGTGAGCTGGGAGCCTTCAACATCTCGGATGACATAACGATCATTCGGAAGTTTCTTGTGGATGACATAGGGACCGCGGTATCGCTTAATGAGTTTTTTGTTTATGCCGGCCGTCGTATCAACATTCTTGATGACGATGAAATCACCTTCTTCAAAATTAACGGCAGGGCGATGATATTTGCTAAAGTACTCTGTGTTATACTCTTGAGATTTGACAATGTTCTGCAGGGCAATCTTACGGGTGTCTACTAAGGGCACTTCACTAATAAGCCTATCATCTAAACGCTCAGTTAACTCATCTATAACAGCACCGCGCTGTTCGACACCAAAAAGGAGGACGGAGGGTGCAAATTTAGTTGTGGAGTGGATTGAATTATTCAAGGCGAACTCAATTTTCGGAAGTTGCTTCACCCAATCGGCATGATCCGATGGCTCGGCCAATTTAGCAATCATGGGACTTAAGACACGATTGACACGTTCCACTTGCCCATTAGCACGGGGGGAGGCAGTGGCATTCTGGACATGGATTATATGGTGGGACTGCAGAAAATCAGCGAATTCGGCGGAAGTGAAGCACGTACCTCGATCGCTAACAATTCGGCGAGGTCGACTATAGTTGGGGAAATACTGCGTCTCTAAAGTGTGACATACTTCTCGGGAATTAGTTGTAGCGGCAGGGTACAATTTGACAAATTTCGTAAAGGCATCAATGACGACAAGAAGATATTTTTTTCTAGACGGCGTGGACGGAAGGGGTCCTGAGTGGTCAATATGAAGAGTATCAAATGGCAGAGGGGTTTTCGGAATACTATGCAGGGTAGCATTACCATTATTAGCGGAAGGGGAATAGTAAATACATTTGAGGCAGTTTTTAATAAAGTTGTTAACGTAAGATTTCATATACGGAAACCAATAATGCTTTTTAATCTGTGTACAACACTTTTCAGTGGCCAGATGGCCTAGCTTCTCATGCACTGTTCGTATGACACTGTTAATCATTTCGGCAGGGACATAAAGCTGACGGACATCAGTCGGTGATTGGCAATACACGACACCATCTTGCAGCTCAAAACCAGCAACCTCTTGGTTCTCCAGGACACTCCGAAGTTTGACAATTTCTGGATCACGGTTTTGCGTCAGTTGTAGTAGGAAATCCAGGTTCACATCATCCACATATGCAGACGTGTCAACATGCGGCATACAAATACCGGACCGATGTACAATGGTATAGTTATAATTTTCTAAAAGTAATGCCCAGCGGCCAATTTTCGCGGAAGATCCACCATTTTTAAGGGTTAACGCTAATGAATTACAATCTGTTATTATCTTAAACGGAATGAACTTCAGGTATGTCTCAAAACGCTTTAAGGCGTATACAATAGCCAGGGTTTCCAATTCATAACTATGCAATTTGGATTCTGGGATGGAAGCGGTCTTCGAAAAATAACACACAGGATGAAATTTATCATCAGTTTTTTTCTGCAGGAGCATCGCTCCAAAACCGGCGGAACTAGCATCACAATGTAATTCAGTTTCAGACTTTGGGTTATAAATAGACAGCACCGGTGACTCGATCAGTTTGGACTGCAGTGTTCGGAATGATTTAAGACACTCATCAGAAAAAACGTAAGAGGCATCTTTTTTCAGCAGGCGCGACATCGGATAAGCAATTTTGGCAAAGTTGGGTACAAAGCGGCGGAAGTGAGAAAGAGACCCAAACAGCGTTCCGATTCTTTCCTATCCCGGGGTTCCGGCAGACTTTTTATAGCTTGAAGGTGACCTGGTTTCGGGGTGATACCAGAAGAGTTTGCTAAATACCCCAAATACTCCAACTCTTTGTGCGCAAAACGACACTTAGACAATTTAAGGCGTAACCCATTCACTCGTAAGGTATAAAGTGCCTCTTTCAACACTTGCAGATGGGTTTTAAAATCACTCGACGCGATCAATATGTCGTCCATATAAATCACTAATTGACCTCTATTGATCAAGTCCTTCAGTACAAAGTATACAAATCTAGCAAAAACTGGAGGACCATTACATAAGCCAAACGGCATGCGTACGTACTCAAATTGACCATCAGGTGTTACAAAGGCTGGGTATTTAATCGAATCAGGATACATTTTGACATGGTGAAATCCACTTTCTAAATCTAGTAAAGTGAAGTACGATTTACCCCCCAGATGTTCAACACAATCCTCTAACAGCGGAATTGGAAAGTGGTCACGGACAGTTATTTTATTCAGCGGGCGATAATCAACACACTTCCTTAAGGTATTATCTTTTTTTCTAACGGGCACTATAGCGGAAGCGTAAGGGGAACTACTATGACGGATAATGCCGGCAGTTAATAAGTCATCACATATTTGGCGCACTTCGTTACGCTCGTGATGTGATAATCGGCGGGGTCGGCAGAAAAAGGGGTCTGACTTGTCAATTCGATTTTCATTTCGTAATTGGTCGGTATAATCAGTTCGGAAGGGACATCAACATAGGAGGCGGAAATAACAGACTGCAACTTTGTAGATTGTTCTAACGGCAGAGTAGGCTCTATATTAAACTCATTTCACTAACAGCAGGTAACTCGATTGCATTAATGGCTGCTAGGGCATCACTCAACGAATACTCAGACATGACGGAACACTCTATTTCAGTGGTACACGACTGTGATTTGGCAGGTATAAACTCATTTTCATTAAGCGACCGGGTTGACTCATTTTTGGTCATTGTGCGTTTGACATCTTTCCTAAACAAATCAAGTGAATTAAGGACAGCAGTGAGTTTCTTGTTACAATTCATTTTATATTTATCTAACTTCGTTAATTTACTTTTTGTATAAGACACTTTTATTTTACATAATTTCAAATTTGTTTTAACAAAAAAGTCTCTACCCAAGATCATAGGCAAATTTGTGGCACTGCTAGGCAGTACATCAAATTGATGGAATACTGTTTGTTGGAATATTCTAATTTCACACTGAATTTTTCCTAAAGACGTAAGTTGGTCGTTACCTAGACCACGGCAGTTCAGCAGGGTTGGCTTCAGGCTATATGAAGATGGCACTTCTGATTGCCGAATGAAACTTCTAAGACTACCCGAGTCGAGAAGGGAAAAAATATTCGTAAACTCACTGCTTTTCACTTGATTTGACATAAGGGCAACACTCACCATTTGTAGATGATCTACTTTATCTATCAAGGCGTCTCCGCAATAGGGAAGAGTGACTGCGTCGGCAGCGGCGGCGTTGGTGGCACCGGAAGTTCCAATCTTGGACGGGCAGTTCTTATATATATGGTCCAGTTTGCCGCATTTAAAGCAGGAATTCGCTGGTCTGATTGGCTTCGGGCACTGGGACTTATAGTGTCCAGATCCAAAACTATTAAAGCACCGCACATCCTTACAGCAGGGAAGGCATTCGTGGACGGAAGGGAAACACTTGTAGCGGCAGGTTGTCGAGGCAGAGGCTGGTTCACGGCAGCCACTTGTTTGTCTAGATTCAACGACACTGCAAGCTGGGTTATCGCTAGAACAGCAGACGGCGGGGCAGCAGCTTGAACAGTTGATGGTAAGCTTAGCACTTAGTCAGCGGACAGCAAGGCGGCAGCGGGAGCAGTTAACAGCGGGGTTCACGTTGGAACAGCAGACATAAGCAGAAGCAGTTGACGGCGGGTCATCAGCAGAAGCAGTTGACGGCGGCGTTAACGTTGGAACAGCAGAAGCAGTTGACTGCAAGGTTGACACTGGAACAGCAGACAGCGAGGCGGCATCAGAAGCGGTTGGCGGCAGAGATGACGCTAGAACAGCAAACAGCAAGGCATCAGCAGAAGCAGTTGACTGCAAGGTTGACACTGGAGCAGACAGCGGGCCAGCAACAGGCGCAGTGGGCAGCGGGGTTACTGCTTGGACAGCAGGCAGCATGGCGGCAGCCGGAACAGTTGACAGCAAAAGTGGTTCGGCAACAGCAGACAGTGAGGCGGCAGCAGCAGCGGTTGACGTCAGAATTGTTTCGAAAACGGCAGACAGCGGGGCGGCAGCAAGAACGGTTGACGGCAGGGTTGCTGGTGGCGCAGCAGACACAAGTGCAGCAGCGGAAGAAGTCGACGGCAGAATTGGCGCTAAAACGGCAGACAGCGGGGCGGCAGCAGAATCGGTTGACGGCAGAATTGTTTCGGAAACAGCACACAGCGGGGCGGCAGCAAGAACGGTCGACGGCAGGGTTGCTGGTGGCGCAGCAGACACAAGTGCAGCAACGGAAGAAGTCGACGGCGGAATTGGCGCTAAAACGGCAGACAGCGGGGCGGCAGCAGGATCGGTTGACGGCAGAATTGTTGCTGAAACAGCAGACAGCGGGGCGGCAGCAGGATCGGTTGACGGCAGAATTGTTGCTGAAACAGCAGACAGCAGGGCGGCAGCAGGATCGGTTGACGGCAGAATTGTTGCTGAAACAGCAGACAGCGGGGCGGCAGAAAGAGCGGTGGACGGCAGATTTGGCGCTGAAACAGAAGACGGCGGTGTTGCTGATGGCACAGCAGACAATGGGGCGGCAGCTGGATCGGTTGACGGCGGTGTTGCTGATGGCACAGCAGACAATGGGGCGGCAGCGGAAGAGGTTGACGGCAGAATTGTTGCTGAAACGGCAGTCAAGTGGGCGGCAGCAGAATTCTTCGACGGCAGCGTTGACACTTGGGCAGCAGCAGGCGCAGTGGGCGCTGGGACAGCAGGTGGCGAGGCAGCAGCAGATTTTGTCACCTCTGATACCAATTTGCGTATCTGCACAAGGTTCGCTAGCGGCGGCACTGTAACGTTATTTGCCTTCAGCAAATTTAACATCTCTTCCTTATTCAAGCCCATCTTTGTTGATTGGGCGTTAAATACAGGTTGGGCGTTGGGCGTATCCCACTTCTGAGTTGTAACACTCTTAATTATTTATTTAAATATCTAGGATGGTTAATAGTTTAATCGATTCTTTTCGGCAGCTGTTACATATACATGTTGTCAGCGTAAGGTTAACCGGAAAAGAGAAGAGGCAAGATCAGTGTGGCCGAGCCACACTTTCTGATAAATCTTAATACTAACATCGATACCTTAATACTAGCTTACAATATATCGGTATGCACGAGCATAACATAACATAAACAATCGATAGAAATTAAATATAAATGTTGCACAAAATAAATACTTTACACTGTCTTTCTTGTATCTTGGGACTAACACACTTAAGGTCTGTTCGATAGCTGCACTAGGTTGCTCTAGTGTACACTAGTTCACAAAAAAGTGCACTTTTTTAAACTAAACTGTTCTACCCTGCGTATTTTAGTGTGCCCTGACTTAAGGCCTATTTACTCTTGACTTAACTTAACTTAACGTAACTTAACTTAAGGAATGTATGCGTTTACTTTCAACTTAACTTAACGTAAGATATCAGTGTGTCAGTGCTGTACAATTATGTAAGCAGTGCTGTTAAACAAAAAAAAATATATATATTGACCGCTCGTTGGCGCATTTTGAATACAACGATGCTACCAAGTCCAAACTGCTCTTTTTTTTAATGTTATTTCTATAGTCTATTGACTTTTTATCATAAATTAAACTATGATTTTCAATTAAATTTATAAAATTATGCTCATCCATTTCAATATTTGAATTTGTAAACAGCGCTTTACGTTTTGCAGCACAGTTTTTGATCAGCTGTTTGATTTTCACATTAATCAACACTGTTCAACTTAAGAACTTAACGTAAGAAGCTGCAACCTGCAATTTCAGAATTAAAGGTCCAACAAAACTGTTGAAATATTTATTGTGTTGTCCAGCAAGTTCCTTTTATTTAATAATTACGCAGTAGTTTTATGTTTATATATAATGATTCCTTTTATATTTCACGTATTATATTTTTTTTCTATGCGCACACAACCAGGCATTTATACAAAAGTTGAGAAAAGAAGAACTATACAATACGGTGTTATGGGATTTCTGTAATGTTGTTTTTGCTGTTAACATAACATCCTAGTGAGGAGTGATGTTATATCCAAGACGCCCCCTCAAAAATTACATTATAGTATTTGAAACTATTTACTTCAATTCATGTGACTTGTGCGCATTCTGGGGAGTATAACAATATGATCCAGCATTTGCTGCTAGGATTGGGAAAACCCAGATAAAACCAAATCAGATCATTTAAACTAAACATAAATGACTTCAATATTTTCGGATTAACTTCATTATATACTAGTTTCATAATGGTTGAAGATAATTCAAGCCATAAGGCAGATTGAGTCAGCTGACTCTTACGTTAAGTTAAGTTAAGTTAAGTCAAGAGTTAATAGGCCTTTACACTTTTCTGTACTCTTCTACACCACCAAATATGAAGAGCAAAAGAGTGTGAAACAACAAAACAGCTGATTTGTGTCAGTTACGGGTTTTAGCTCTTCAAATCTGTTTAACACTGCAAGTTTTAACAATAATACAAAATATCAAATGATTTTATTTTATAACTTTTTATACAATATGCAGAGCCTGAAATATATTCAGATCAGCAAGCAGCAGCTGCCGCACCCAAAGAAAATAAAGAAAAGGCTATTTGAGTGAATTCAAGCACAAAATTCCTCTTGTAGCTCGCAAATGCGTTTAAAATTCTTTATCCGTGTAGGTTGGAATAGTTTTATTCAAATAGTCCATCACACAATTTCTTTTTCCTATCGGGAAATTAATAAATCCTCTTCTTCATCGCCACTTGGATCAGTGAAGCTTTCAATAATTTCATCACTGTCGCCATCAATTAACTCAATTATAGTGAAATTTTCATTGTTAATCAAACTCATGTTGGTCATGTCAGTCAGCTGTTGCTTCATTTGCTCAAACTTACACCTTTTTTGTGCGACAGTAGCTCTACATTTTTTTACACCTAAAATTTTCGGGGCTGTATTTTTCGTGTTCTGTTCTGCACTGCACTACCCTACACCTTCTACTATCAAACAAACCTTTAGAATATAGCGATTGCGTTGCATGCCTCTGTATTGGTGTGGTTAGCAGCCAGAAAAATCAAATTCTATTATACTGGCGACTCTTCTTCTAAACACAGACTACTTATGATTAGAATTCCACTTACTGGCAACTTAAAATTTTGCATTATTTGGAGCCTTCTCTTTAAAAGCTACCTTTAAATTGAGCAAGAACAGAGCATTTCATATTTTTTCTTTTTATTATTGGACGTAGATGTACTAACGAACAGTACAGTCAAGTGGCCCAACGATACCAAGCACCGGCTTGTTAACGCGCGGACCCACGCACTAAGCGACCCACCTCCCGCCCATCCGACCGAGGGGCGCTCCGCTTAACGTGCGGTTACGATGATCGCGAACATGCAGACAAATGACACAAAACTAACTTTTTTATAGAGCAAGTAGGAGTGGCACTGTGTATTAAGTGGGAAAGATCGTTATAAATAGAACACAGAATACGAAAAGGGTTATGAAGAGCATAATTAGAATTACAAGTTTGAAGAGATATAGGTACAAAATTTCTAGTATTTCTAATAGGAACAGCAAAGTTAATTTGGTTAATTAATTCAGAAGAATTAATTTCACCATTAATTAATTTGTGAAAAAAGGAAAATGAAAGCATTATTCTACGATCACTCAGAGAAGGAAGATCTATTAGTAAAAGTCTACTACGATAAGACGGCAAATTATTGTTAGTGTCCCAGTTAAGACCTCTAAGTGCGAAGAGCAGAAATTGTTTTTGTACCGATTCTATTTTATTCTGATGAATTTCGTATTTCGGAAACCATATACAAGATCCATATTCCAGAATCGGTCGTACAAGAGAAGTATACAGAGTTTTTGTTAAGTAGGGATCGTTAAACTCCTTCGACCAGCGCTTAATGAACCCCAAGACACCAGATGCTCGATTGGAAATTGAAGAAATATGCTTGTCAAACTTAAGCTTTGGGTCCATAACGATGCCCAAATCGTCAACCCATTCAATTCTATCTAGTGGTTTGTTGTCAAGAAAATAAATATTAAAAAAGGGCAAACATCTAAAAAATGACATTACTTTACATTTACTGTAATTAAGATTTAAAAAATTTACTTTACACCACATTTGAAAGTTGTCTAAATCTCTTTGAAGCTGTTGAGCAGCTAGGGGAGTTGCAGCTGACGTGCATAACTTTACATCATCAGCGTACATCAAAACCCGAGAGAACTTTATAACCGATGGAAGATCGTTTATAAACAAAATAAATAATAAAGGACCAAGATGACTACCCTGAGGAACGCCTGAAGTGACCTGAACCGTCTTGGAAACGGACGCTTTGAATAAAACCCTCTGAGTTCTAAGAGTTAGGTAGTCTTTAATCCAAAGAACTAGAATATTTGAAAAGCCCAAGAGTTCTAGTTTATGTATTAGGAGATGATGATCTACAGAGTCGAAAGCCTTACTAAAATCAGTATAAATAACATCAGTCTGCAATTTGTCCTGAAAACCCTTGATAACAAACGAAGTAAATTCTAAGAAGTTAGTGGTAGTAGATCTGTGCTTCATAAATCCGTGCTGGCACGGTGAAATAATAGATTTACAAAGGTGTTGAAGATGGGAGGTTATTAATTTTTCAAAAATCTTAGGAATAGCAGACAACTTGGAAATACCCCTATAATTTTGAACATAAGATTTGTTTCCTTTTTTATGGAGAGGAATAATAAATGACTCTTTCCAAATTTTTGGAAAGGAGCCTAACTCCAGGAACAAGTTAAACACTTTAAGCAACGGCTTTAAAAGACCATGAGCGCAGTGTCTAAGCACACAGCTTGGCACTCCGTCAGGTCCTGGGGAAAATATAGGTTTCAAAACATGAAGATTATTTAAAAGTGAGTTTTCAGTGATTTTCAGTCCAAAGATGCGATTCGAGCCATTAACCCGATAAGGGTAAGGCAAACCGACTTGAGATTGACATGAGCTATAAGTCGTTTGAAAAAATTGGGCAAATATATTTGCAATCTCCTGATCAGAATTGGCCTTCGTTTCCTCAAAGAATACTTCCGTTGGAAGTGTCAATGACCTACGCTTCGCATTAACAAAATCAAAAAATCGCTTTGGATCCTGCTGAAACTGTAATCTACACCGAGTCAGGTAATTCTTATAACATAGGTTATTTAAGATATCAAAACTGGCACGAGCAATCAAGTATGCAGAATAGATTACCGATGAGCCGTTTTTTCTAAATCTCTTGTAGAGTTTAGATTTTCGATTTTTGAGAATTGTCAACTCTCGGGTAAACCACACAGGTTTGTTAGACCTGTTTAGCTCACCAACCGGGACACATAAATCAAATAAAGAATATAAGGTATTATAAAAAATACTGATTGCCACTTCCAAGTCGTCAGACTCGTAGAGGGGAGACCAGTCAGTTTGGGAAAAAAGCAGAGCGAGTCCCTCAAAATCAGTTTTCCGAAAATGACGAACTCGACTCAAAGGCATCCTGAAATTGCAACGCGTTCGGGAAGGTAAATTAATCAACAGCTCCAACGTAGGATGGTATAAGTCTTCGGGATAAGATATAGGCTGGGAACGGGAAACGGATGAAGATGATGAATCCAAAACAAAAATCAGATCAATCATTTTATTGAGAGAATTTGGGATAGCATTAATTTGACTCAATGACATCCCAAGTAGGTCGATTAAAAATTCATTCGGGGCCGTGGGAGTCAGGGCACCAGAGTCAGGACAAGAAATCCAAGTAGCCTCAGCAATGTTGAAATCACCAAGAACAACAAGAAAATCACGATCAGAAAGCAAGGCAGAGACAGAATGAATAGCAGATAGATGTGTCTCATAGATAGAGAGATCAGAAGAAGGAGGTATATACGAACAAGTGATAAAAATGTTAATACCGCAAATGTTTAGCTATACAGCAATAAACTCTATATCAAAAGAACTATCTAATACGACTGTTTCAGAAGGAAAGTCTACATTCACAGCAATAAACACTCCACCACCACGCCGAAGAGTACGGTCCTTTCTGTAAATAGAATATGTACTACATAGAATTTCGGAATTGAGGATGTCTTGCCTTAACCACGTCTCAGTAAAGGCAATGACATGGAAAGGGAAAGAAAGACTATTAAGGTATAAACTAGTGAGCTTACTACAAAGACCTCTTACATTCTGATAGCCAAGTAAGAAGGAGGATGTTAGTTTTTTGAACTATCAGTTATTGGGAGAGTTACCTTAGAACCAACCACCGGAAGGGTAGATACAATCGGGGGCCGATTTTTTTTCCTTGCAGTATACTCTTTCACAATTATGTGTTCTGGCCAAAATTCTTTGCAGCATATAGTGCAAAAATCTTGATTCGAAACACTGATTTTAAAAGACGAAATGTTCCGATCATAAGCAAATTTGAATTTCTCCACCGTGACATTGGCATTCGATTTGGCCTTGATATAGACCTTGACATCATCTGATGTTAAATCAGGGGGAAGCCTTGAAACAAATATTTGTTTTTTAGGTGGAACAGCAACAAATTTTTTAATTATATCCTCCACTGAGGCTGGTTTGGAAGACTCAGTCTCGGATAACTGAATATTTGGCTCTTTAAGTTTGATAGAGTTTTTTTGTTGATTAACATCAACACTACTAACCACCAAAGAAACCGAAGGATCGGGATCAGATAACACAATATCCATGGGAGTTATTGGTATATCATCTAAGTTCTCGATAATTTTAGTTGGAGGGACATGAAGATTTTTATTTACTTTATTTACTTTATTTACTTTACCCTGCGGTATCGGAGCGTTTGGAGTATTTTCCGACATCACAGAGCCCGATAACTGCCCAACGTTGGCCTTTTTACGCTTTGGAGAATCCATTACGAGATTTTTCTCGTCTAGGTTTCTTTGAACCGATGAGAACTTTTCACACAGTTTATTCAACTGGCAGAAAATGCCCTCTAAGCCAAGTTGAGTATTTATAAAGCTTGCAATGTCTTTTTTTTCTCCAAACATGACCAACACGGCCACTCTAAATTAGTAACCTTCATGAGGTCTGAGACACGGCCAGTAATGCCGGCACATTGCTCATGAGCAACATTTGTGCACATCCAGCAGCAGACAAAACCCATTTTTGAGTTTGCGCGGACTTGACAATTCGCATAGCAGCAGACAGACATTTTATTTAATTGATTAAAAGGGAAGAAAAGTACAAATAAAAAAAAAAAAAAAAAAAATATCGCTGCAGAAAATTGTTATGATTAAAATACAGGTCCACCCTAAAGTGCAAATAGTAAAGCTACAAACAAAACTTACTTCACAGCTTCACAAACAAAAACGGCGCGAGCGCGACCACCGAAAGCAACAAGCAACGGAGAAGAGTTTGACCGCGACCAACACCAACACAAAAGAGCGCGTTAGAGTAAACGATCAAGAAACGGTTTAATGCACTGCAGTGCTTGAAAAAAAGAGAGAGAGAGAGTGAGCGTAAAAACACAAAACCAAAACAAAAGCAGGCGGCAGCAAGTTGAGCAAATTTTTCAGTATGCTGGACTGCAGTTTGTTGTTGTGTTTGGAATCACTTTAAAACAAATGCAAATTAAATTGTTAATTTACTGTCCACTTTAGGTTTAGGCAAACCGGCAAAACACAAAGTCACAAAACTATTAGTTTACACAAAGACGCGAAATTAATAGCAGAAATAAAACGCACAATAGTAAAAAAGCGAAGCGCATAAAAAAAACACGTCCGTTGCGATGCAAAGCGAATGTACCCCACAACTGGATGCCATAGGACCAGATGGGCCTCAGAATAGCTTTATAAACGAGCAGTTTTACTTTAAGTTCCATTTTTGATTTTTTGCCGATTAGCCAGTAGTACTGACGCAGCCTCAAATCGGCCTGTTTCCGTTTTCGGGCTAGGTGCGCACGCCATGTTAGCCTCCTGTCCAGAGTGATACCAAGGTATTTTGGAGTTACTTCCTCAGGGATGACTGTTCCGTCTAGATAGACGTGCGGACAATTGCCCGGACGCAGGGCAAACTTGGTTTGTGTCGACTTTTCCTGGTTTACAGAAACGTTCCACCTTTTCAGCCAGCCGTCAAGTAGAGAGATTGCATTTTAGTGCTGCGACTCATGGCGTAGTGCAGGTCTCTGACAATGTGGCCTTGCTCCAACATTGCCTCCTTAATGCTGTCTTTCTCGGTCGAATGATGCAGGCCCTTGACCACAATTCGGTAAGCTCTCTCGTCACGAGGCTAGAAGGTGTAGTATCTTGAATTGTTAAGATCTAGGTGATTTTTGAGAGCAGTGTAGCCTGCCTTATCACCCATCATCACTCTTACTTTGCCGTCTCTTTCTGCCTTGTAGGAAAAATCCTTACCCTTGCCAATGAGTTTGCGTATAGCCATGATCAGGGCGTTAATGTCAAGCACATTTGGGATTATTATTGGCGGTGGCTTAATAGTTTTGGGAATGGGCTGTGGTTGTTGTTCGGTGGCGTCATCTGTGGCTTTCAAAATTTCATCATCGCTAATGTTGTCGTCATCGCTTGAGAGCAGCTGAAATGAGTTCGTGCTCAGAACAGAAGGAGCCACAGCACTTGTACTGGGACCGTAGTTTGCGCGTGAAGGCCTGTGTGCTGCTTTACGCTTTTTTAACCTGGGTTGCTTAGTCAAGCTCCAGTTTGAGTCCTCACTGTCGTTGTCGTTGTTAGCCTTACGATCCTTATTTTTGCTGATGGGTAGAACGCTAATTTGATTTGATTCGCTACCCGGCCCCTGCCAATTCATATTGGCGCCAGCCGCCGGAGTTGCTGCGGCTGCGGCACTTGCGGATACCTCGTTAGAAACGCTTGAAGAGGGTTCGTTCACTACCTTTCTTAAGGCCTCGCCAAGAAGCACTTTATTTTTCGTCATATCAATCGGCTTGTTTTGCTGCTTAGCATTTAGCCGAGGTTTAATTGTCCGCCTAGACGTATGCATCACTTTTCGCGATCCAAGCCAATACTTCAACCTTGGGGACAGTTGAAGGACTTGCTCAAAGCTTCTAACTGGTACCCGAACCAGACTAACGGGAAACTTTTAGACAGCCAAACGCTGTTTTGCAACACTTGCAATGACGTGGCTGTCAGGCAGCGGAGTCCCACTTTTCATTAATTTACACAGAGTTTGTTTAATAAAATAACTTCTTCACAATCACTTACTATCACAAACAGCGACTTCAGAGGGTGACTGTACACAGCTTGTGCCACTATTATTGGCTTGTCTTTGATTAATAAGTGCTAAAATTGATTTTAAAACACTAGCGTTAGTCTGAGACGTGCTGCTCAGCAGAACATAACCTCGAAACTGATGACTTTGCTGTTTGTGCAATTTTTTGTTATTGCCTTTATGGCTGTATTTGTGGCATACTTTTGTGCTGTATCCATACAAAGGCTATCTCAGATGTAAGCTCTTTTGAGAGCTTTGGTTAAATTGTCTATTTCTGTTGCATACGCGCTGGCCGACTTTTCGTTTTGTTTTAGATTCATTAATTTTGCTTCAATAACCGCTACTGTTTCGCCTTTTATATTGTTCTGCAAAGTTTTGATTATACAGCTGATTTTGTTTTCATTAGTAACTAGTAGTCTAGCGTCACCTTTTAACTTTGTTTTAATTATTTTAATTGCTATTGTTTCGTGTGTGTCTTTTATGTCATCTAATAGTTCTAGCGAGTCGATGAAACTTTGCAAGTTCTCGCTCCTTCCGTCAAACTCTTGGACCACTTTTGAAGCTGAGTTCATGAATTCTATACTTGTTTTCCCCATGTTGTGATCTTTTTTCGAACGTGTGTTTTGTTCTGTCTTATTTTCTTCTTTTTCTGTTATTGGTGTAAACGTGGCTTCTGTATTTACTAGCGATTATGTTGATTTTATCTTCCAAGTATTTAATGTCTTCAATATATTTTGTTTTTGTTTCTAAGTCAAAGTTATTTTGGTTTGAGTGGAAAAATTGTTTAATATAAATAAAATTATAAAAAATTATTTCTAAGTGTATATTCGTAGTATGTGTTTGAATATTAATTGACTTATTAATGCATTTGTATAATTAAAAAAAACTTTTTTTCTAATTTTTAACTCATTTAAATTTTTATCCATATATGTCTATATTTCATAAGTACCCACTACTTTGTAGTGTATTAGGTATGTTTAAACTTATTATTTTTATTTTTATTTTATTTATATTTTCTTTTTAACTAGTTATTCTTATAAGCATATTTTCTATAATTGCTTAATTTTGGGTGAAATAAGAATGTATACTTTTTTTTTTCGTGCGTATTCAAAATTTATTTTTTATATATTTTTCTTTCATATTAGTATGGTGGCGGTCTACGCCTTTTACCACTAAGGTGAATTTTTCGAGCACTCTTATTTATTATTTATGTTTATATTATGTTGGTCATCGGCTTCTTTAGTCTGCTGGTTGTGCTTCTGCTGCTGGCGTTGCCTTCTCCTCGTTTCTTCGTCTTCCAGAGCGGCGATGCGCAACCAGATTGCGCTTGCAATTTTCCAGGGAGGTGGGGGATCAGCGTTTACCTTCTCTATGAGTGCTGCCCTTTGTCGTCTAAAGTTGACCAGTTGTCCTCCTCTTCTTTTAGGTTTTTGTACCACCGGGATTCTGGTTAGTTGTGCCTCTTCTTGCTCCTTTTTGGCACGAGCGGATATAATCTGGGGTTGGCGCCTTTTGTAATCTCCTATGGAGATTGGCTTAGGTCCAGCCTGAGGGCATCGTTTTATTGCCTCGTCTATTTTTAAGCGATGTTCGCTCATATTTGTATATGTTTCTTTTTATTTAGCTTTGCCGTTTAGATTTGGCAATAGCTAGCAGGATCAGCTTTGCCGTTTGTACTGTTGGCAAAAGCTGGCAGGATCGCCATATAATGAAAGGCGAGAGCTTGACTGTAAGTGATTTATTATGGACTTAGCGTCCGTATTTATAGCAAAAGTTTACATGTGTTCTTATGGCTAGGTAAAGTAAACATAGGAGTGAAGAGTTACTTATATAGTTCTTAAGCATAACTTATTTAACGGTGAATAGGATTGTCAATATAACTCTTACGCATTGGTTTAGTTGTGCGTACAAGCTTAGATTAGCTTAAGCTTGGAAGCTTAAAAGCTCCTAACTGTATTTGACACGTGCGGGTGCTTAAGCTTAAAATCTAAAAGCTTTGGCACCGTGGGCTTACGTTTATTTGCCTAAGGCCAATTCTATTAATATATTATTGTATATATATATATTACACTAGAATTATCAACCTAATAGGCACTGCATTAAAATTCGTAGCCGGCACTCCAGATTTAGACTATTTCGAGAACTTGAAATTCACACAAAGCAGCTCATAGAAACAGAGAACAGACAGATAAATATTAACACAAAGACTCAAGAACAAATAAATGCACTAACAAATACAGAAAATATTTTAATAGAAAATGCAAAAGCAAAACAAATTAAAACAGAACATTTATACGAAACTTTGCTTTCAAGAAATAGGGTTATAATTGCTGAGCTCGAAGTCTTAATGCTGTCGGTCACACTTACAAAAGTTGGAATGATTAATCCCGCAATTTTAGACTCTAATGATTTAAAAAACATAATCAATGAACACTCTACCAATATTACTGATACCAACAAGAATTCACTAAATAGAGCTGCCAAACAGCAAAATTCCATTATTCAATTGGAACTCGTAACGTAACTAACCGTAGCTAGTGAATTCTTGTTGGCGGCACCTTGTCGCTTGGCAGCTGTTCTTGCCGTTTGACGCTTTGCACTGAACAAAAGGGAATGAACTTAGCGGCACCTTGTCGCTTTTGATTACTGCTCTTGCAGTTGTGCCTTTGTACAATTACCGTGGACGAAGCTCAATACAAATTTCACACACATTTATTTTGTTAAAATGTTTCACTTCAATTTATATGTATTTATTCAAAAAATTACTTAGTTATTTGGCATGATATTTCAACTTTCCTTTAGGCCTCCAAGTTGGCTCCAACAGCTAGTTGCGCTCGCACCGAAAATTAATAAGTGCCGAGACGACAAAAATGCACTGTTTTTATATTTTGGGCGAGTTTGACAAATCCTAAAGCCGAAGTCCCTGCTCGGGCGCCATAAAAAATCGTAAGCTTTTTTACGAAATAATTTTTTTTTGTCGAAAAACGCGACTTCGATTTGAAGGGTTAGCTGTGGCCAAATGAAACGCACTCAGAAGTCAATTCCAAATTTTAATGCGCTGGCGCAACCAGCGACTACAAACGAAAATGAGCGACTAACATTACAGCGATTATACGAATAGTGCGAAGCTTATGAACTAAGAAAGAGTGGCTTAACTATGTTACTGATATGTTAAGCTTATCAATAGAAGAGTAACTATGTAAATAATTTAAGTGAGAATGTGACTACACTCAAGGTTGCTACTTCATTTAACAATTTCTTTTTCTCTTAAGAACGAACTAAAACTACTGTGCTAACAACATCCACACATTAGAAGACGACATACAATCTGACATTGCCACAACTCACAGTGAGTTGTCACTTACCTACACTATCGAGAAGACAGAATCACCGGTCAACTGCTTTCGAAATCAGATAATAATAGAAGAAAGCGGAACTGCCTCACTTAGAACGGTTATTATGTTTGGTAAAAAAAACTCGACATCTCTTGTAATTCTCAGACAGAGAAACACTCATCCAGAGAGTATGTGATGTGGTTAAGAAAGACGTTGTCAATGCAATTTTATGCGAGCTACCAATACTGGCACTAATTCAACATAAGTTAATAGAGACATTCCCGACAACCGCTTTCCGTTATACGGATCTCATGGTAACTGACATCTTAGACACAAACGAACAGAAGGAAACTACTATCACTGAACACAATATGGGTCATTTGGCAAACGAAGTCGTGGCAAACTGTAAAACCTGTCATAAAGCAAAATATGATCGTCACCCCAAGAAACTAACTCTCTCTTCATACACAGGCGAAATATTACATATTGATATATTTTCAACCGACAAAAAGTATTTTCTCACTTGTTTAGACAAATTTTCAAAATTTTCGATTGTCCAACCAATCTCTTCCAGAACAATAGCAGACGTAAAAATCGCAATTTTACAGCTTATGAATTTCTATCGACGAACAAAAACAATTTATTGCGACAATGAGCCATCTATCAAATCCGAGACAGTCAAGTCACTTCTAAGCAACCAATTTAACGTGCAAATCGTTAACGCACCACCACTCCATAGCACTTCAAACGGAAGAGATCGCACATTGCCTAAAGATCGAAAGAATAATTGAAGACACAGTCGAACTTATACGCCACGCAAATATAGAATACAACAGAACTATCCACTCAGTTACCAATAAAAGACCTATTGACATAATGCATTCGTCGACCACAGAACTAAACACAGAAATTAGAAACAAAAGTTTTAAATGCCCAAAACTTTCAGTTAAACAAAACAAGACAGAACAGAAATTTCAATGTTGGAGACAAGGTCCTTGTAAAATCAAACAAGAGATTGGGAAATAAACTTACGACCTTGTACACTGAGGAGCCAGTGGAAGCGGGCTTTGGAACCACAGTCTTAATTAAAGGGAGGGTGTTTCATAAAGACAGCTTGAGGTAAAAACAGTAATCTTATCTTTCCTCCTTTTTTCTTTATTGACACAATAGGATTTGGACAATACTTCTTCTCGCCAATAACAGCTAAAATAACGGACTACACCAACTCAGACTACATACTGATTATGGACGGAGACGTAACTAGTTGGAAGGACTTCCAATACTTCAAACATTCAACTAACTTAACCATGTACTCAGCAATAATAAAAGATACGGAACAACTAAAACCCCTTTTACACGATGAAGTTTTTTCATGAAGTTTTTTTTCATTCTGTTTTAAAACATCTTCGCAAATCTGGTCGCATTTACACGATGAAGTTTTTTCATGCAGCATTTTCTTTGTAAATGCAACTCTGATTTAAATTTATGGTCGATAAACATATATCTTATCCATCGATTGTTTTATTTGCTAACATATAATTGATAGAAGAAGTAACAAGTAAATAAAATGGATTCAGTGAACATTTCTACTAATAATTTCTTAGCCAAAACAATGTATTTACTATTGGCGCTAATATTTGCTTGTGCGATATTTCGTATCGATAACTTTATTATTCACATCAAACACTGTGCAACTCTGTGTTTACATGCAATCGGAATAAGGCAAAGCGAAATGAGAAAAATAAATCATTGCTTCACAAGTCATGAAGCATTGCTTGCAGCTGGAACCCCTCTACAACCTTTGCCTACAAACGAATGCTTCAGACGCAAAAACTTCATCGTGCAAAAGGGGTCTAAGAAACCATTTCCCCAAATCACATACGAGACAGATATTAGATTCAGACTTACGACACCTAAAGACTCTCATAGCAGCGGTAAACGTACACCATAGACATGCTAGTATAATGAAAGGCGAGAGCTTGACTGTAAGTGATTTATTATGGACTCAGCGTCCGTATTTATAGCAAAAGTTTACATGTGTTCTTATGGCTAGGTAAAGTAAACATAGGTGTGAAGAGTTACTTATCTAGTTCTTAAGCATAACTTATTTAACGGTGAATAGGATTGTCAATGTAACTCTTACGCATTGGTTTAGTTGTACGTGCAAGCTTAGATTAGCTTAAGCGTTTATTTGCCTAAGGCCAATTCTATTAATATATTATTGTATATATATATATATTACACCTCCTTTCTTTTGGAAAAAAAAAATATACATAGATATAATTAAATATTCAATATATATATTTATAAATACATATATATATATATATATATATATATATATATATATATATATATATATATATATATATATATATATTTTTTTTTTATTTTTTTTTTTTTTTTTTTTTTTCAGTGTTTAGGTAATAGTTTTATTCTGTCTAAGTGAACAGTTTGCTTTTTATTTTTCTTATCTAATACGGTTACATTGTTTTTTTATTGTCTAGGTTTATTATTTTATAGTTTCCCGTATATTTGTTTTCTAGCTTGTGCGCTGTTTCATTTGTTATTAATATATCTTGACCTATTTTGAGTTCTGGGTTTTTTGCTTGAATATTTTTTTTGTTTTATTATTTTATTTTAAATGTTGTTAGCCTTGCTTTTCCTTGTTTTATTATATACTATACTGTTATATCTCGTACGGGCTTACTGCTTCGAACACCCTTAGTGTATATTTTTTTATTTCGTTTTTGTTTTGTGTTGATTTGCTTATGTCTTTTTTGATGTCGATCTTGTGGTAACCTTAAGTATATTATTATTATTGTTATTATTAGCTAGGTTTTTTATGTCCTTAAATTCTATTCGTGATAATGCGTCTGCTGCCGTATTTTCTAGTCCCTTGATGTGCTGAATTGTAAAATCATATTCATCTAATTTTAATCTTATTCTTAATAGTTTTGATATTGGATTTTTTTAGCGAAAATAAGTAAACTAATGGTAGATGGTATATCTGTATGAGAAATTTTTTTCCATATATGTATGGTTTAAAGTGTTGAATTGCCCAATGTATTGCAGTTAACTCTTGTTCGATTGTTGATTTATTGCTTTCACCAGGTGTGAAAGTTTTAGATGCGTAAGCGATTGTCAATTTTTTGTCTCCATGTTTTTGGCTTAGGACTGCTCCGCAACCTATTTTACTTGCGTCAGTGGTAATACAAAATTATTTTTCAAAATCAGGGTATTGTAGGATCCTTGGACTGAGTAACTGCTGTTTCAAGTATTAAAATGCGGTCTAACAGTTGTTGTCCCAGTTAAAAATTATGTTTTTCCTGGATAGTCTATTTATGCAATGTGCGGTTTCGGCAAAATTTGGGATAAATCTACGATAATAGTTACAGAACGCGATAAACCTTTTAGCTTCATCCCTGTTTTTGGGTATGGGGTAATCTTTAATTGTTTTGAACTTGGTTTCGTCTGGTAGTATCCCTTTGTTTGTACACTGGTGGCCTAGAAACGTTACTTCATGTTTGAAGAACGCGCATTTGTCTGGGTGTAGTTTTAAATTATACTTTTTGCACGTGGTAAACACGTCTCTTAAATTATGCAACATGTGTTTCTCGGAACATCCTAATATTATCAGGTCGTCCATGTAGAGGAATGCTTGAGATGGTGTTAGGCCTGCGAAGGCTAGGGACATCATTCGTTGGAATGAGTTTGGCGCTACTTTGAGGCCATATGGTAACCTTTTGAATCTAAATGAGCTTTTGTCCGTGGAAAATGACGTTACATTGTGTGAACTTTCTTCTAACTCTACTTGGTGAAATCCTGACATTAAATCTAAACAGGAGAAGAATTTTGCCAATCCTAACTGATCTAGTATGTCATCCATTCTGGGAAGAGGAAACTTATCTGCAACTAACTGTATGTTAATTTTTCTATAATCTACTACCAGTCGCCACCTTTTTTCTGTGCTTCCCGGTAAGGATTTTTTTGGCACTAATAAAATTGGACAATTGTACTCAGATATAGATGGTTCAATAATATCATCATCGATCAATTTGTCCACTTGTTTATTAATTTCTTCTTTTTGACTGTGTGGGATTCTATAGTTTTTAATGTATACCGGGTTAGGATTGGTTAGTCTTAGTTTTTGTTTGTAGAAATTGTTTGTTGATATTTTGTCTGTTTATATTGCGAATATTTCGTGAAATTCTTCGCATAGTTGAGAAAGTTTTTGTTCTATAAACTTTGGAAAATTTTTCCTTAATTTTTCCATTATAATTTCTTTATTTCCTGTATTAATGATTTTTGGTTTTATAGGAACTATATTGTAGTTTGACAAATTTTCGTGTACTAGGTGGATTTTGGTAATATGTGCCTCCGTAGTGTTTGTGTTGATGATTCTTACTTATGGTGAAAGTTTTGATATGATGGTATTTGCTATAAAAACTCCTGGCTGAAGTTCCTGGCTTGGTACAAAAACATCCGTTTCTTTTTTTGAGTGTACTTTTTCGATAGTTTCTGTTCGTGCTGGTATAACTAGTATTCTATTGAATTGTGCGTATCGATGGGTATGTTGATGTTATATTTTATGCTGTGTGGTTTTATGGTTAACCAGTTTGTTTCTTAATTGATCGTGCAATTAAATTTTTTGATGAAGTCAAGTCCTACTATACCATCGCAGGGGACTGGAAAATCGTTTTGTACAACTTGAAAGCCGTGTTGCAACGGTTGGTTCTTAAAGTCTAATTTGATTTCTCCTAACGTTTACAGTATATCTTTACCAATGCCATTAAGTCTTGTGTTCTTTTCTCTATTAATTCTTTGTATGTTTGGCGCAGCTTTGAGTTTTATGAGGGATATATCCGCTCCCATGTCAATCAACAGATTAGTGTTAATATTTTCGCTAAAATTTATATTTATGAAACTAGTTAAGTTGAGGTTAACGCTATATATTTTATGAATTATTGTTCTACTATCAAGGGACCTTCGTAGTTTTCCAGCTGTGTATCTTCGTTTGTTACTCTTATATTGTTATTGTTATTAGATCTATCGTTTTCTCTATAGTTATTGTTGCGTTGATTATTGTTATTATTGTAGGATCTAAAGTTTGGGTTGTTTCTATTATTGTGTTGGTAATTTTGGTAATTTTGGTTATTGTAATTCCTATTCGCGTTGTAGTTTCTGTTGTTTCTGTTATTGTTTTGGCTATTTTGGTTGTAGTAACTTCTATTATTGTAGGCACTATTATGATTCTGTATGAGTTTCTATTAGTTAGAAATATACTTTTTTCCTGCTCTGTGTTTGTATTTGTGCTTACAAATTTTGCTATAACTTCGTTCATGTCTTTAAACTGGCCTGCTTCCATTATAGTGCGAACTTTGCTGTTTTTTTTTTTTTTTTTTTTTTTTTTTTTACCTTTTGATTTATTTTTAATATCTGCCCATATGGACATTAATTAAACTGTATAATTGAAAAAGTTGGCAGATGTAGATTTTTATATCATCAGTTTCAAAAGCACGTGTAGGGGAGGATCAATCGTCTTCCAGATGTGGGAGGTCGAGCGGGTGGGTCCTCTGAAGTCTTCTTGTTGTAAGGCTGTTGTCCAGAAGGGATAGGGCAAGGTTGTTCGGATGATTAAACAACCTATCAGGGTAGCTGGCACTCATCTTCCTAATTAATTCATTAACAGTTGGCATGCCCAGTTGTCTATGTATGGTGGCATTATCGTGGTACACGTGCGCACCGGAAATAATTCGAAGAGCTTTGTTTTGAAATCTTTGAATCAACATCAGGTTACTTTTTTTTATTATTATTGGACGTAGATGTACTAACGAACAGTACAGTCAAGTGGCCCAACGATACCAAGCACCGGCTTGTTAACGCGCGGACCCACACACAAAGCGACCCACCTCCCGCCCATCCGACCGAGGGGCGCTCCGCTTATCGTGCGGTTACGATGATCGCGAACATGTAGACAAATGACACAAAACTAACTTTTTAAAAGAGCAAGTAGGATTGGCACTGTGTATTAAGTGGGAAAGATCGTTATAAATAGAACACAGAATACGAAAAGGGTTATGAAGAGCATAATTAGAATTACAAGTTTGAAGAGATATAGGTACAAAATTTCTAGTATTTCTAATAGGAACAGCAAAGTTAATTTGGTTAATTAATTCAGAAGAATTAATTTCACCATTAATTAATTTGTGAAAAAAGGAAAATGAAAGCATTATTCTACGATCACTCAGAGAAGGAAGATCTATTAGTAAAAGTCTACTACGATAAGACGGCAAATTATTGTTAGTGTCCCAGTTAAGACCTCTAAGTGCGAAGAGCAGAAATTGTTTTTGTACCGATTCTATTTTATTCTGATGAATTTCGTATTTCGGAAACCATATACAAGATCCATATTCCAGAATCGGTCGTACAAGAGAAGTATACAGAGTTTTTGTTAAGTAGGGATCGTTAAACTCCTTCGACCAGCGCTTAATGAACCCCAAGACACCAGATGCTCGATTGGAAATTGAAGAAATATGCTTGTCAAACTTAAGCTTTGGGTCCATAACGATGCCCAAATCGTCAACCCATTCAATTCTATCTAGTGGTTTGTTGTCAAGAAAATAAATATTAAAAAAGGGCAAACATCTAAAAAATGACATTACTTTACATTTACTGTAATTAAGATTTTAAAAATTTACTTTACACCACATTTGAAAGTTGTCTAAATCTCTTTGAAGCTGTTGAGCAGCTAGGGGAGTTGCAGCTGACGTGCATAACTTTACATCATCAGCGTACATCAAAACCCGAGAGAACTTTATAACCGATGGAAGATCGTTTATAAACAAAATAAATAATAAAGGACCAAGATGACTACCCTGAGGAACGCCTGAAGTGACCTGAACCGTCTTGGAAACGGACGCTTTGAATAAAACCCTCTGAGTTCTAAGAGTTAGGTAGTCTTTAATCCAAAGAACTAGAATATTTGAAAAGCCCAAGAGTTCTAGTTTATGTATTAGGAGATGATGATCTACAGAGTCGAAAGCCTTACTAAAATCAGTATAAATAACATCAGTCTGCAATTTGTCCTGAAAACCCTTGATAACAAACGAAGTAAATTCTAAGAAGTTAGTGGTAGTAGATCTGTGCTTCATAAATCCGTGCTGGCACGGTGAAATAATAGATTTACAAAGGTGTTGAAGATGGGAGGTTATTAATTTTTCAAAAATCTTAGGAATAGCAGACAACTTGGAAATACCCCTATAATTTTGAACATAAGATTTGTTTCCTTTTTTATGGAGAGGAATAATAAATGACTCTTTCCAAATTTTTGGAAAGGAGCCTAACTCCAGGAACAAGTTAAACACTTTAAGCAACGGCTTTAAAAGACCATGAGCGCAGTGTCTAAGCACACAGCTTGGCACTCCGTCAGGTCCTGGGGAAAATATAGGTTTCAAAACATGAAGATTATTTAAAAGTGAGTTTTCAGTGATTTTCAGTCCAAAGATGCGATTCGAGCCATTAACCGATAAGGGTAAGGCAAACCGACTTGAGATTGACATGAGCTATAAGTCGTTTGAAAAAATTGGGCAAATATATTTGCAATCTCCTGATCAGAATTGGCCTTCGTTTCCTCAAAGAATACTTCCGTTGGAAGTGTCAATGACCTACGCTTCGCATTAACAAAATCAAAAAATCGCTTTGGATCCTGCTGAAACTGTAATCTACACCGAGTCAGGTAATTCTTATAACTTTGGTTGTTTAAGATAGCAAAACTGGCACGAGCAATCAAGTAATCAGAATAGGCTACCGATGAGCCGCTCTTTCTTAATCTCTTGTAGAGTTTAGATTTTCGATTTTAGAGAATTGTCAACTCTCGGGTAAACCACACAGGTTTATTAGACCTGTTTAGCTTACCAACCGGGACACATAAATCAAATAAAGAATATAAGGTATTGTAAAAAATACTGATTGCCACGTCCAAGTCGTCAGACTCGTAGAGGGGAGACCAGTCAGTATGGGATAAAAGCAGGGCGAGACCCTCAAAATAAGTTTTCCGAAATTCTCCGCGCGGAGAAATGTCGTTTGTGAAACGGCGGAGATATGTCGTCGGAGATGTGTCGCGACCCCATTAATTTACCTTCCCGGACGCGTTGCAATGTCAAAATGCCATTGAGTCGAGTTCGTCAATTTCGGAAAACTTATTTTGAGGGTCTCGCCCTGACTTTTACTAATAGATCTTCCTTCTCTGAGTGATCGTAGAATAATGCTTTCATTTTCCTTTTTTCACAAATTAATTAATGGTGAAATTGATTCTTCTGAATTAATTAACCAAATTAACTTTGCTGTTCCTATTAGAAATACTAGAAATTTTGTACCTATATCTCTTCAAACTTGTAATTCTAATTATGCTCTTCATAACCCTTTTCGTATTCTGTGTTCTATTTATAACGATCTTTCCCACTTAATACACAGTGCCACTCCTACTTGCTCTTTTAAAAAGTTAGTTTTGTGTCATTTGTCTACATGTTCGCGATCATCGTAACCGCACGATAAGCGGAGCGCCCCTCGGTCGGATGGGCGGGAGGTGGGTCGCTTTGTGCGTGGGTCCGCGCGTTAACAAGCCGGTGCTTGGTATCGTTGGGCCACTTGACTGTACTGTTCGTTAGTACATCTACGTCCAATAATAATAAAAAAAAGTAACCTGATGTTGATTCAAAGATTTCAAAACAAAGCTCTTCGAATTATTTCCGGTGCGCACGTGTACCACGATAATGCCACCATACATAGACAACTGGGCATGCCAACTGTTAATGAATTAATTAGGAAGATGAGTGCCAGCTACCCTGATAGGTTGTTTAATCATCCGAACAACCTTGCCCTATCCCTTCTGGACAACAGCCTTACAACAAGAAGACTTCAGAGGACCCACCCGCTCGACCTCCCACATCTGGAAGACGATTGATCCTCCCCTACACGTGCTTTTGAAACTGATGATATAAAAATCTACATCTGCCAACTTTTTCAATTATACAGTTTAATTAATGTCCATATGGGCAGATATTAAAAATAAATCAAAAGGTAAAAAAAAAAAAAAAAAAAAAAAAACAGCAAAGTTCGCACTATAATGGAAGCAGGCCAGTTTAAAGACATGAACGAAGTTATAGCAAAATTTGTAAGCACAAATACAAACACAGAGCAGGAAAAAAGTATATTTCTAACTAATAGAAACTCATACAGAAATCATAATAGTGCCTACAATAATAGAAGCTACTACAACCAAAATAGCCAAAACAATAACAGAAACAACAGAAACTACAACGCGAATAGGAATTACAATAACCAAAATTACCAAAATTACCAACACAATAATAGAAACAACCCAAACTTTAGATCCTACAATAATAACAATAATCAACGCAACAATAACTATAGAGAAAACGATAGATCTAATAACAATAACAATATAAGAGTAACAAACGAAGATACACAGCTGGAAAACTACGAAGGTCCCTTGATAGTAGAACAATAATTCATAAAATATATAGCGTTAACCTCAACTTAACTAGTTTCATAAATATAAATTTTAGCGAAAATATTAACACTAATCTGTTGATTGACATGGGAGCGGATATATCCCTCATAAAACTCAAAGCTGCGCCAAACATACAAAGAATTAATAGAGAAAAGAACACAAGACTTAATGGCATTGGTAAAGATATACTGTAAACGTTAGGAGAAATCAAATTAGACTTTAAGAACCAACCGTTGCAACACGGCTTTCAAGTTGTACAAAACGATTTTCCAGTCCCCTGCGATGGTATAGTAGGACTTGACTTCATCAAAAAATTTAATTGCACGATCAATTAAGAAACAAACTGGTTAACCATAAAACCACACAGCATAAAATATAACATCAACATACCCATCGATACGCACAATTCAATAGAATACTAGTTATACCAGCACGAACAGAAACTATCGAAAAAGTACACTCAAAAAAGAAACGGATGTTTTTGTACCAAGCCAGGAACTTCAGCCAGGAGTTTTTATAGCAAATACCATCATATCAAAACTTTCACCATAAGTAAGAATCATCAACACAAACACTACGGAGGCACATATTACCAAAATCCACCTAGTACACGAAAATTTGTCAAACTACAATATAGTTCCTATAAAACCAAAAATCATTAATACAGGAAATAAAGAAATTATAATGGAAAAATTAAGGAAAAATTTTCCAAAGTTTATAGAACAAAAACTTTCTCAACTATGCGAAGAATTTCACGAAATATTCGCAATATAAACAGACAAAATATCAACAAACAATTTCTACAAACAAAAACTAAGACTAACCAATCCTAACCCGGTATACATTAAAAACTATAGAATCCCACACAGTCAAAAAGAAGAAATTAATAAACAAGTGGACAAATTGATCGATGATGATATTATTGAACCATCTATATCTGAGTACAATTGTCCAATTTTATTAGTGCCAAAAAATCCTTACCGGGAAGCACAGAAAAAAGGTGGCGACTGGTAGTAGATTATAGAAAAATTAACATACAGTTAGTTGCAGATAAGTTTATATTATTATATTGGGGGTAAATACACTGCGACCAAATAGATCTATTGTGCCCCCTTCTTGGCCTATAGCTCTTCCATCAGGCCCAGGTGTTGCATAAAAGCAAGTACCTTTGTTGGGTCGATGGTTTCTAAATCGCCAAATTCCACAATATGTTTTCCTAGAAAACTACTTCTTTTCCTTGCTAAGGCTACGCATTCTGCTATAATGTGCAAGGAGGATTCTCCTTCCATTTCGCAGAATCTGCAAATCTCGCTGCTGACTATACCTAGCTTTGCCAAGTGACCTCGTAGTCTACAATGTCCTGTCAAGAGACCGGTGAGTATCCTGAGTCTATTTTTACCCATTGATATTACTTGCTTAAGTAAATAAGTTTCCTCTTCCCAGAATGGATGACATTCTAGATCAGTTAGGACGGGCAAAATTCTTCTCCTGTTTAGATTTAATGTCAGGATTTCACCAAGTAGAGTTAGAAGAAAGTTCACACAATGTAACGTCATTTTCCACGGACAAAAGCTCATTTAGATTCAAAAGGTTACCATATGGCCTCAAAGTAGCGCCAAACTCATTCCAACGAATGATGTCCCTAGCCTTCGCAGGCCTAACACCATCTCAAGCATTCCTCTACATGGACGACCTGATAATATTAGGATGTTCCGAGACACACATGTTGCATAATTTAAGAGACGTGTTTACCACGTGCAAAAAGTATAATTTAAAACTACACCCAGACAAATGCGCGTTCTTCAAACATGAAGTAACGTTTCTAGGCCACCAGTGTACAAACAAAGGGATACTACCAGACGAAACCAAGTTCAAAACAATTAAAGATTACCCCATACCCAAAAACAGGGATGAAACTAAAATGTCGTCTCAAAACGTCATATCTCCGAGCGGAGATATGTCGCTACAAAACGACATATCTCCGCCAAGAAAAAAACGTCACATCTTCAAGCGGAGATATGACGTTTTGTAATGACATATCTCCGCGCAGCAATTTTGAGCAAATTATGTCGATACACCAACGAAAAATACAAATAACTACTAAGTTAAGGACGCAGGCAAAAATTATTGTGATGCTCAGAATTTTTCTCACGATTGCTATAAGCAATGCCAGCTGTGAGAGGAGCTTTTCAAAATTAAAATTAATAAAAAACTACCTTAGATCGACCATGACTACATTTAGGCTAACAAATCTTAGTATATTATCAATTGAGGAAGAAATATGTGATTCCTTACATATAGATTCCATTATTAAGGAGTTTTCAATGCTGAAAATAAGAAAAATTAGATTATAATAATGAAAACAGAGTTGAAAATTAATAATGATGGACAATTGTTTTGGGTGGAATGATGGGGGGGGGGGGGCTGGCGGCAAATTTGGCTTCCGCCCCCAGCGGCACAACCATATGCTACGCCACTGGCAATAAATATGTAAATTAAATTTATAATTGACTTTGGTATACTGACTTAACTTAAATCGATAAAATTAGATATCTCCGGTGTTTCTTAACCGATTTGGACGAATTTTTCAGAAAAGTTCTATCGTTACCCATTATTTCAACCCTCATTTTTACTATTTTCCAAATTCGATAGTTTTTGTAATCGATTCTGTTTGTGTATCGGAAACCAGAATAGTTATCGATAATTTGAAGCAAACTTGTTCTGCTCATGGTATAGGAGAACTTAAATACAAAATCTGAAGTCTCTAGCTCTTGTAGTCTCTGAGATCCACGCGTTCATACAGATAGACAGACAGACAGACGGACAGACGGATAGACAGACGGACATGGCTTTATCATCTCGACTGTTGATGCTGATCAAGAATATATATACTTTATGGGGTCGGAGATGCTTCCTTCTGCCTGTTACATACTTTTGCACAAAACCATTATACCCTTATTTACCCATTTTATGGGTTAAGGGTATAAAAATATAGAAATTTGTTACAAATTCAAATTAACAGACAGATTTACTCACAAGAAGTCTGGATCTTCCAAAGTATCATCTGCTGAAAAATCGCAATCGCTCTCGAAAATACTCTGAGACATTTTTGCCTAAGTTAAAAATGTTTTTATACCTCATTCAATCATACATAAGTGACAAAAGTTACATGACAAGTGTAATTAATCAGACTTCTGATATCAAACTTTTTTAAAGTAAGTTTAAAGAACAAGTAGATTTTACATTAAATTTTGTCAAAATAAATATGCCGACTGGTGTAAAATTTACACTGTAAATGCAATACAAGGTGTTCACTTGTTATTAATAAGCAATCATGTAGCTTTTAAGTTTTTTTAAATTGTTCCACCTTCAATACTTACCAAATATTGTATTATATTCACAATTCATAGTATACAAAACTTCAGAAAATTCACAAAGTTCAATTAAAAAAAAAAAAAAAAAATTCAAACTCAACATATGAACGTTCAAACATATAAAACGAAATGCGTTCAATTTACGCGTGTTGAGCTTGCAATTTTGCATGCAGCCCCAATTTCTCAACACTGGGTGTCATATTATTTTTTAAAATGTTGAGAAAGACGTGCTTATCCATTTTTTCATCAATAAATGCCAATTGACCAACGCCAGAAGAATCGGGCTGGATTACGTGAGCCTTAGCCAATTCTAGCCTCTTCTGTTTGTTTGCCTTTGATATGAGTGGCTAGCGACGTGGTATTCTAGCATTGTACCCAGCCTTATAGAGCGTATTCCCGCACGATTTGTGGGCAAAAGTTTTCTTTAAAAGATTCCTGCAACCTCTGACATAGTTTTACAGATGATGTCATCGGATCTTGAGCCACTGCAGCCACTATAACCCTCTCTTGACGCTGATTTTTTTGGACGTCCAATTCGGCTCTCTGGCTCTAATTTTTCGCTAGTGACGTAATATTTAATACTATTACGAACACTTGCCGCTGACCTGTCAACTAATACACCAATTTCCCGATAAGTTTTGTTTTGAATATAAAGTTTTATAATCAATTTTCGCGATTCAATAGAAATTTCTGATCCTCTCCCCATTTTTGCGTGTTTGTGATGAAATCAAAACCGAAAGTGAAGCGAAAAATATAATGTGCAAATTGCAGAGGCTGGACGCAAAGTGTGATGCGAAAGAAACGGGACTTTACCGTTGCAATAGCATAAGCAAAGGCCAGTATGCTGTCTGTGCCAATACTTTTTTGGCGTAAATTTGTGCCTTTTTTCACTGTAACAAGAATAAGTAAGGACAAAATATGAATATTTGAATTTGGTTTTGTGATATAAATAGGTAACTTATCGTTCTATAAAATAGCATTTTCAATTTGGCTGTCGTCCTTCAGGATCAAAAGTTATAGCGTTCAGAACTTGATATTTGCTCTTGTGCCAATACTTTTTTGGCCCACTGTATATAATAATCTATGTACTTGGGCAGTACACTTTTCTGATCAATATAGTTTTTGTGAACATGTGTTTTGTGTATTCACTCTTGATCGAAAGTTGCCATATTTTTAGCGCTGCCAGACAAGCTACACACACCTACGCATGGAAATGCAATGCAACTTGCTGCCGCCTGCTTTTGTTTTGTTTTTGTGCTTTTACGCTCACTCTCTCTCTTTTTTCAAGCACTGCAGTGTAGAGATGGGCACGGGCCTCAAAAAAGAGGCCCGGCCCGGCCCGGGCCCGAAGAAAATATTTTAGGCCCGGCCCGGCCCGGCCCGGGTTATTTCCAAAAAAGCCCGGCCCGGCCCGGGCCCGGCCCGGCATAAAAACATCAGATAATAATATTAAAAAGGGCAATAAGCTGATAAATTTTTTTCTCCCAATTTAGTTTATTTTTATGTTTTTTTTTAACAAGCTTAAATTTAAACAAGTGGAAACGTTTCAGTCGGACGCAACCGACTGCGGTTACTCGATACCAGTATTAAAACCGGTAAAAAGAGGCCTGATTGCAAAAGGGTAGGGATGCGGCAGGGGTGTACGCTGCCTTAAAGATTCTCCGATGCAGATGGGGATGCCACCAGCTATATTCCTTTCAAATTTGGTAACTTTAGCTCGAAATTTGTAATAAGTGGAGAAAGGGAGGCTGGGGGCGGAATGGGTGGGCGTGGCTGCAAAATTTTTGATGCAGCTTTTTGGAAGTTGCTAGTAGCTATCTTCTCACCAAATTTGGTAGTTCTAGTTGTAAGGATGTGCGAAATATGTTTATTTAAAGAATTGGAAAGTTTCAAGTCTCTAGCTTGAAGGGTGTGGAAAAAAGTTGCGTTCATACAGACGGACAGACGGACGGACGGACGGACACCATGACGGACATTGCACAAACTCAATATACTCTTTACCTTCGGTATCGAGTATAATAAAAAATTTACATATTTTTGTACAAAAACATAAGTTTGTCTAGGTTTTGGCTTTTCAATCTGGTTCTTTTTTCATTTAAAATTTGCCCTGATGCAGAAAAAAGCCGTTCGCTTGTAGCTGAACTTACAGGAATATTAAGAATTGTTCTTGCTAAAATTTGTAGGCATTTTAGTTCCTTGGCATGCTTCCAAAACGTAAGAACGCACTTCTCGTTTAAAGGTGTTTTTAAATAAATGTCTATTTCCCTGTCAACAACACTCAGCTCAACTTTTCTCTTCTTGCGAAAACTGGAGTCGAGGAATTGTGAAAATTCGTGTTCACTGCGAGCGGGCGCATTAAAATTGTCAGGTGCTGATGTTCCATTTTCATTATAAATTTGGGTGAGCATTGATCGCACCGTGGACTCAATGTTTTCCTCGTTTCTCAACGGACAAAAAAAGCATCTCCCTGAATGGGGGATTTAGAAAAAGACCAACCAAGTGAGCAGTAGTAGGTACAAATCGGACCATTAACGATTTCAAGGTTTGCTCCTTGAACTCAAGCATTACTGCCGAGTCAATTTGATTCGCACTGCACATTTGTATCAATTTTTCATACCGCAACGGATATATACTCATTGTAGGCTCTTTGTCGGAGCTCAATTTTTCTGAACACTCTTTAAATACTTTGAGGAATTGTAAAAGGGAGTCCAAAAGCGTAAAATTTAGTTCGACAATGCGGTGTAGTTCATTTTTTTCTACTAATAAGCTTTTGACTTCGTGTTGAACACTATTAATACTTTCAAGCATGGTGTATGTTGAGTTCCATCTGGTTCTAATGTCTTGTTTCAATGTTTTAGTCAGCTTGCTATTAAGTCCTGAGTGCTTGAAGTATTTCACTAGCTTCTTTGAGCAATCTATCATACTTTTAATGTCCGGAAGGGGGTTTTTTTTCAATGACATCATCCATAACCAGGTTAAGGTTGTGACAAGCACAAGATAGTCTTTTAAACTGTTTAAATGCGGAGACTACATTTGCTCCATTGTCAGTTACAACAAGTAAGAAGGCTCTAGTCGGGAGAGCCCGACTAGAAGATACCCTGAACCCAGTTGCAATAAATATATTTAGTTTATATAAGACTTTGGTATACTGGCTTAGCTTCCATCGATTAAGTTCAATATCTCCGGTGTTTCTCAACCGATTTGGACGAAATTTTCAGCAAAGTTCTATCATTATCCATTACTTCAACCCTCATTTTTAGATTTTACAAATTCGATATTTTATTGTTATCGATATTATGTGTATATCGGAAACCAGAATAGTTATCGATAATTTGAAGCAAACTTGTTCTGCTCATGGTATAGGAGAACTTAAATACAAAATCAGAAGTCTCTAGCTTTTGTAGTCTCTGAGATCCACGCGTTCATACAGACGGACAGACGGACAGACGGTCAGACGGATAGACGGACAGACAGACGGACAGACGGACATGGCTATATCGTCTCGGCTGTTGATGCTGATCAAGAATATATATACTTTATAGGGTCGGAGATGCTTCCTTCTGCCTGTTACATACTTTTGCACAAAACCATTATACCCTTATTTACCCATTTTATGGGTTAAGGGTATAAAAACAGAGGAGGTAATTTTATCGAGTACATTAAACTCTGCTAGTATGCTCTTAACTTGGCAAATTATATTTTCTCCTGTCTTTCGCTCTTCTTCGAACTCTCTAACTCCCAATAAAGCAAATTTCAGTTCAAAGTTTGCATCAATGTAGTGGGCGGTCAGGGATATGAAACTTCTTGTCGTGTACTCCTCAGTCCACATGTCCGTGGTGAATGACAAGTGCTGCTCAGCAATCTCCAATGCAATTTTCTGCTTCAGCTTGTCATATTCCTCCTGCATGATCGTTGAACTGAGTTTTTTCCGGGAGACAACGACGTCGGTGAACCTGTGTTTGCCAAAATCAGCACCAAGATTTATCAGAGCTTGAGCATAATCCTGGAAACCTCTTCCTAAAACAGAAGTTAAAAATATATTATAAGTCAAAGTAAGCAAAAACTCTACTAAAACTTGAGCTAAACTTACCTTCAGTTACATTAAATGGGTGTATGTCCTTAGCCACTAGGGCAAGCTGATAACGTGCCAGTTTCTCCAAAACATTTTGTGGAACTTGTTTCCTGGCAAAATCATAAATTTTTGGCTGGCGGCCAGACTCTTGCACAGCCTGCAGTACACATTTGTGGCGACTTAGTGTCCCTGTGCCATTTTTACTTTGAAACACCAGCACTGTTTTGCATTCCATGCAGCAAACATAATCAACTAATTTGTTCTCATATTTCATCAATTGGAACTTTTTCCACACATCGCTTTTACTGTCTGATTTTACCACTTATTCAACTTTTTTGTCCTTGCTGTTCACAGCTTCTTGAATTTTCACTTTGACGTTTTGGCAAATTAAATGTTGGCGTTTTGTAGACTCGGTTGAATGTGAGCACGATTACTCACAATGATCGATAGAATATCAACAGTTGCGATGATTTACGCAAGTGCGATATTTAACCTATAAGAAGTTCAGTGTTGCGTACTACTTTTAGGTAAGGATGGGCACACTGTTGACAAATATAGCGCGCTTATCGTTTAAATGTGCGTAGGTCGAGGCGGCCGGCCGGCCTTGTCGGGCCTGACGGGCTTTTTAGGCCCGCCGGGCCTGTCGTGCTTTTGAGTTAAGGCCCGGGCCCGCACGAAAAAAGCCCGAAAATGATTTTTAGGCCCGGGGCCCGATATTTTGGGCCGAGGCCCGCCGGGCCCCAGGCCCGGCCCGGCCCGTGCCCACCTCTACTGCAGTGCATTAAACCGTTTCTTGATCGTTTACTCTAACGCGCTCTTTTGTGTTGGTGTTGGTCGCGGTCAAATTTTTCTCCGTTGCTTGTTGCTTTCGGTGGTCGCGCTCGCGCCGTTTTTGTTTGTGAAGCTGTGAAGTAAGTTTTGTTTGTAGCTTTACTATTTGCACATTAGGGTGGACCTGTATCTTAATAATAACAATTTTCTGCAGAAATTTGTTTATTTTTATTTATTTTTTTTATATTCATTTAATAAATTCAATAAAAATTACTGTTTGCTGCTATGCGAATTGTCAAGTCCGCGCTAACTCAAAAATGGGTTTTGTCTGCTGCTGGATGTGCACAAATGTAGCTCATGAGCAATGTGCTGGCATTACTGGCCGTATCTCAGACCTCTTGAAGGTTACTAATTTAGAGTGGCCGTGTTGGTCATGTTTGGAGAAAAAAAAAGACATTGCAAGCTTTATAGAAACTCAGCTTGGCTTAGAGGGCGTTTTCTGTCAGTTGAATAAACTGTGTGAAAAGTTCTCATCGGTTCAAAGAAACCTAGACGAGAAAAATCTCGTAATGGATTCTCCAAAGCGTAAAAAGGCCAACGTTGGGCAGTTATCGGGCTCTGTGATGTCGGAAAATACTCCAAACGCTCCGATACCGCAGGGTAAAGTAAATAAAGTAAATAAAAATCTTCATGTCCCTCCAACTAAAATTATCGAGAACTTAGATGATATACCAATAACTCCCATGGATATTGTGTTATCTGATCCCGATCCTTCGGTTTCTTTGGTGGTTAGTAGTGTTGATGTTAATCAACAAAAAACTCTATCAAACTAAACAGCCAAATATTCAGTTATCCGAGACTGAGTCTTCCAAACCAGCCTCAGTGGAGGATATAATTAAAAATTTGTTGCTGTTCCACCTAAAAAACAATATTTGTTTCAAGGCTTCCCCCTGATTTAACATCAGATGATGTCAAGGTCTATATCAAGGCCAAATCGAATGCCAATGTCACGGTGGAGAAATTCAAATTTGCTTATGATCGGAACATTTCGTCTTTTAAAATCAGTGTTTCGAATCAAGATTTTTGCACTATATGCTGCAAAGAATTTTGGCCAGAACACATAATTGTGAAAGAGTATACTGCAAGGAAAAAAAATCGGCCCCCGATTGTATCTACCCTTCCGGTGGTTGGTTCTAAGGTAACTCTCCCAATAACTGATAGTTCAAAAACTAACATCCTCCTTCTTACTTGGCTATCAGAATGTAAGAGGTCTTTGTAGTAAGCTCACTAGTTTATACCTTAATAGTCTTTCTTTCCCTTTCCATGTCATTGCCTTTACTGAGACGTGGTTAAGGCAAGACATCCTCAATTCCGAAATTCTATGTAGTACATATTCTATTTACAGAAAGGACCGTACTCTTCGGCGTGGTGGTGGAGTGTTTATTGCTGTGAATGTAGACTTTCCTTCTGAAACAGTCGTATTAGATAGTTCTTTTGATATAGAGTTTATTGCTGTATAGCTAAACATTTGCGGTATTAACATTTTTATCACTTGTTCGTATATACCTCCTTCTTCTGATCTCTCTATCTATGAGACACATCTATCTGCTATTCATTCTGTCTCTGCCTTGCTTTCTGATCGTGATTTTCTTGTTGTTCTTGGTGATTTCAACATTGCTGAGGCTACTTGGATTTCTTGTCCTGACTCTGGTGCCCTGACTCCCACGGCCCCGAATGAATTTTTAATCGACCTACTTGGGATGTCATTGAGTCAAATTAATGCTATCCCAAATTCTCTCAATAAAATGATTGATCTGATTTTTGTTTTGGATTCATCATCTTCATCCGTTTCCCGTTCCCAGCCTATATCTTATCCCGAAGACTTATACCATCCTGCGTTGGAGCTGTTGATTAATTTAGGCATAGCGTCATATCTGCGACGACATATCTCCGCCCAGTACATTTTTCTGGCGGAGATATGTCGTGTTTTTTGTAGCGGAGATATGAGACGACATATCTCCGCTTCGGAGATTTGGGATAGCATTAATTTGACTCAATGACATCCTTTGGAAGACTCAGTCTCGGATAATTGAATATTTGGCTCTTTAGGTTTGATAGAGTTTTTTTGTTGATTAACATCAACACTACTAACCACCAAAGGAACCGAAGGATCGGGATCAGATAAGACAATATCCATGGGAGTTATTGTTATATCATCTAAGTTCTCGATAACTTTAGTAGAAGGGACATGAAGATTTTTATTTACTTTACACTGTGGTATCGGAGCGTTTGGAGTATTTTCCAACGTCACAGAGCCCGATAACTGCCCAACGTTGGCCTTTTTAACGCTTTGGAGAATCCTGTACGAGATTTTTCTCGCTAAGGTTTCTCTGAACCGATGAGAATTTTTCACACAGTTTATTCAACTGACAGAAAACGCCCTCTAAGCCAAGCTGAGTTTCTATAAAGCTTGCAATGTCTTTTTTTTTCTCCAAACATGACCAACACGGCCACTCTAAATTAGTAACCTTCAAGAGGTCTGAGATACGGCCATTAATGCCAGCACATTGCTCATGAGCTACATTTGTGCACATCCAGCAGCAGACAAAACCCATTTTTGAGTTAGCGCGGACTTGACAATTCGCATAGCAGCAAACAGACATTTTTATTGAATTTATTAAATGAATATAAAAAAAATAAATAAAAATAAACAAATTTCTGCAGAAAATTGTTATTATTAAGATACAGGTCCACCCTAATGTGCAAATAGTAAAGCTACAAACAAAACTTACTTCACAGCTTCACAAACAAAAACGGCGCGAGCGCGACCACCGAAAGCAACAAGCAACGGAGAAAAATTTGACCGCGACCAACACCAACACAAAAGAGCGCGTTAGAGTAAACGATCAAGAAACGGTTTAATGCACTGCAGTGCTTGAAAAAAGAGAGAGAGTGAGCGTAAAAGCACAAAAACAAAACAAAAGCAGGCGGCAGCAAGTTGCATTGCATTTCCATGCGTAGGTGTGTGTAGCTTGTCTGGCAGCGCTAAAAATATGGCAACTTTCGATCAAGAGTGAATACACAAAACACATGTTCACAAAAACTATATTGATCAGAAAAGTGTACTGCCCAAGTACATAGATTATTATATACAGTGGGCCAAAAAAGTATTGGCACAAGAGCAAATATCAAGTTCTGAACGCTATAACTTTTGATCCTGAAGGACGACAGCCAAATTGAAAATGCTATTTTATAGAACGATAAGTTACCTATTTATATCACAAAACCAAATTCAAATATTCATATTTTGTCCTTACTTATTCTTGTTACAGTGAAAAAAGGCACAATTTACGCCAAAAAAGTATTGGCACAGACAGCATACTGGCCTTTGCTTATGCTATTGCAACGGTAAAGTCCCGTTTCTTTCGCATCACACTTTGCGTCCAGCCTCTGCAATTTGCACATTATATTTTTCGCTTCACTTTCGGTTTTGATTTCATCACAAACACGCAAAAATGGGGAGAGGATCAGAAATTTCTATTGAATCGCGAAAATTGATTATAAAACTTTATATTCAAAACAAAACTTATCGGGAAATTGGTGTATTAGTTGACAGGTCAGCGGCAAGTGTTCGTAATAGTATTAAATATTACGTCACTAGCGAAAAATTAGAGCCAGAGAGCCGAATTGGACGTCCAAAAAAATCAGCGTCAAGAGAGGGTTATAGTGGCTGCAGTGGCTCAAGATCCGATGACATCATCTGTAAAACTATGTCAGAGGTTGCAGGAATCTTTTAAAGAAAACTTTTGCCCACAAATCGTGCGGAATACGCTCTATAAGGCTGGGTACAATGCTAGAATACCACGTCGCTAGCCACTCATATCAAAGGCAAACAAACAGAAGAGGCTAGAATTTGCTAAGGCTCACGTAATCCAGCCCGATTCTTCTGGCGTTGGTCAATTGGCATTTATTGATGAAAAAATGGATAAGCACGTCTTTCTCAACATTTTAAAAATAATATGACACCCAGTGTTGAGAAATTGGGGCTGCATGCAAAATTGCAAGCTCAACACGCGTAAATTGAACGCATTTCGTTTTATATGTTTGAACGTTCATATGTTGAGTTTGAATTTTTTTTTTTTTGTTTAATTGAACTTTTTGAATTTTCTGAAGTTTTGTATACTATGAATTGTGAATATAATACAATATTTGGTAAGTATTGAAGGTGGAACAGTTTAAAAAAACTTAAAAGCTAAATGATTGCCTATTAATAACAAGTGAACACCTTGTATTGCATTTACAGTGTAAATTTTACACCAGTCGGCATATTTATTTTGACAAAATTAATGTAAAATCTACTTGTTCTTTAAACTTACTTTAAAAAAGTTTGATATCAGTAGTCTGATTAATTACACTTGTCATGTAACTTTTGTCACTTATGTATGATTGAATGAGGTATAAAAACATTTTTAACTTAGGCAAAAATGTCTCAGAGTATTTTCGAGAGCGATTGCGATTTTTCAGCAGATGATACTTTGGAAGATCCAGACTTCTTGTGAGTAAATCTGTCTGTTAATTTGAATTTGTAACAAATTTCTATATTTTTATACCCTTAACCCATAAAATGGGTAAATAAGGGTATAATGGTTTTGTGCAAAAGTATGTAACAAGCAGAAGGAAGCATCTCCGACCCCATAAAGTATATATATTCTTGATCAGCATCAACAGTCGAGATGATATAGCCATGTCCGTCTGTCTATCCGTCTGTCCGTCTGTCTGTCTGTCTATCTGTATGAACGCGTGGATCTCAGAGACTACAAGAGCTAGAGACTTCAGATTTTGTATTTAAGTTCTCCTATACCATGAGCAGAACAAGTTTGCTTCAAATTATCGATAACTATTCTGGTTTCCGATACACAAACAGAATCGATTACAAAAACTATCGAATTTGGAAAATGTAAAAATGAGGGTTGAAATAATGGGTAACGATAGAACTTTTCTGAAAAATTCGTCCAAATCGGTTAAGAAACACCGGAGATATCTAATTTTATCGATTTAAGTTGAGTCAGTATACCAAAGCCAATTATAAATTTAATTTACATATTTATTGCCAGTGGCGTAGCATATGGTTGTGCCGCTGGGGGCGGAAGCCAAATTTGCCGCCAGCCCCCCCCCCCCCCATCATTCCACCCAAAACAATTGTCCATCATTATTAATTTCAACTCTGTTTTCATTATTATAATCTAATTTTTCTTATTTTCAGCATTGAAAACTCCTTAATAATGGAATCTATATCTAAGGAATCACATATTTCTTCCTCAATTGATAATATACTAAGATTTGTTAGCCTAAATGTAGTCATGGTCGATCTAAGGTAGTTTGTTATTAATTTTAATTTTGAAAAGCTCCTCTCACAGCTGGCATTGCTTATAGCAATCGTGAGAAAAATTCTGAGCGTCACAATTAAATTAGAAACTGAATCTTCTAATTTCGAGCTTATTATGAAGTTAAGTAAAGCAAGCGGGTCCTCGTTTTTTATTTGATCGCTGTTTCCTGCGGCAGCTACGAAGGCTCGAAGACGTAACTTCGTCAAGAATGGTGCCTGCTGAATGCACTAAACTTAGCCACTTAGTGTCTTCAGAAGCCAGCAAGATAGAAGAAGAAAGGTAAGCAAATTTGCTCGCCAAGTCTTGCAATTGCCGAAACCTTTCTCTTATTTCTGCGATGATTTTGTCCAACGATTCGAAAAGTTTTCGCCGTATTTCGTTTTCGTACGACAAGTTTACGCCTTTACTGCCATCATTAAAATTAATTTCTTTACTCTTCGCCTGGGGGGTTCCATGGATATGCCAAGGTCATCAGATATATCTTTAGCATATCGAAGAGCGCCTTCAGTCCATTCCTCACGTTTTTCTAATAGCGTCGTTTTCAAAGCGCATATTTTTTGAGCACACAAAGTTATGTTAAGTCCCTTTTTTGCAGGTACTTTTGGGCATCTTCTACTTCAACCAGCACTGGATGCCAAAGGCCTAAAAAACAAAGGAAGGAAAATGACTCCATTGCAACAACCATCCGTGTCAGTCAATTTTTCCAATGTGGCCAATATATCTTTGTAGTGATTTCGAGTCACAATCACGGCTTCAGCTCTCGCGCTCCATCGGGTATCTTGTACCCTTTTTAAACTTTTCCCAGTAGTCGATATCAAAATATTCCAGCGATGCGTAGACATGGCAAAAAAAAATGCATAGCAACGTTCCAAGGTACCAAAAAAAGTTACTGCACCAGCCTCAACTGACGCGGCGTGCAAACAGGCCAGGTTTAAGGAATGGTTTGAGCATGGCACGAAAACGGCTTTAGGATTTATTTCTTTTATTCTTTGCTGAACGCCTGAATGTTTTCCAGCCATAACATCAGCATTGTCATACGCCTGGCCTCTACAGTTTAAAATATCTAAGCCATCAGCTTCAAGCTTGTCCAAAATCATTTTTGAAATCCCTTCTGCGGTTTTATCATAGCTTTCAATAAAGTCTATAAATGATTCAACCACTTGAACTTCTTGATTTTCTACGACTACATACCTCAATACTTGGATTGTTTGGTCCTTGTGAGAAACGTCCGGTGTGCTGTCAAATATCATGGCATAATATTTGGCTTTCTTTACCCGTTCAATTATTTTTTGGCGAACTGCATTTCCCAAAGTTGCAATAAATTCGTTTTGTATTTGAGGTGAAAAATATGTAACTGAAAGTTTGTTACTAAAATTGGTTCGAACAAGATGTTCACGCAGAACAGGGTCATACTTAGCAATAAGGTTGACTAATTCTAAAAAGTTTCCCCTATTGCTGCTGGTCGCATCTTCTCGGTGACCACGTATGGCCAAATTTTGCTTTGCAAAAAATTTTATAATGTTAAAAATTCTGCCGAGAAAGTCTTGGAATCTTTTCGATTCTTTTTCCATAACTTCCTGCTCTTTTTTGTCTATAAGCTGTCCTTTTTTAATTCTAGTCTCCAGCTCTTTCCATTTAAAATAATTTTGGTAGTGAAGAGGACTTGATTCGTGGTTTAAAACCTTAGGGTTTAGTTTCCACCAAGTATTAAATCCGCTGGATGAGCAAAACTTTGACCCATTTGGAGCATTTGGTTGCTCAAATAACCGACAGCAGAAGCAGAATAATGATGATTTAAAAGGAGAATAAGCCATACAAGTGCGTTGAACTTTTTCACCATTAGCCAATGTTCGAAAAAACCAGTCTCGGGTAAAACTCTTCGTTTCGCCTTTTAGAGCATGTGATGACGACTCTGGACGTTTAATGGATGGTCCAAAGCTAAAATCGATGTGCTGAACAGTTTTCTGGCCTTGTTTAATGAGAAATAAGCGCAGTGTATCATTTATGTGCTCGGGCCATTTACCGATGTCATCTAAGCTCTCACTTTCTAAAGCATTGGTTTCCGTCCCGAAATCTTCCGGATTCATAAGATTAGCAGCAGGTGTTTCCAGAGTTTCGTCTTCAGGATCCACATCGAAATCGTGTTCCAGAGTAACAGTTTCATGTTCCTCTACAGATTCATAATTTTCTGGGCTCGCTGCAGCACTTTGTACGTTTATGTCCAACGAAGAGCAAGGCGCAACCATTGTGCCAGCCTTAACATATTTAAGCATAGCTCCTTCATTTTTCCGTTCACTCTCTTCCCTAGCTTTTTTCTTATTTCGATAAAAGGTTCCGCTTTCTTTTAGTCGTTTCATGATGAATGCTACATTAAAAAAAATGCAGTATTACCTCTTACCCTCCAAGCAAGTTTTTGGACGGACACACACATAAATAAAATGAAAAACATAACACACAGACACAAACATGTAAACAAAAACTAGTAAACAATAAAACAAATTTGAACATGTACAAACCTCAAGTTATTTGACAGTTTGAAGAAGTTTAACTTAAATAAACGACAGATGAACGAGCACCGCGCTTAATAATGATATTCACTTTATATTATCACTACGTTGCAACGCTTTTAAAATTACTGTACACTTATGTCACCAGATTTTGCTAAGTTATTAATACGCTGGCCAATGAAATTTTCAGTGTGTCCCTAAACATTATTGTAAAATGAAAGCAAATATATAATTTCAAGAGAGAAATTAATACTTTTTTGCCGCACCTCAAATGTGCCGCCACTAAAAATTTGCCGCCGGGGACGGACCGCCCCCTCCGCCCCCCCGTCGTTGTGAGAAACCGAAAATAATCGCAATTTAATCATTAGTTCAACTTTTAAACAAAAATAATCTAATTAATAATAACTACAATTAATAATAATTACTTAACAGGTCTGCCTCCAACTTAATTTAAAGTATGAAAAAACTTCTTCAAGCCGTGATCAAGGCCAATGGTGGCCCAACAAAATATTAAGTTTTTGTTTATACCAATATTTTATGGAATATTAACGTTTTTTTATGAAGTGTGCCACTACTTTTTTCAAAAAATATGCGCTTTGAAAACGACGCTATTAGAAAAACGTGAGGAATGGACTGAAGGCGCTCTTCGATATGCTAAAGATATATCTGATGACCTTGGCATATCCATGGAACCCCCCAGGCGAAGAGTAAAGAAATTAATTTTTAATGATGGCAGTAAAGGCGTAAACTTGTCGTACGAAAACGAAATACGGCGAAAACTTTTCGAATCGTTGGACAAAATCATCGCAGAAATAAGAGAAAGGTTTCGGCAATTGCAAGACTTGGCGAGCAAATTTGCTTACCTTTCTTCTTCTATCTTGCTGGCTTCTGAAGACACTAAGTGGCTAAGTTTAGTGCATTCAGCAGGCACCATTCTTGACGAAGTTACGTCTTCGAGCCTTCGTAGCTGCCGCAGGAAACAGCGATCAAATAAAAAACGAGGACCCGCTTGCTTTACTTAACTTCATAATAAGCTCGAAATTAGAAGATTCAGTTTCTAATTTAATTGTGACGCTCAGAATTTTTCTCACGATTGCTATAAGCAATGCCAGCTGTGAGAGGAGCTTTTCAAAATTAAAATTAATAACAAACTACCTTAGATCGACCATGACTACATTTAGGCTAACAAATCTTAGTATATTATCAATTGAGGAAGAAATATGTGATTCCTTAGATATAGATTCCATTATTAAGGAGTTTTCAATGCTGAAAATAAGAAAAATTAGATTATAATAATGAAAACAGAGTTGAAAATTAATAATGATGGACAATTGTTTTGGGTGGAATGATGGGGGGGGGGGGGCTGGCGGCAAATTTGGCTTCCGCCCCCAGCGGCACAACCATATGCTACGCCACTGGCAATAAATATGTAAATTAAATTTATAATTGGCTTTGGTATACTGACTCAACTTAAATCGATAAAATTAGATATCTCCGGTGTTTCTTAACCGATTTGGACGAATTTTTCAGAAAAGTTCTATCGTTACCCATTATTTCAACCCTCATTTTTACATTTTCCAAATTCGATAGTTTTTGTAATCGATTCTGTTTGTGTATCGGAAACCAGAATAGTTATCGATAATTTGAAGCAAACTTGTTCTGCTCATGGTATAGGAGAACTTAAATACAAAATCTGAAGTCTCTAGCTCTTGTAGTCTCTGAGATCCACGCGTTCATACAGATAGACAGACAGACAGACGGACAGACGGATAGACAGACGGACATGGCTATATCATCTCGACTGTTGATGCTGATCAAGAATATATATACTTTATGGGGTCGGAGATGCTTCCTTCTGCTTGTTACATACTTTTGCACAAAACCATTATACCCTTATTTACCCATTTTATGGGTTAAGGGTATAAAAATATAGAAATTTGTTACAAATTCAAATTAACAGACAGATTTACTCACAAGAAGTCTGGATCTTCCAAAGTATCATCTGCTGAAAAATCGCAATCGCTCTCGAAAATACTCTGAGACATTTTGCCTAAGTTAAAATGTTTTTATACCTCATTCAATCATACATAAGTGACAAAAGTTACATGACAAGTGTAATTAATCAGACTACTGATATCAAACTTTTTTAAAGTAAGTTTAAAGAACAAGTAGATTTTACATTAAATTTTGTCAAAATAAATATGCCGACTGGTGTAAAATTTACACTGTAAATGCAATACAAGGTGTTCACTTGTTATTAATAGGCAATCATTTAGCTTTTAAGTTTTTTTAAACTGTTCCACCTTCAATACTTACCAAATATTGTATTATATTCACAATTCATAGTATACAAAACTTCAGAAAATTCACAAAGTTCAATTAAACAAAAAAAAAAATTCAAACTCAACATATGAACGTTCAAACATATAAAACGAAATGCGTTCAATTTACGCGTGTTGAGCTTGCAATTTTGCATGCAGCCCCAATTTCTCAACACTGGGTGTCATATTATTTTTTAAAATGTTGAGAAAGACGTGCTTATCCATTTTTTCATCAATAAATGCCAATTGACCAACGCCAGAAGAATCGGGCTGGATTACGTGAGCCTTAGCCAATTCTAGCCTCTTCTGTTTGTTTGCCTTTGATATGAGTGGCTAGCGACGTGGTATTCTAGCATTGTACCCAGCCTTATAGAGCGTATTCCGCACGATTTGTGGGCAAAAGTTTTCTTTAAAAGATTCCTGCAACCTCTGACATAGTTTTACAGATGATGTCATCGGATCTTGAGCCACTGCAGCCACTATAACCCTCTCTTGACGCTGATTTTTTTGGACGTCCAATTCGGCTCTCTGGCTCTAATTTTTCGCTAGTGACGTAATGTTTAATACTATTACGAACACTTGCCGCTGACCTGTCAACTAATACACCAATTTCCCGATAAGTTTTGTTTTGAATATAAAGTTTTATAATCAATTTTCGCGATTCAATAGAAATTTCTGATCCTCTCCCCATTTTCGCGAGTTTGTGATGAAATCAAAACCGAAAGTGAAGCGAAAAATATAATGTGCAAATTGCAGAGGCTGGACGCAAAGTGTGATGCGAAAGAAACGGGACTTTACCGTTGCAATAGCATAAGCAAAGGCCAGTATGCTGTCTGTGCCAATACTTTTTTGGCGTAAATTTGTGCCTTTTTTCACTGTAACAAGAATAAGTAAAGACAAAATATGAATATTTGAATTTGGTTTTGTGATATAAATAGGTAATTTATCGTTCTATAAAATAGCATTTTCAATATGGCTGTCGTCCTTCAGGATCAAAAGTTATAGCGCTCAGAACTTGATATTTGCTCTTGTGCATATACTTTTTTGGCCCACTGTATGTATGCAAGCTGTGTTTATTAACCCTTCGATGCGTGAACATTTTTTTACCCTTCAATTTTTTATTTTTAAGTTTTTTACTATCAAAAAAAATCGCAAAATTTTTTTTTGTTTAAATTGTTTATTATTGTCTAAAGAAGAAAACTGTATATTTAGAATTTTTTTTTTTATTTATTTTTTTTTTTTTACATAGGCCATATAAAAGTCCATAAAAATTACATATAAAACACCTTATTTTCTATTGTTGTTGTTGCTGCTGTTGGTCCACCGAGGCCTGTTCGCAGGTATAACAGCGGTGGAGGACTGTAGAATGCTCTCCGCAACAGCATTGTCGCAATTGAAGCAGTAGGCCCTTGTTTTCCGCTGACGTCCGTACTCAGAACGGCAAAGGCGGCATGACGGCCTGTTCGTCCTAGGCGCAAATGCTGGTGAATTTACTTCTACCGGTCTTGGTATTATCTGAAAAGATAAAAAAACAAAAAAAATAATAACTAGTAGTCTGATAGTGAAATTGGAGCAGTTTTTTCTTACCCTGACATCAAATGTCTCCATCGCATTACGTATCCTTTGATGCTTCGTTATTTGGTTATTCAGCGCCCGATTTTCAATGTTTGGCATTGCCAACTGCCTGGTGAGGAGCTGAAGAAACGCCCGTCGTCGATCACTTCGTTGGGCAGGCTGCATTTCATTATATATTGTGAATGTAGCAAGTGCAGCAACGTCTATCATGTTATAGAACATTGCCAATGGCCAGCGTTGTGTAGAGCGTTTGCAGGAGTAAGTGCCCAGAATTTGATCCATAACATCTACGCCAGATTTATTTGCATTGTAATCCAGAATGCTATAGGGTTTTCGCTTTGCACTGGCCTCGTCGACAGCGCAAGTATAGTGTTCAGTAGACATAAGAAGAACAGCTTTATTTCGTTTTGGCACATATGAAGATAGTGCTATATCGCCATCGTTGAAGCCGAACAATGTGGTGAGGACAGGACGCTGGCGATTTTTCTGGAACTCCTGCGGTACGAACCTCTTATTTGCGCGAACTGTTCCAACGTAGCTCGTTTTCCTCCTCATCAAAATACGTGCCAAATCCAACGTTGTGAAGAAGTTGTCTGCATAACCTGTGCGGCCAGTATCCATATATCTCGCCATAAGCGTCAGTACAACATTTTGGCCCTGATTTACTTCACGATCCTGGTTTGGCAATTTACCAGAATAGATCATACCTTTGACGGGATAGTACGATTTGGAGTCACACAACCACCATACCTTTATACCATACTTAGCAGGCTTAGACGGAATGTATTGTGTGAAGCGGGTACGGCCTCTGTAGGGGAATAACTGCTCATCAACTGTCACTGACTCATGCGGAGTGTAAGTTGCTGCTAGGTTTGACTGCAACATTTCCCAAATGTCGTCAATTGCCGCTGTTTTGCTGGTGATTAGTCGCTGCTGTCGTGTATTTGCATTGTCGAATCTAATGAACTTCTTGATGCACATAAAACGATCGTATGACAAAGCAGCTTTGTATATTGGGTTACGTGTTGGGCCCCATAACTCTCTAGCAGGTTCGGTATTCGACTTGTTGAGTCCAGCATGTAGAATAATTGCTAAAAATGCATCAAACTCTCTCAGTGTAATGGTATTCCACTCCTTCATCTTCGTTGGATTTGCCAAATTCCATGCAGCTGTGACTTCCCTGGCTTTCCTATTCGTTTCGCGTATTATTATGTACGCTATGTCTTCACTGATGATGGAGCGGAATATAGTGAAGGGATCATGTACCGCCCCGTTTGGCCCTGGTCTCCTTCTTGTGAAGTCAACCACATTATGAGCACGAATGCGAGAAGAAGGGGGTGCTGTTTTACACCATTGTGTGCCATCTTTACCATAATAGAAATTGTCATTGGTTTGCTGTGCATTATTTTCTTCGTCGTCAACATCGCTGTCATCGCTTTCTTCATTTACTTCGATATATTGTTCAGTTTCTGCGTCTGAATCATCACCATGAAAACCTGGTTCATATATGTAGTCGTCATCATTTTCAGCTGTATCGCCAAAAGCATCATAATCTTCGTCACCGCTCAGCTCTCCTTGCATAAAATTAGCAAATCTGTCGTCAGCTGCACGCCTTTCATCTGCACTCATTTGCTGGTATCTGCTACTACGGCGTGCAACCATTTCAGCAACTTCAATATCTTGGTCTGCCATATCAATTTTATTATACTTTTATGCTTTTATTTTCACTTTGTAAACACACTTTACTGCTCACTGTCTGAACTTAGAATGATTTGGCTGACGAAATTAGAACCTCTTATATACTCTTTCATACGTCCTGGCCTTCAGGTTACATTTGCTGTGCACATCTGCTCTTAGAACCTCTTACACACTCTTTCATACGTCTACCTGGCCTTTAGGTTACCTTTTTGTGCACATCTGCTCTTTGTACATAAAAAGTGAAGTATAGGTAGCAATTCTAAGAACTGGTTTATTGTGTTTGCCAGATTATTATGCTTTCAAGGACACAATAACAATAATCCAAAAATTACCAAAAAGTCACAAAACACGAAGAACAAATGCATTTATAAGTGCTTTCTTGCATTTTCAGTACAAGGTCCCCAGGGACCTGTTCACGCATCCGAGGGGTAATCGCGTTTAGAAGCCTATAAAACCTAAACCATTGCTCCGATCAGAACGCGGAATACCTTAAAAGACGCAGAACATGGTAACTGGGGGGGGGGGGGGGGGGGGGGGGGGGGTGTTTTCTTGGCCGAAATAGGAGAAAATTGCGTTTGAAAACGCAATAGGTCCCTAGGGACCTGTTCACGCATCGAAGGGTTAATGATTTTCTTATGACATCGCGAAATTTGCGTACAAAAAAAGTGTAAGAGACCATGCAGCGCAATCTAGTTGATAAACGGAGAAAAGTGTTGACATATCGATTGATAGGCTGCATATTATCAAACTAGATGGCGCTACACCTTATTTGATAGGAATTCAATCCTTAAGCTTAGTACGCAGGAACTAGAAATATTTCTAGTTGTGTCAAACTCCATATAAAAAAAACGCTAGAAATAATTTCTGGGCATAATTTCTAGAGACATTTCTAATGAGTGTATGCAGCAGCTAGAAAAGTATACTCAAAAAATGTTGAGAGTTGCCACATCGATTACATTGAAGTGGATCGTGTGGCTGGCATTGAACAGCTGAATTTCTGCTAGAAAAAATGAGCAGCACATTATTTCTAGGCGTCAATTGTGAAATGGAGGGAATTTTGAGTGTTAAAAAAAATGAAAGTCGTGTTAAAAAATTTTTACACGACGATAAGGCCAAATTAATCAACGCAGTGAGGGCAAACAATTGCATTTGGGACCTAACACACGCAAAGCATATGGATGCAAATTTTATTAGAGCTGCTTGGGAATCAATTAGTGTGCTTATAATAAAAAATGCAGCCACTGCCGTTAATAACATATTATCAGTCATTTTTATGTTGAAAAAAAAAAATGCAATTAAAATGCAGGCAATTAAATGTAAACACAAGTGTGACCGTATTACTCTTTTACCTTTTTGCTTTGCCATTTTTTTTTTAGTGATTTTGGGATTTTTCGGTAATTTTAAGGGGCACTCAGCGTCTTAGGATACACATTAGAAATAATGTGTAAATTTCTATCAGAAATATTTCTAGTTTCTGCGTACTAAGCTTTAGCTAGGAAAACCTACATCACAATAAATTAAATGAATTATATATTTATATTCAGTTACTTCCAATTCAAAAGAGTGGGTGCTGGATGCGAACAGAGTTTGGCAGAAGGAGTGAGCGTGGCATCAAATTGAGAAAAAAGAGAGCAAAACTATATATACGAGCCAGAACTAACGGGACTAACGCATACATAACAGTGTGGTGACTCTAGCTGAAAAAAATATACGCACACCATATGGGTGGGCGTGGAATCCTAATTTATGATACCGATCTATGTGGAATGTCAATTGCTATATTCATACCAAATTTTGTGACTCTAGCTCAAAGTTTGTAAAAGGTGGTGATAGGGGTGGCTGGGGACGGTATGGGTGGGCGTGGCATCCAAATTTTTGTTGCAGATCTTTGTGGAATGTCAATTGCTATCTTCATACCAAATTTGGTGACTCTAGCTCAAAGTTTGTAAAAGGTGTGGAAAGGGGGGCGAAATGGGTTGGCGTGGCTCCAAAACTTTGATGCAGATTTTTGAGGGTCGTTACCAGCTTTCTTCCTAACAAATTTGGTGGCTCTAGCTCCACTACTCTGGAAGAAACACGCATTCCCGTTTTTGACGAAGCTTGGGGCAGCTAAGGCGGCTAGGGCGGTATTCGTGGGCGTGGCATCCATACTTTGATGCAGTTTTTTGGGGGGTTATCATCACCTATCTGGGCACCAAATTTTGTGGCTCTAGCTAAAAAACTGTGTGAGATATAGCCATTTCTGATTTGAAAATGCGGGGGGCTGGGGCCTGAAAGGGTGGGCGTGGCTACAAAATTTTTTATACAGTTTTTTGGGGTTGTTAGTAGCTATTTATCGGTTTTGAATTATCGAATTCATCGATTTGCGAGCCTCCCTGTTATCGTAGAACCCCCATCTTGACACTTTAATTTACTATCCCATAGATAAAGAGAAACTGGAAAGTTTCAAGTCTCTAGCTTGAAAAAAGTGGAAAAAAGTTGCGTTCATACAGACGGACAGGCAGACAGACGGACGGACGGACGGACGGACACCATGACGGACATTGCACAAACTTAATATACTCTTTACCTTCGGTTTCGAGTATTTCTTTATTTTTATCATTTTATGGTAATATTCCATTATTTTTGACTATTTGAAATCGTTATCATTAAATAATCATAAATTTTTCACCATCGAATTATATTTATTTATTTATTCATTTATTTATTTATTTATTTATTTATTTATAGTCAGCTAAGAGCAGCTGACATTAAAATGAATCAAATTTAATTTAAATTAAAATAGTTAAAATAAATAAATTAAGTAAAATATAGAATACTATATAAATCTGAAAATATAATTAAAAGTTAACGTTAAAGCTTTGTTGCGAGCATTGGAGAAACCCCAGAAAAACCTAATCAGAACAGCGTTAGATTAGTAGTTAGTGGTAAGTGGTTACGATTAGATTAAGCAAAAAGGATCGATCTTTTAAGTACTGAAATTGAGGACTCTAAGGATATAAAAGTATAAAGTTTTTTATATTCTGAACATGTAACACGAATTGGTTCATGAATTAAATAGTTTCTCGAGCAACTATCAAGGCTAAGGGGTAAAAAGTTACGCGATGATCTAATTGGGACCTTAAACTTAATTCGACTCAAAAGAACTACTGTTGAGTCGATTTCACCATTAAGTAGGTTAGTAATTAATAATACTCCATGCATAGTTCTACGGTTTAACAGGGAGGGAAGATTTATTAAAAGGAGTCTACTTGAAGAGAGAGAGTTCTCAGTTTAAGTGTGATTGACGTGTTTTACTTAGCTCCGAACAACTTATTGATTTTGTGCCGTTTATCAGGCTTTTTATTTATTTTTTGCAGTCTACTGTTTGTAAAACATTGGCTTACCTAAGCTATGCAAAGTGCTTCTTGTTGCGCGTCGTTTAATTTGCAAATTATTATATTTTAACTATTGTTGCGTCAGTTCTGTGTGTCTTTTTTTGTTACTCTGAAAATCTGTCGCTTATTCATGCATTCATTTGTTTGTGTGTTTGTTCGCTGCGCATGCACTTGTTTGTGTGTTTGTTCGCTTAAGCGTTATCTGCCCAGCTTGTCGTGCTTTAATACATTTTTGTTGTTGCTTATCGCTCCAAACAAGAAGTATTTGTGTTACGATTTCTCTTAATTTGTGCGTTTGCTCTTAGATTTTCTGTGTGCCGTTTTGTCCGTTCTGTGCTCTCGCAAACTATTTTCGTTAGTTTGACCCCAGTTGTAAATATGTCGTGCTGCAAAAAGTCTTGTACATTTAAGCAGTCCGACGATTCTGCACGGCCACAATTTGTTCATTACTGGTTGTGTGAGAATTTTATGCATTCTAAGTGTGCAGGTCTTACTGGGCGTGAGTGTGACAAGATCACTGCTGTAGCCAAGATCGGCTGTGGCGGTGAGCGTTGGTCATGTCCTATGTGCATAGATAAGCAAATTGATTTCTCTACAATGTATAATTCTGTTAGAAATAAGTTTTCAAAACTAAACAAGTAAAAAGGCTCTAGTCGGGAGAGCCCGACTAGAAGATACCCTGAACCCAGCGGCAATATATAAATTAAATTTATGTAAGACTTTGGTATACTAACTTAGCTTCAATCGATTAAATTCGATATCTCCGGTGTTTATTAACCGATTTGGACGAAATTTGCAGAAAAGTTCTATCGTTACCCATTACTTCAACCCTCATTTTTAGATTTCCCAAATTCAATATTTTTGTGTTATCGATTCCATGTGTGTATCGGTAACTAGAATAGTTATCGATAATTTGAAGCAAACCTGTTCCGCTCATGGTATAGGAGAACTTAAATACAAAATCTGAAGTCTCTAGCTCTTGTAGTCTCTGAGATCCACGCGTTCATACAAACGGACAGACGGACAGACAGACAGACAGACGGACAGACGGACAGACGGACATGGCTATATCGTCTCGGCTGTTGATGCTGATCAAGAATATATGCACTTTATGGGGTCGGAGATGCTTCCTTCTGCCTGTTACATACTTTTGCACAAAACCATTATACCCTTATTTACCCATTTTATGGGTTAAGGGTATAAAAAGACGCAAGCATACTATTGACTGACATTGATACGAGTCTGGAATTTCTCAATAATTTTAAATTTGAGTCATTGTCTACTCGCCGTTTGGCGTCAGAATTTTTGAATGTTCCATTAATGTTTGCCCCTTCACCCTCGTCGCTTTCACCCGTGCCTGGTAACGAAGATTTGTCTCCAATCCTATCATTATCTCCAACTCCAAGCGATTGTCCGAATATATCTCCTGCAGTATCCCCTGCTATTAGTAATATTGTTCCCGTCTTGGATCCTGCCGATATAAACGCGGTAAATAATGATCGATCTGTCCCCATACCCCAGCCACCTCCTATTTTAACAGTAGTTGCTCCTCGCAAGCAAGTTTTTGTGTCGCGACTTTCCGCTGAAACTACATGTGATTCTGTTGCTGCCTATATTGCTAGCAAAACTAAAGCTAGCGTCTCTATTACAAAATTTTACTTTTCTTCTCGTCGCGAAATATTAATTTTTAAAATTAATGTCTCTCTAGAATCGTTTTCAATCATCTGTGATCCCAAATTTTGGCCCCCTCATACGGTTGCTCATGAGTTTTTGCAAAAAAAAAATAGCTCTGCCTTTACCTATCAACCTTCTAGCTGCAACCTTTTAGAATAATAACTTTGTCGTCCCAAAAAACTAAATTCTGATGAAATATCTATTATTTATCAGAATGTTAGGGGTCTGGTCTCAAAACTTAGAAACTTGTTTTTGAATAGATTTTCGTTCCATTCAGATATAGTTTCTTTTACTGAAACTTGGTTAAATCCAAGTATTTCTAATTGTGAACTTTTTTCAAATAATTTTATCGTCTATAGAGCTGATCGACCGACTCGTCGAGGTGGTGGGGTATTAATTGATGTTAAAGCTACTCTTCAGTCGGAACCTTTATATTTTTCTGCCGTTAATGATGCTGAAATTATTTCTGTTAAAATAACTCTCCCTTCACATTTTGTTTATATCACTTGCTCTTATATCCCTCCTTCTTCTGACATTCAAGCTTATATTCAACACTTAACTTGTATTAAAGAAGTTTCTGCTCAAATCCGTGACAATGATATTTTTATCGTACTGGGTGACTTTAATCTACCAACCATCCTCTGGTCTTCATCCGACACTATAAATTATCTTGTACCGTCTGCCCATCATGACTTTTTAGAAGCCATGCTTGATCTTCCATTATATCAAATCAATTCAATTTCTAATCATTTGATTAGAACACTCGATCTTGTATTTATTAACAACTTCTGTATTGCCAATGTATCTAGGCCATCCCCTCTGTCTGTTCCTGAGGATTCATATCATCCTACTTTAGAAGTTACATTGTCTGTTAGCAATCCTGTTAGGTCTTCGCCTCTAGTGTTTAATCTGCCTCGCCGTTGCTTTCGCAAAGGAAATTACTCATTGTTAAATTAACGTATTCTGGCAACTGATTGGTCTTTTATATATAATTCGGTTGATATAAATAATGCCTTAAATTCTTTTTATATCACCTTAAATTCACTATTGGACGAATGTGTTCCTTACTCTACTCCGTTGTCCATTTCTTCTAAGCCCCCTTGGTTCACTCCAAGACTTGCAACTTTACAAAATATTAAATCTGAATATTATAAAAAATTTAGCAGGTCTGGCTTGAGTGCTGACTTGTCTAAATACATTATAGCCAAATCAAATTTTCTTCTCCTGAATTCTCAGTGCTATGAGAATTACCTTATTTGTTGCAAACGGCAATTTACGCTTAATCCCAAACAATTTTATAATTTTGTCAATTCTAAGCGTAAATCTTCCACTTTGCCGTCATCTTTCATGTTTGGGACGTATAAATCTAGCAATCATACCGAATCCGCTAATATTTTTGCTAACTGTTTCCAATCAACTTATTCTTCTGCATCCCCTATTAACATACCTTACCCTTATAACATTGCTTCTGCAAATTATATTCCAGTTCCTACCATTTCTCAGTCCACTCTGCTTTCAGCTTTAAATTTATTAAAATCTTCTTACTCTCCTGGACCTGACAATAAACCTTGTTGTCTTCTTAAAGAGTGCAGTGCTTCTCTTCTTCGCCCATTGCTTAAGCTTTTTAATCTATCCATTGAATCTTCTGTCTTTCTATGTCTTTGGAAAAAATCTTTTATAATCCCTCTTCACAAAAATTAAAGAGGCATTGCAAAATTGTCCGCTATCCCTAAATTATTTGAAAAAATTATCACTTCATCTTTGCAACATTTCTGCAAATCAAACTTATCCCCTGCACAACGCGGCTTCGTAAGAAATCGGTCGACAATGACCAATTTATTAGAATTCACAACTTTAGTAAATGATGCTTTCCTTTCGAAAATGCAAACTGACGTCATTAACACAGACTTCAGTAAAGCTTTCGACTCTGTACACCATGACCTATTACTTCTCAAGCTTGTCCGTTTTGGTTTCCCTCCCTCACTTCTATCCTGGATTTCTTCTTATTTAAAGGGTAGGACACAAAGAGTACTCCTAAGATTGGCTACCTCGAAACAAGTTCAGGTTACTTCGGGAGTACCTCAAGGTAGTCATCTTGGTCCTTTACTCTTCACGCTTTTTATTAATGATCTTCCTTCTGTTTTATCACACTCTCGCATTCTCATGTTAGCAGACGATGTGAAGCTTATTTTCTCCTACTGTAGTTCTCTGAATCATACTTGCTTACAAGGTGATTTAAATTCAATGCAACTTTGGTGTAAGACTAATCAGATGCTTTCTCAATTGTTCTTAATGTATGTTTATGACTTTCAGCCGAAATAGTCCTTTCTTTACCAGCTACTCAATTGACAGTACCCCGTTGCAACGTATTTTTACAGTCAAAGACCTTGGTGTCCTTTTTGACTCCAAACACTCATTCGTCCTTCATATTTCTACTATTGATACTGAAGCCAAAGGTGTTCTTGGTTTCATTAAACGTTGGTCGAATGAGTTTAACGATCCCACGTTACGAAAACTCTGTACACTTCCCTTGTCCGCCCTATCCTAGAGTACTGCTCTTGTATATGGAGCCCCCAGTATAGAAATAACCAGGATCGTATCGAATCTGTTCAGAAGCAGTTTCTGCTTTTTACCTTACGAGGCTTAAATTGGGATAGTAAACTTCGCTTGCCTTCATACTCCAGTAGGCTTCTTCTCCTTAACCTCCCGTCGTTGAACAATCGTAGGATAGTCCTTGGTGTTGCCTCCTGCACAAGTTGATTACTAGTGATATAGATTCTTCTTTTCTTTAAGGTCATCTCCACTTCTCTATTCCTTCCAGACCTACTAGAAACTTTCGCCCGTTATTTTTTAAAACGTGCACAACAGATTACGCTATGCACAGTCCATTTCGGGTCTTATGCGTCCAATATAATAACCTATACCACGTGTTCTATAACGAGACCTTTCTCTCCTGAATGGAATCATTGCCTTCAGCTCATCTTCGTAAAGTTAATGACCGCCCTCAGCTACGAAACGGGATTTACTTGCTGGACTGGCTAAACTCTTTTCCTCTTTTATTTTTAGTTTTCAGGTTTAAGTTTTTCTTTTCTATTTTCTACTAACATCTCTGTTTTAAGTATATAGTCTATAATGTCACTGACAATTTTGGCTGTGGAAAGGGACATTGCTGGCCGGGCTGGCAAATAAAACACTCCCATCGGTCGGTGATGTTATTAGACATATTTGTTCCCTGCCTAGGCTTTTTACTTCTTCTATTTTATTGTAACTTATTTTTTTATAAATTGACTCTGACAACAAATTTCAATAAAACAATAAAATAAAATAAATAAATAACGGGTTAATTCTACTCCAGGAACCCAGTTTAAACTTCTAAGGGCAAATAGAAGAAATTTCTTCTGCTTAGATTCAATTCTATCCTGGTGAATCGAGTATTGTGGGGACCTCATATAATATCCGTACTCCGGAATTGGCCGAACTAGGGATGTATACAGCGTTTTAGTGGTGTAGGAATCATTAAACTCTTTCGACCACCGTATGATGAAGCCAAGGACATTAATGGCCTTATTGACCATTTACGAAATATGAGCGTCAAACTTTAATTTAGGATCAAGAATAATGCCGAAATCTTTAGTTTCAAACACGCGGTCAAGTGGTGAAGCATCAAACAAGTAGTGAGCAGTATGAGGGGTACTTCTACAAAAAGACATGACTTTACATTTTGAACAATTTCGATTGAGTAAGTTAAAACGACACCAGGCTGAAAATGCACCCAAATCCGACTGTAGCAAGTTACAAAGAGAAGCATCATTATAGGTGAAACATAGCTTCACATCATCAGCAAACATATATACAAAAGAGTTAGTAATAACTTCTAAAAGATCGTTAATAAACAAATTAAATAGCAAAGGTCCAAGGTGACTACCCTTGGGTATACCAGAGGTAACAAAAATAGGTTTAGATACCGACGATTTAAAAACTGCTTTTTGTGTTCGACCACACAAGTACTCCGAAAGCCACAATACAAGTTTTGATAGAAATCCAATAATATTTAGTTTATGAAGCCACAGAGAATGACTAACAGAATCAAATGCCTTACTAAAATCGGTATAAACAACGTCAGTTTGAATTTTTTCCTGAAACCCTTTGATAACAAGCGAAGTGAATTCAATAAGGCTAGTGGCAGTAGATCGACGCCTAACAAAACCGTGTTGATAAGGCGATATAATTTAACTACATGAGTGTTGCAGTTGAGAACATATAATTTTTTCAGAGACTTTAGGAATGGCGGACAACTTGGATATGCCCATATAATTTTTAACGTTAGACTTAGAAGAATTTTTATGGAGTGGAATGATAAAATATTCCTTCCATATAGCAGGAAACACTGTTGAGTCAACCGACAAGTTAAATAATTTAAGTAAGGGTGTACAAAGTGAATCCGCACAGTATCTAAGTATAGAACCTGTCACTCCATCAGGACTAGGCAGATAGCCTGGTTTGATAGAGTTAAGGTCACTTAGAAGCGTACACTCACAGTTATAACTGGGATATATATGCAATGTGACGATTGAACTTGAAAAGGATAGGAATTACTTCAACTTTATAAATTCGTTGAATATACTGATTGAAAATATTCAGCAAATAGATCGGCTACTGCCTGATCAGAGCTTGCTTTTGTATGATCAAGGTATTCTGAAGACGGCAAGCAAGAAGACTTGCGTTTAGAGTTAACAAATTTATAAAACAGTTTAGGGTCACGTGAAAAGATTAGTCTGCAACGATTAAGATAATTATTATAACAAGATGTGTTAACAGAAAGAAAACTAGATTTTGCTACTAAATACGAAGATACATCTAAAGTAGTTCCCGAGCTTTTAAATTTTTAATACGATCTTGTCTTCGCGTTTTTCAAGTTCGATAGTTCCCTCGTAACAAGAATAAAGGCGAGATCAATTAGTATGTTGAAGAAGATAATTTAATTTAGTAAAGTTAGTTTTACAAAAACAACCGGTTTTTAAAGTATTATTAGATATTGAAATAAGGTTGGATGGTAGGTATCTTTCAGAAGCACTAGCATTACTGCAATCTGAGTCCGAAACAAATATTAAGTCCAACATTCTACCACTACAGTTATGCACCCTGTTAACTTGCGATAGGCCTAACTCCAGTAGGCCATCGATAAAATCATCAGAAGTGACTGGTAATACCGCCGAAGATGTGTCAGTCACAGACCATACAACATGTGGCAGATTAAAATCACCAACCACTATCAGACTATCCATATCTCTCAACAATGACGAAACAAATATGGTTTAAACGAAAGGCTGATTTATTCCATATACGACAATAGCTGCAGTGAGATTAATTTATTGAAAATCACATTTATCATAGCTTCTGAATACCCTTTTCGCTTTAGTTTTACGATTATAACATGATTGTTTTAATGAACCTGTGCTATCACTTTTTATGTTCTTATAACGTCATCTTTAATATGTTGTGTGTATTTTTATAACATGTCCAAAACGCACTCTTTTTATGTAGGTAATGGGCCTCCGCCTCCGCCATTGCCGCCACCGGTGCCTGCTGCAGTGCATCGCAAAAATTTAAATACTGAACCATCGAGCAACAACATATATATGAAAAATTACTTTGGCAGCTCATCAACGATACCAGCAATGATATCAGCAACAATTGAGAACCCAGTTGGTGGGCACGAGACTGTGGACTCCGATTCAGGCCTGGAGGTCGTCGAGGAACCAAGTTTGCGACCTTCGGAACTGGTGCGGGGGAATCACAATCGCACTATGTCCACCATATCAGGTATGTGACAGAAAAAATCTAAGGAATAAAAATTTGGGGGCGTGCAATAACGCCTAGTGCAATAACGCCTGCAGGCGTTATTGCATTTCTAAAAGTGCGATAACGCCTGATCGCGATGTGAAATAGCACCTGCACCATGCTGAAAAAAAATAATTCACCCGCTCTTTGTCCGTAATGTCGGCAAAAAATCACACATACGAAAAAATTATTTAAAAAAAAAAAAATATATGTATTAAGCATTTGGAATGTCAAAAATTTATATTTTTGTCAATGATTCATGTTCATATTAAAAATAAAATAATATAAACTGAAATATCGTTATTTACAATTTTGTTGCTTTTAATGTTAAAAATTTTTAGTAATACAAATCATTTAAAATGTCGCAGGCAAAAATTTTTTTTAACAAAAATCGCGCGATTTTTTGCGCGCCCATATTTGCCCTACATACAAATTCTCGGAATACACCATTAATGATTTCGAGAATCAAAACAAGTTGTTAAAAAAAAAAAAAAATATTTGTCGGAACTCACAACAGCTTGTTCAACAACATTGGCACTCTTTTTCTACCGACGCACAGTGGGGCCATTTGAGTTTTTTCATATCAAAAATCATAACTTTTGAACCAAATGAGATAATCGAACAATTTAAAAAGCATATGATAGATAATTAATCAACCTATAAAATGAGCGTTTGAAATGAATTCTGTGCCTATTTATGGGTATGCAAAGTTGAAATTTGTGGAAAAATCAACTTTACGGGAAGGAAAAAAAATATTTTTTAAATATTTTGATTTTTATTGTTTCGTTTTAATGGTTTTTATAATCTAAAATTAATATTAAAATAATTAAAAATAATTTTTTTTATTTTTTTTTTTTATTAATTTTTTGTAAAATATTCATCACAATCCGTAAAAGATGGTATATCTAAAAGAGAAATCATCTCTGAACTATAAGTATTTTCTAATTCTTTTCGTGACTTAACATGCCTCAGTGATGAAATTAGTGGATCTGAAGATGCTGCTAACATGTTGAAGAGGTCCTCATTTTGTCTCACCCTTGAAGCTTTGAAAGTGTTTAGCAATCTGTATTTTTTATAAAACTTATTAAGGGACTCTTGTGCTTCTTCAGAGAGCTCTCCAATTGGCAAAGACTGATACTCAATTATATCCTTGCCATGCGCCAATATTTTATGGACTGTCGGGGTCAACTTTTTCTGCGGATATAATTCTGCTAAAAGTGATGCAGTTTTTGAAGCATATTCTCCATATTTGGCAGAATCAACTTTTTCCTTGCAGTTCAAAACATTTAAGATCGTTCCCAATCTCTTAACGATTTGGTTGTTTATCCCTGTGATTTGAGTTACAGCTTCATCATTCTCAAAAAATCTCCTTGAAGTGTTTCCATCGTTTGAGTTTCCGTATCCGTACTTGGGGCAGTCTACTTTAAGTCCAACTTGTTTGAAAAACGCATCCTGTATTCGCTTCTTTCTGATATTTTCCTTATCTTTGTTTGATGTGTTTTCGTCAAAGTTTTCATCCTCTTGTGGAAGCGTATACGCTAATTTCAGCAAGAACTCCATACACCTTATTCTTGCATGCAAGGGTGAGATCCCAAACTCATAATTTTCTTCATTTGCAGAATCACTTAAATTGTCGAAGTTTTTTTGCGTCTTTTTGCAAATTGGGCATGACATAGTTGACCTTCTGTTTGTCAGTTCGTTGACCACTTTTCCGTCAACCATGGTTAGGTGGAACTCGTAATTACATTCAATGTATTTTCTGTATTTGGTGCGTACCTGGTAATTTATTTGTATATCCTGTAACTGCACCTGAATTTAGGGACCAGGATTTGACAAATGATCTCAGGTAAGCATTACAGAATGAAAAACAAAAGTCAAGTATCTTCACAATAACGAACGTAACAACAACAACAAAAATGGGTTTTCACGGTTATATGTCATAAATTGCCCAAAAATGCATGCAACACATTTTTTTCCTATGACTTTTTTCACTTTTTTTACATTTAAAAAAAAAGGGGCAAAAACGGGCACATGAAACTTTTTGCATTTAATAGAGGAATAATCAAAGAAATTAATTTAAAAAAATAGCCGATATAATGTGATATAATTTTTTTTATTTTCCATCAAAGTTGAGAAATAGTGAAAAAGTGGATAGTTGGTAAATATTGAATTGCCTGGCCAAACGCAAAGCAAACAGTATAATTTTTTTTATTCTTTTCTTAATAAATAGATCTATCAATAGAACCAAAAATAATGACGATCCGTAACTTAGTTTTTGAGATATTGTATCTCAAAGCCGACCAAATTACCTTAAAATTGTGATTTTTATGTAACACAAAAAATCAGACAACTTTGAAAAGCTATATCTTCTAAACAAAAAATCCGGTTACATTATGGATTGCAGATTTGAAATCGCTGGAAAATTTCCTATAAAGTAGGTTCATTCAATATTTTTTAGAGGCACATGCAATTTTTGATTTTTGACACTTGACTTGTTCTACGGGCGCCACTGTGCGACGTGGCAGTATTCCACTCTGCCTCTTGCGAGTATGAGGCTGCTGACGGAGCCCAGGAATATATCCACATCCTCGCTGGGCTCGCAGGTGGAACATCAAGCTTAACGCCTCGAAGAGCCAAGCTGTCAACTTTACACTTTACAAACCCAAGGAAAGGACCTGCCATTGGCATCTGATGTTGGTACGTAACGGGTTGTGGGGTATGGTAGAGTCTAGGGTCGAAATTTCTCCACTGGTTTGTACTCTTTAAGGGCTTTTGTCCCGGGACTCTCATCATTGTCTGTCTAGGTGGCAAGGGTGGAGGCTGTTGTCTTATTTTGGGCGCAAAAGAATTTCTTTGTTCTTGATTTTCAACTAAGCTACACAAATGAAGTGCATGGCTTAGATCTCTTGGTTCTTTAATTGCTAAAAGACGTGGTAGATCTCCATTTAAACAGCGTACGAACGTATCTAAAGCTTTGCCTCTGTAGTTATCTGTTTCTGGGGATTCTTCTTGTGCACCTATCTGATTTACTATTAGAGTTAACTGGTGGTAGACAGCTTGATAAAATTCGTTTAATGTCAATCGATTTTGAGTAAGAGAAAACATCTGATACTCAAGAGTTTTTAAAACTCGTTTATCAGCGTAGTGTGCGGTCAAACATTTGGAAATAGCTTTCCAATTCATTGGGGTGTTGTATGATTCTAAGACTGCATCAGCTTCGCCAACCACTTTCTTGCGTACGGATAAAGTTATCAAATAATATTTGTATGACTGTTCTTGCCCTTCATAGATACTCATAATTCGTTCAACATTTTTTTTTCCATGAGTTAAACGTTGTTCTATCTCCGGAGAATTCTCTGATAAGCCTTCCTATTTCTGGTATATTTTCTTAATCTTCGCCTGCTCTAGGTCTCACGAATGGAATGTCACTTAGATTCTCGTGCCCAAAGTTTGGGTTATTTACGTTACTTTGAAGAGTCTCTCTAATCATATTCATTATCACTGTTCTTAGTTCTGGGCTTGTTACCGGTGTACTGGTACCTGGTTGCCTATTTGTTGCTTGGCTTGTGCCACCTTCGATACCGAGGTTTGCCATGGCATTTACAATATCGTCTGGCATGTTATTGACAAAACTACAGAATGAGATTATGATTTAAATTAAGCAGATCACAATAATTTGAAAAGATTATTTTTTATGTGAAAATCTTTAGCAGCAACTATCAACGCAAAAATGTATTGATTATGAAAATTTTAATTTTAACTTAATAAATTTTTATTTAAATTTTACTTTAATTATAAGTATTTTTGAATTTTTTTTGTTATATTTTAAATATTCAATAACTTTTAACTAGCTCGAAAATAATTTTAATTTTACACGGATTCTTTAAATCTTTACTTAATATGATTGTAGAAAATATTTCACTTAATTTTAGTTTCTTGTAATTTTGTATTATTTTTGTTTTTATTTTGCTTCTTATATTTCTAAATTGATTAACTTCTCTGTTTTTATACCCTTAACCCATAAAATGGGTAAATAAGGGTATAATGGTTTTGTGCAAAAGTATGTAACAGGCAGAAGGAAGCATCTCCGACCCCATAAAGTGTATATATTCTTGATCAGCATCAACAGCCGAGACGACATAGCCATGTCCGTCTGTCTATCCGTCTGTCCGTCTGTCTGTCTGTCTATCTGTATGAACGCGTGGATCTCAGAGACTACAAGAGCTAGAGACTTCAGATTTTGGATATAAGTTCTCCTATATCATAAGCAGAACAAGTTTGCTTCAAATTATCGATAGCTATTCTGGTTGCCGATATACACATGGAATCGATAGCAAGAAAATTTCGAATTTGGAAAATCTAAAAATGAAGGTTGACGTAATGGGTAATGATAGAACTTTTCTGAAAATTTCGTCGAAATCGGTTGAGAAACACCGGAGATATTGAACTTAATCGATTGAAGCTAAGTCAGCATACCAAAGTCTTACATAAATTTAATTTATTTATTGCAACTGGGTTCAGTTAGTCGGGCTCTCCCGACTAGAGCCTTCTTACTTGTTTGTTTTATTTCTTATTAAATCACTTAAACACTAAGCTTACATAATATAAAACATCCGGCGAATCTCCCGCGCTGGTCCTTTAGATGTATTCCTTTTTATCCTACGGCAGTGCAGCGAAGCGGCGACACAATATTCTTCGTTAGAACATAAACCGGTCCCTGCTCGGGCGCCAATTAAATAAACCTTTGGGTTTTATTAATAAAAAAACAAATTTGTTTTATTGAGGTGCTGATTTAGAACTAAAGTTATGACAATTATATCTTATGCTAGAAACTGCTGGCTGAAATTCTTCTGTTTGTCGCCGCTGCCTCTGCTGCCGCTGCTGCTGCTGCTGTCGCTGTTGTCGTTGTAGCGTTGAGTGTCCGGTAACCAGCTTGTGTCCCACGGTGGTGTTCGTTGTATGGCGCGCCGGTCGTTGGTCCCATGCAGGTGTCTGCAGGAATCTGGTGACACAGCGCACGTGGCGGATGTCGTTCACGCGCTGCTGTCGTGGCTTATAACTTAGCGGAGTGCAATTTGGGTGCACTTGCACCGTCGCACAGTGGGGCCATTTGAGTTTTTTCATATCAAAAATCATAATTTTTGAACCAAATGAGATAATCGAACAATTTAAAAAGCATATGATAGATAATTAATCAACCTATAAAATGAGCGTTTGAAATGAATTCTGTGCCTATTTATGGGTATGCAAAGTTGAAATTTGTGGAAAAATCAACTTTACGGGAAGGAAAAAAAATATTTTTTAAATATTTTGATTTTTATTGTTTCGTTTTAATGGTTTTTATAATCTAAAATTAATATTAAAATAATTAAAATAATTTTTTTTTTTTTTTTTTTTTTTATTAATTTTTTGTAAAATATTCATCACAATCCGTAAAAGATGGTATATCTAAAAGAGAAATCATCTCTGAACTATAAGTATTTTCTAATTCTTTTCGTGACTTAACATGCCTCAGTGATGAAATTAGTGGATCTGAAGATGCTGCTAACATGTTGAAGAGGTCCTCATTTTGTCTCACCCTTGAAGCTTTGAAAGTGTTTAGCAATCTGTATTTTTTATAAAACTTATTAAGGGACTCTTGTGCTTCTTCAGAGAGCTCTCCAATTGGCAAAGACTGATACTGTTTGTTTTATCCATCGTGAGTTTAGACTGGCATACATCATGCAGAGTTTATTTTTATATCTTCGCTTCTCTGTATATTGCCGTATAAACTATCAAGTTCTTCGAAGGCAGCTTCCGTGAAACTTTGTAATGTGGTTGACTTCCTAAACAGGTCAAATAATTTATGGTTGCTCAACGACATGTTTGAAGTGTAAAACAGTACTTGTCTCGCCAACTTTCAGTCGTAGACTAATCCAGGATTATAGTTTTTTTTTCATTATATAGTCTAATCTATTACCTGATATATACCGTTTGGATTAAGGGTTCAAGAAAAGAGTTAGCTTTCATGCCTAACAAATTTACCTATTGTTTGTATAAGTCCAGGTCAATAAGGTCAATTTATGCAATTTGGGTACTTGGCACGTGTCCGAATAAGATTTGTGCCTACCTGAATGGGATGTGTGACTAGTTGTACGCCAACGCAATTTCTGTATTCGGTGCGTGCCTGGTAATTTATTTGTATATCCTGTAACTTCACCTGAATTTAGGGACCAGGATTTGACAAATGATCTCAGGTAAGCATTACAGAATGAAAAACAAAAGTCAAGTATCTTCACAATAACGAACGTAACAACAACAACTAAAATGGGTTTTCACGGTTATATGTCATACATTGCCCAAAAATGCATGCAACACATTTTTTTCCTATTACTTTTTTCACTTTTTTACATTTAAAAAAAAAGGGGCAAAAACGGGCACATGAAACTTTTTGCATTTAATAGAGGAATAATCAAAGAAATTAATTTAAAAAAATAGCCGATATAATGTGATATAATTTTTTTTTATTTTCCATCAAAGTTGAGAAATAGTGAAAAAGTGGATAGTTGGTAAATATTGAATTGCCTGGCCAAACGCAAAGCAAACAGTATAATTTTTTTTTATTCTTTTCTTAATAAATAGATCTATCAATAGAACCAAAAATAATGACGATCCGTACCTTAGTTTTTGAGATATTGTATCTCAAAGCCGACCAAATTACCTTAAAATTGTGATTTTTATGTAACACAAAAAATCAGACAACTTTGAAAAGCTATATCTTCTAAACAAAAAATCCGGTTACATTATGGATTGCAGATTTGAAATCGCTGGAAAATTTCCTATAAAGTAGGTTCATTCAATAATTTTTAGAGGCACATGCAATTTTTGATTTTTGACACTTGACTTGTTCTACGGGCGCCACTGTGCGTCGTTGCTGAGGCATTTTGGTATTTGTAAGATTTGTCGTTAACTTGCATGTGCGTGTGCCATTCGAGAATAGTTAAATTGCAACAACAACACGTGCTGGCTCGGCGTAGCAACGCAGTTTTGGTGGGCCTGGGCTTTGTAATAATTTTTTATATGTATTTTGTTTGGGCTAGCGCTCGTGAGATTGTGTATGCGTCCCTGTACATCTACATGTGCATATTTATATGTAATTGCCATGGCATTCATTGACCTTATTCTACTATTATGAATTTCGGCAAACCCTTAACAGCCCATATTTAGATTACAATTTGGTGCATATTTGTATTTTCCTACAAAAACCTAAGAAAAACAAAAATAAACAATACTTCCAACTTGGAAGTTCCAAGGCAGTCAAATTTAATTTCTGGTGCTGGTCGATCATTTGCATGAACAGGCGAACAGGAAAATAAATAAGCGTTTAGTAAAATAGGCAGGTAAACATCAGTTTGGCATTGCTGGTCATTCATACTCTTTCATGTTTATAGCTCTATGACACTTTCCAACAATTTTGCCATCGCATCTATCACACAGCTATGCAGCGATGCGCAAAAATGCAGAAAGTGAATTGAATAGTATATACGTCGAAAAAAAGTAAAAAGAACAGGTGGAAACGTTGCAGTCGGATGAAACCGACTGCGGCATACTCGAAACCAGTATTAAATTAAAAAGAGGCCTGATTGCAAAGGTGCCTTGAAGATTCTCCGATGCAGATGGGGATGCCACCAGCTATCTTCCTTCCAAATTTGGTGACTCCAGCTCGAAGTTTGTAAAAGGTGGGGAAAAGGGGGCTGGGGGCAGTATGAGTGGGCGTAGCATCCAAATGTTTGATACAGATCTATGTGGAATGTCAATTGCTATCTTCATACCAAATTTGGTGACTCTAGCCCAAAGTTTGTAAAAAGTGGGACAGGGGGGCTGGAATGGGTGGGCGTGGCATCCAAATGTTTGATGCAGATCTATGTGGAATGTCAATTGCTATCTTCATACCACATTTGGTGACTCTAAATCGAAAATTGTAAAAGGTGGGGAAAAGAGGGCTGGGGACAGTATGGGTGGGCGTGGCATCCAAATGTTTCATGCAGATCTTTGTCGAATGTCAATTGCTATCTTCATACCCAATTTGTTGGCTCTAGCTTAATGTTTGTAAAAGGTGGGGAAAAGGGGGCGAAATGGGTGGGCGTGGCTACAAAACTGTTATGCAGATTTTAGGGGGTCATTGCCAGCTATCTTCCTACAAAATTTAATGGCTCTAGCTTAAAAACTCTGGAAGATACACACATTCCCGTTTTTGACGAAGCGTTGTTGTAGATGGGGGCGGCTAGGGCATTATTGGTGGGCGTGGCATCCAAATGTTTCATGCAGATCTTTGTCGAATGTCAATTGCTATCTTCATACCCAATTTTGTGGCTCTATCTAAAAGTTTGTAAAAAGTGGTTAGAGGAGGGCTGGGGGTGGTATGGGTGGGCTTGGCATCCAAATTTGTGATGCAGATCTTTGTCGAATGTCAATTGCTGTCTTCATACCCAATTTGGTGACTCTAGCTCAAAGTTTGAAAAAAGTGGGTGAAGAGGGGCTGGGGGCACTACGGGTGGGCGTGGCATCCAAATGTTTCATGCAGATTTTTGTCGAATGTCAATTGCTATCTTCATACCCAATTTGTTGGCGCTAGCTTAATGTTTGTAAAAGGTGGGGAAAAGGGGCCGAAATGGGTGGGCGTGGCTACAAAACTGTTATGCAGATTTTAGGGGGTCATTGCCAGCTATCTTCCTACAAAATTTAATGGCTCTAGCTTAAAAACTCTGGAAGATACACACATTCCCGTTTTTGACGAAGCGTTGGTGTAGATGGGGGCGGCTAGGGCATTATTGGTGGGCGTGGCATCCAAATGTTTCATGCAGATCTTTGTCGAATGTCAATTGCTATCTTCATACCCAATTTGGTGGCTCTATCTAAAAGTTTGTAAAAAGTGGTAAGAGGAGGGCTGGGGGAAGTATGGGTGGGCGTGGCATCCAAATGTTTCATGCAGATCTTTGTCGAATGTCAATTGCTATCTTCATACTTAATTTGGTGGGTCTAGCTAAAAGTTTGTATTAAAGTTCTCCTATACCATGAGCAGAACAAGTTTGCTTCAAATTATCGATAACTATTCTGGTTTCCGATACACACATAATATCGATAACAATAAAATATCGAATTTGGAAAATCTAAAAATGAGGGTTGAAGTAATGGATAATGATAGAACTTTTCTGAAAATTTCGTCCAAATCGGTTGAGAAACACCGGAGATATTGAAATTAATCGATGGAAGCTAAGCCAGTATACCAAAGTCTTATATAAATTAAATATATTTATTGCAACTGGGTTCAGGGTATCTTCTAGTCGGGCTCTCCCGACTAGAGCCTTCTCACTTGTTTTAAATTCTAAAAGTGGAATTTTAAAATAAAATTTTAAAATTAAAATTTTCGGTTTAAAAATTTTTATTTTATAGTATATAAAGTGCTTGAATTTTAGTTTTCACAATGAAAACTTTTTGATTCAAAATGTTTTCATTTTAAAGTTAAGCATTAGAAACCTTAAACTAACTAAAATAATTTTTGAATCGAAATAATAATGTAACATCCCGATATCAGTTTTGATTACCATATTGGTGGCTATAATTTATGAACAAATGTATACTATAAGATTCTATAAATGTCTATTAAACTTTTTGCTTGGGGCGCACGGATACACACCACCAGGTATCAGCATTGCGTGATAGCTCTTTGTTAATTGTTATTAGATTCCTTCAATGTATATGCGTGAGAAATTTTATGTTACATACTTAGTATAAATCATTTGTATAATTTTAAATTAATTTTTTAAAACTTACCGATCACGAAAAGCCAATTACCTATGCCGCGACTCGAACCTGAGATCTTACGATTACCACGCGTATGCCATACCCATTGCGCTGTTGCCCACTATGTCTTGCAGACAGTTAATTTTCATACATACTACACATAAGAGCGCTTCTCTCTCTCTCTCTCTCTCTCTCTCTCTCTCTCTCTCTCTCTCTCACCCTGTTAAGCGTAAATTTAAAGCGATTCGTACTGATTTCTAAAATTTTAATTATCAAATTAAATGTGCTCGTTTTAAATATGTTTTTTAATAGGGCAAATTATTAAATTTAAAATTTTTCATTCGAAGTTCGAGTAGTAATAATGGAGCAATTTGCTTCAAAAATGAAAAAGCCTTAAAACAATATTTTTCAATTTAAAATCTAAAATTTAAATTTTGCATTTTATAATTTTTCTGATTTCTTCAAATTTAAAATAGTAAATTACGATTTATAAAAGTTTGCACTTTAATTCTAAACCGATTCGTACTGATTTCTAAAATTGAAACTATCGATTTAAATGTGGTTGTTTTAGATATAGATTTTAAAAGCGCACATTCTTAAATTTAAAATTTTCATTTTAGGTTTAAGAACTAATTATTCAAATCAACGTTTTTCCGCATTGATTTTAATACGAATCGTTTTAAAATTGGTGTTTCATGACGATTAATTTTAAAATCAAAAATTTTCGTATTGAAATTAAGAAAAAAAATTTAAAATCTGAATCTAAAATTAAAATGTTTGGTTTTACGTTTCATTTTTTTTCTCTGTGTAGCTAAAAGTACGTAAAAGAAAAAGGGAAAAAGGGGTTGGGGGCAGTATGGGTGGTCGTGGCATCCAAATTTTTCATGCAGATCTTTGTCGAATGTCAATTGCTATCTTCATACCAAATTTGGTGACTCTAGCTCAAAGTTTGAAAAAAGTGGGGAAAGGACGGCTGGGGGCAGTGTGGGCGGGCGTGGCATCCAAATGTTTCATGCAGATTTTTGTCGAATGTCAATTGCTATCTTCATACCCAATTTGTTGGCTCTAGCTTAATGTTTGTAAAAGGTGGGGAAAAGGGGGCGAAATGGGTGGGCGTGGCTACAAAACTGTTATGCAGATTTTAGGGGGTCATTGCCAGCTATCTTCCTACAAAATTTAATGGCTCTAGCTTAAAAACTCTGGAAGATACACACATTCCCGTTTTTGACGAAGCGTTGGTGTAGATGGGGGCGGCTAGGGCATTATTGGTGGGCGTGGCATCCAAATGTTTCATGCAGATCTATGTCGAATGTCAATTGCTATCTTCATACCCAATTTGGTGGCTCTATCTAAATGTTTGTAAAAAGTGGTAAGAGGAGGGCTGGGGGAAGTATGGGTGGGCGTGGCATCCAAATGTTTCATGCAGATCTTTGTCGAATGTCAATTGCTATCTTCATACCCAATTTGGTGGGTCTAGCTAAAAGTTTGTATTAAAGTTCTCCTATACCATGAGCAGAACAAGTTTGCTTCAAATTATCGATAACTATTCTGGTTTCCGATACACACATAATATCGATAACAATAAAATATCGAATTTGGAAAATCTAAAAATGAGGGTTGAAGTAATGGATAATGATAGAACTTTTCTGAAAATTTCGTCCAAATCGGTTGAGAAACACCGGAGATATTGAAATTAATCGATGGAAGCTAAGCCAGTATACCAAAGTCTTATATAAATTAAATATATTTATTGCAACTGGGTTCAGGGTATCTTCTAGTCGGGCTCTCCCGACTAGAGCCTTCTCACTTGTTTTAAATTCTAAAAGTGGAATTTTAAAATAAAATTTTAAAATTAAAATTTTCGGTTTAAAAATTTTTATTTTATAGTATATAAAGTGCTTGAATTTTAGTTTTTACAATGAAAACTTTTTGATTCAAAATGTTTTCATTTTAAAGTTAAGCATTAGAAACCTTAAACTAACTAAAATAATTTTTGAATCGAAATAATAATGTAACATCCCGATATCAGTTTGATTACCATATTGGTGGCTATAATTTATGAACAAATGTATACTATAAGATTCTATAAATGTCTATTAAACTTTTTGCTTGGGGCGCACGGATACACACCACCAGGTATCAGCATTGCGTGATAGCTCTTTGTTAATTGTTATTAGATTCCTTCAATGTATATGCGTGAGAAATTTTATGTTACATACTTAGTATAAATCATTTGTATAATTTTAAATTAATTTTTTAAAACTTACCGATCACGAAAAGCCAATTACCTATGCCGCGACTCGAACCTGAGATCTTACGATTACCACGCGTATGCCATACCCATTGCGCTGTTGCCCACTATGTCTTGCAGACAGTTAATTTTCATACATACTACACATAAGAGCGCTTCTCTCTCTCTCTCTCTCTCTCTCTCTCTCTCTCTCTCTCTCTCTCTCTCTCACCCTGTTAAGCGTAAATTTAAAGCGATTCGTACTGATTTCTAAAATTTTAATTATCAAATTAAATGTGCTCGTTTTAAATATGTTTTTTAATAGGGCAAATTATTAAATTTAAAATTTTTCATTCGAAGTTCGAGTAGTAATAATGGAGCAATTTGCTTCAAAAATGAAAAAGCCTTAAAACAATATTTTTCAATTTAAAATCTAAAATTTAAATTTTGCATTTTATAATTTTTCTGATTTCTTCAAATTTAAAATAGTCAATTACGATTTATAAAAGTTTGCACTTTAATTCTAAACCGATTCGTACTGATTTCTAAAATTGAAACTATCGATTTAAATGTGGTTGTTTTAGATATAGATTTTAAAAGCGCACATTCTTAAATTTAAAATTTTCATTTTAGGTTCAAGAACTAATTATTCAAATCAACGTTTTTCCGCATTGATTTTAATACGAATCGTTTTAAAATTGGTGTTTCATGACGATTAATTTTAAAATCAAAAATTTTCGTATTGAAATTAAGAAAAAAAATTTAAAATCTGAATCTAAAATTAAAATGTTTGGTTTTACGTTTCATTTTTTTTCTCTGTGTAGCTAAAAGTACGTAAAAGAAAAAGGGAAAAAGGGGTTGGGGGCAGTATGGGTGGTCGTGGCATCCAAATTTTTCATGCAGATCTTTGTCGAATGTCAATTGCAATCTTCATACCAAATTTGGTGGCTCTAGCTAAAAGTTTCGAAGTTTGTAAGAGGTGTGCAAAAGGGGGCTGGGGGCAGTATGGGTGGGCATCCAAAGTTTTGATGCAGATCTTTGTCGAATGTCAATTGCTATCTTCATACCAAATTTGGTGACTCTAGCTCAAAGTTTGAAAAAAGTGGGGAAAGGACGGCTGGGGGCAGTGTGGGCGGGCGTGGCATCCTAAGGTTTCATGCAGATCTTTGTCGAATGTCAATTGCTATCTTCATTAGCAATTTGGTGACTATAGCTCGAAAATTGTAAAAAGTATGGAAAAGGAGGCGAAATGGGTGGGCATGGCTCCAAAACTTTTATGCAGTTTTTTGGGGGTCATTGCCAGCTATCTTCTTACCAAATTTGGTGGCTCTTGCTTAAAAACTCTGGAAGATACACGCATTCCCGTTCTTGACGAAGCGTTGGGTCATATTGGCCGGCTAGGGCAGTATTGGTGGGCGTGGCATCCAAACTTTTGATGCAGTTTTTGGGGGGTCATCATCACCTATCTTGGCACAAAATTTGGTGGCTGTAGCTAAAAAGCTGTGGGAGATATAGCCATTTCTGATTTCAAAATGCTGGGGGGGGCTGGGGGTGGCCTGGGTGGGTATGGTTCCAAAATTTTTTATACAGTTGTTTGGGGGTTGTTTTGAGTTATCGAATTTATCGATTTGCCAGCCCCCCAGTTATCGTATAACCCCAATCTTGACACTTTAATTTACTATCTCATATATAAAGAGAATTGCAAAGTTTCAAGTCTCTAGCTTGAAGGGTGTGGAAAAAAGTTGCGTTCATACAGACGGACAGACACCATGACGGACATTGCAGAAACTCAATCTACTCTTTACCTTCGGTATCGAGTATAAAAATTAACAAAAATCTCAACGAGCTGGCCCAGCAACAATGGAGCAAACGCACATGCGTACGCATACTAACACATTTTTACCGTTCTTGCTTTCCGCTGGCCCGCCGCCTCTCCTTTAGTAAGCAGGCCGCTGACCGCAAAGCAGACCTGAAACAAAACAAGCAACGTGCTGGCTTGTCGTAGATGAGACGCACAAGTAGAACATAGTAAAAATACCCCTTATCACAATATCAGTTATAGTCAACAAAAACTTGCATATATTATTTTAATTTATTAATAGTTTATTTCAAGTATACAAAAACAAAAAAAGTGTGTTTAAGTGTTAGTCAATTTATTTATATACAACTTGTCTTATGAGTTGTGAAGGCCCAAACTTACTGGCAGGTACTTTATCAGGGGTGTGCCAGCCATCAAAACCAACCGAATTCCAACCTAAAACCAACCTCGAGCTGGTTTTAGGTGTGCCAGAGCAGAGTTCGAGATGGTTTTGAAATCTCCACAAATTTGGTCAGAGATTTGGTTAGTTTAAGCAATATTAAATGTCTATTGCATAACAAGTGTTAATTTTTCGAAAGGTAATTTTAAGCTAAATTGCATATTGCAAATACATTTGAATTTTATAAGTATTTTAATTCATGATTTTAGATATTAATAAATCTCTAACAAATCTCTAAGACTATTTGCCGTTCCATGTAAGCGTGCAAAACCGTCCCTAACAAGAGAGGTGCCACCTAGTTCGTTTAACCATAACTATTATTCGGAGTCTTTAATAGGTCAATTTAAAAGAAACTTCTTTGTGGCAAATAAACATAAAAAAATCTTATTTTTAGGTAACAAAATTGCATGGTCGAGCAGTGGACAGTTTGTTGTAAATTTAACAAAGTTATTGCAGCAAACCTTTTTTTTATAAGGTGGCAGCTTTTGCGGTGTTTGTTAGGTGTGTGAATGCCTACAGTAAGTAGCCGGCGCTCAACCTTTTCTTTCGCCAACTCTTCTTTTCTAAGCATGTCAAGCAAAAGAAAACTTCCAAGAGGCATTTCTATTTAATTTCACTTTTACTTTTGCACTTTTAAAATGTAAACAAAACAGATTTGCTATTAACGAAATACGTAGAACAGCTGTTCAAGCAAGCTATCACGGCAGGGCTGTCAAGCAACATGAGTTACTTGGCGGGCAAAATATTAAATATTAATTTTGTATAAGAATTACCAGAGATATGAGCTAACATATTTTTATTTTACCAATTATTAAATATAACACTAATGCACTGTGGCCAACCTTGAAAACAATGACAAAAATAGCAAATACATTTTAGGCAATTTTTAGTTTTCAAAGGTAGCAACTCTTTTTGGCCATTTTCGGTTTACGTATTTTCTCCGAAAATTTTACCGAAAAATGAAATCTCCCAAACTTCTGGCACACCTACGGTTTTGTTTTAGAGATTTGAAAACCTGCTCGAGCCAAAATCTCTAGAGATTTCTGGCACACCCCTGTATATTTAAGTATGTATCTCATGTTTTGCTCTACAATTGCACAAAGTTCATATGAAGTCTATATCACCCTATCTTGTTGCACCAAGTCGAAAGAAGCAAAAGTCTAAAATTGTCGATTTCAAATTTTGTGACAAAAACAAGAGAAACGAAGTGCAGCAACATTTTATTATGCCTTGCGCTTCGCACACTTTGCAGTCACAACAAAAAGCTAAACAACAGCAACAACAACAATATTCATGTGGATTTGTAAGCAAGAGATGGGAATTTTCCTACGCAGCAACAGCAGCAGCAGCATGATCAACACATTGTTTTTAAACGAGAGACTTAATACTTGTAGATTTAGATTGAAATGTGTTTGAGGAGGAAAGAGTTAGAGGGGGAAAGTGTTAGAAGGAGAATGTGTGTTAGAGGGGGAAGGAGTTAGAGGGGGAAAGTGTTAGAGGGAGGAAGACTTAGAGACAAGTTTGTGCATGCTTGCTAGTCAAAGGTCAAGTACATTAGTTGGCTAATGTGTTATAGGTATCACCGTCCGTGAGGATCAGTGAGCAAAGTACATTGCCTATGAAACTATTAAGTGCTAGAGTCAAGTGTGCACAGGTTTCTTAGCTACAAGTTAGTAGATAAGAGAGAGAGAGAGTCAAATGTGCGCAGGTTTCTTATCTACGAATAAGTAGATAAGAGAGAGTCGAGAGGGCGCCTGTTTAACGTGCGTTGCCTTGCACACCTGCAAGCAAAACATAAACAATGAATGTTTATGGTTGCGAAAACCAGTGATGAAAGGATTAATGGATTGAGAAAAGATTTTGCTTGTTTTAAGTACACTAGTCAAAGGGCAGTACATACGTAGGCCGCATTGTTATGATCAAAAGCAACAACAACAACAACAACAAGAACAACAACATTCGTGAGGGTTATGTAAACAAGGGATAGGCATTTTTTTTCGCAGCAGGAGCAGCAAGATCAATACATTGTATCCTAATCAATTGTCTTTCGTTGGTGACGGATGTGTTTTTCAGTGCTCTTAATAATTTATTCATTTCCTGTGTTTGTGTACGGTGTTATATTCGGTTTATTTTGGTAAACGTCTCTAACAGTGATCGCAAGTGTACGTTGTGTGTATTTGCGCGTGCATTATTGAATTTTTCTTGTTGAATTTTCATTTAATTTAACTTGCAGTCGAATTGACGCTGCAGTGCTTGAAAAGAAACGAGCATACGTACATACATACACTCATATATTTGCGGTTCTATATATGTACATACTTTGTGTTTAATATATTCTTCTTCTACTAACAACAAACATCTTGTCTATTTGCTTGATCTCGCTCTCCAGCACCACTCCCGCTATGTCCGCTCTTATCTAGCGGTTTTATTTATCTGCATTTGCGCTCACGCTCTTTCACTCAACCGCTCTCTTGATTTTAACCGTTGTATCGTGCTCATTGCTTCGACACGTTAATGCTTACATACTTGCACTCTACCTTGTTTTGCTGTAGCATATCGATTTCTTTAGTAAATTTATTTACATATTTCATAATGCTTGTTTGCTGCAGCAAAAATTGCAAATTGGTTGGTAAAACCAATCAAGATTTTATTCTGGGTGGTTTGTGCGACAACATGATCCACATGAAATGTGTTGGCTTTACTGCCAAAACCAGGGACTGCTTGATTACAGACACAGGTCTTAAATGGTTTTTTGAGCCCTGTAGGGAGGTGGTTAAAGAGTCTTTAAAATTCATGAGACAGACTCATTTAGGCTTCAAAGCTAAGTACATTGCATTCAATGCACTGCAAAACTCCTTAACAGAGCTTGAGTCTAATTTAAAAAATGGCAAGGTTACGACTGAATCTCCGAAGCGTAAAAAGACTTCGGGTCCTAATCCGCCAATTGTCCCACCTATCATCCCCACAAAGCCCCTTCTGGTGCCAGCCCATTAATGTTATTTAACTCGCCGGCAAGAACCATTACTAATAACCTTTCTTCTGATCCTATGCATGAAATCGGTTCAACTGCCTGTGCGCCTATTGATCCCAATGCAGGTACAACTGGGGCTCCCAAGCCTCTTGTTGTTGTGCCATTTAACAAATTTATATTTGTGTCCAGGCTGGCATCCGATACATCATCGGATGATGTTTCAGCTTATGTTAAAAGTAAAATTGATTCTCCTCTTATTATTGTTGAGAAGTTTAAATTTAAACACGCCCGAAGTATATCTTCTTTCAAGTTGAGCGTGCCGATTGAACTCTTTTCGACAATTTGTTCTGAGAAATTCTGGCCGCAGCAGCTTGTTGTAAAGGAGTATGTGAATAGGCGAAGTAATAATAATAAGGGCATTAGGATTAGTAGTGCACAGCCTGTTAGCCACCCAGTGGCCTCCACCTCGGTGGCAAAAAACTAACAAAATAACTTAGTTTGGCCTATCAAAACGTTAGAGGCCTTAACACTAAACTAAATTCTAAATTATATGTTGACAGCTTATCATTTGATTCACATATAGTAGCACTCACGGAAACCTAGTTAAAACCCGATATTTCTGATTATTCCGTTTTTCCTTCAAAATATAACTTGTACAGATGCGATCGCACTTCCTGCAAGGGGGGTGGTGTTCTCATTGCTGTTGACTCTTGTTTTTCCTCTGAACAGATTCATTCTCAAGATCTTCCGGACATAGAGTTTTTATGTGTTAAAATATTATTAAACGGCCGTTCACTTATGTTACTTGCTCTTATATTCCTCCTCAATCTGATATTAACATTTACTCATCCCATCTGAGTGCCCTGCAACTTGTTTCGTCATTGTTGACAGATATGGATAATCTGATAGTGGTTGGTGATTTTAATCTGCCACATGTTGTATGGTCTGTGAATGACACATCTTCGGCGATATTACCAGTCACTTCTGATGGTTTTATCGATGGCCTACTGGAGTTAGGTCTATCGCAAGTTAACAGAGTGCATAACTGTATTGAAAGAATGGGACTTAATATTTGTTTCGGACTCAGATTGCAGTAATACTAGTAGAATACCCCCTCTAGTGCTTCCGGAAGATACTTACCATCCAACCTTAGAACTATCCATCGAAATTCTTAACCCTATTTCAGTATCCAAAAATACTTTAAAAACCCGTTGCTTTCGTAAAACTAACTTTACTAAATTAAATTATCTTCTTCAACATACTAATTGGTCTCGTCTTTATTCTTGTAGTGATATAGAAACTGCCATAGCCATATTTCCCCTCACTTGTTCTTCAAGTGAAAATAAACCACCTTGGTTTACGAGAGAACTATCGAAATTGAAAAACGCAAAGACAAGCTCACATAAAAAATTTAAAAAATCGGGATCTACTTTAGATGTATCTTCGTATTTAGTAACAAAATCTAGTTTTATTTCCGTTAACACATCTTGCTATAGTAATTATCTAAATCGTTGTAGACTTAACTTTTCACGTGACCCTAAACAGTTTTATTTTTATACCCTTAACCCATAAAATGGGTAAATAAGGGTATAATGGTTTTGTGCAAAAGTATGTAACAGGCAGAAGGAAGCATCTCCGACCCTATAAAGTATATATATTCTTGATCAGCATCAACAGCCGAGACGATATAGCCATGTCCGTCTGTCCGTCTGTCTGTCCGTCTGTCCGTCTGTATGAACGCGTGGATCTCAGAGACTACAAGAGCTAGAGACTTCTGATTTTGTATTTAGTTCTCCTATACCATGAGCAGAACAAGTTTGCTTCAAATTATCGATAACTATTCTGGTTTCCGATACACACATAATATCGATAACAATAAAATATCGAATTTGGAAAATCTAAAAATGAGGGTTGATGTAATGGATAATGATAGAACTTTTCTGAAAATTTCGTCGAAATCGGTTGAGAAACACCGGAGATATTGAAATTAATCGATGGAAGCTAAGCCAGTATACCAAAGTCTTATATAAATTAAATATATATATTGCAACTGGGTTCAGGGTATCTTCTACTCGGGCTCTCCCGACTAGAGCCTTCTTACTTGTTTTATTTTATTTTTTATTTTTATTTATTGATTTATTGTCAGCTAAGAGCAGCTGACATTTAAAAGAAATCAAATTAAATTTAAATTAAAAATAGTTAAAATAATTAAATTAAGTAAAATGTAGAATAATATATAAATCTGAATAAATAATTAAAAGATGACGTTTAAGCTCTGGGAAATTCAATAAAAAATTGAGTAGTCCAACATTTGTTGCGAGGATTGGGAAAAACCCAGAAAAACCCAATCAGACCAGCGTTAGATTAGTAATTAGTGGTTACGATTAGATAAAGCAAATTTGTTAACTCTAAACGTAAGTCTGCTTGCTTGCCATCCTCAGTATACCTAGATGAAACAAAAGTAAGTTCTGATCAGGCAGTAGCCGATCTATTTGCTGAGTATTTTCAATCAGTATATTCAACGAATTTACATAGTTGCAGTAATTCCTATCCTTTTCTAGTTCAATCGTCAAATTGCATATGTATCCCAGTTATAACTGAGTGTACGCTTCTCAGTGACCTTAACTGTATTAAACCAGGCTATCTGCCTGGTCCTGATGGAGTGCCAGGTTGTATTCTTAGATACTGTGCGGATTCACTTTGTAAGCCCTTAGTTAAATTATTAAACTTGTCGGTTGACTCAACATTGTTTCCTGCTATATGGAAGGAATATTTTATCATTAAATTCTTAAAAATTCTTCTAAGTCTAACGTTAAAAATTATATGGGCATATCCAAGTTGTCCGCCATTCCTAAAGTCTTTGAAAAAATTATATGTTCTCAACTGCAACACTCATGTAGTTCAATTATATCGCCTTATCAACACGGTTTTGTTAGGCGTAGATCTAACACTACTAACTTTCTTGAATTCACTTCGCTTGTTATCAAAGGGTTTCAGGAAAAAATTCAAACTGACGTTGTTTATACCGATTTTAGTAAGGCATTTGATTTTGTTAGCCATTCTCTGTTGCTTCAAAAACTAAATTTTATTGGATTTCCATCAAAACTTGTGTTGCAGCAACTAGAACTTGCTCGTTCACATATATGTACGGCAAGAAAGCAACATGGGCTATTAGTCGACTTCGACTTTATTGCGGACAGACAGACAGGTTAAAGAAAATACGTGCGCTCTTTCCATTTGATATTTCAGAAGTGATTTTATATTTTCTCTCCGCTCAGCGGTCGAGTGCCAATATTCAACTATGTTAATTTCAGAGTTACATTACATGTGCATACTTATTTAACAGATTTTCAATTGACTTAACATTACGATATTGAAATAATACTAGAATTCATTTAGTTTTTTATCTTAATTGAAATGACTAAACATCGGCAAAATATTATATACTTCAACAATTGTATACATTTCAATTTAAAAATCCAAGCTTCATTTGTTAACAAGTTAATCTATATTAAACGGCAGCGGTGCTAGTCGATGGATAGCTCGTTGATACACGCCGTTCTTGGTTCGAACGACTGCGACGCGGACTTTGCTGTCTGCTCCCTTGACGACCTCGTCGATGACCCCGAGCAGCCACTGCTGTGGTGGACTGTTGTCTTCGTGGATTATTACGACGTCTCCTATTGCCATGTTGCGCTCCTCTTTGTTCCATCGTTGACGCTGCTGCAGCCCCAGCAGATAGTCTCGTGACCAATCCGCCCAAAAGCGCTGCTTAATGGCTGAGATCAGCTGCCATCTTTTCAAGTAAGATAGCCTTTCGTCTGGCATTACCTGATTTTATGCGCATGGCAGCGTTCCTAGCGTTTCGCCTACCAACAGATGGGCTGGCGTTACAGCTTCGCCGTCGTTGGGGTTGGTGCTCAAAGCTATGAGCGGACGAGAGTTCAAAATTGCTTCCGCGTCGACCATTATTGTTTCCAGTTCGTCCTGGCGAAGCACGGCGCTGCCAATGGCCTTGAGCATCAGTCCCTTGGCAGATTTGACTGCCGCTTCCCAGAGACCGCCAAAATGCGGTGCTCGGGGGGGGTATGAAGATGAACGTTATGCCGCGCTCGGCAGCTATAGCATCCCGATGCGTGTTGATGTTCATTTCCAAATCCGAGATTATTCGCGCAGCACCTACGAAATTCGTTGCATTGTCGCAATATATCTTTGCTGCAACTCCCCGACGTCCAACAAACCTGGATTAAGACATAATGAATGAGGTAAAGGTTAAATCAGCTACAAGTTCCATGTGGACAGCCTTAGATGTAAAGCATACAAATACAGCTATATACATTTTAACAGGTCGTTTTCCACGAATACCTAGCGACACAAGAATTGGACCAAAAAAATCCACGCCACTGATTTTAAAAGGCCTGTTGCCATGCAGGCGATCAGCGGGAAAATTTCCCATTATTTGTGAGGCGAGAACTGGCTTATACCGAAAGCAGTAGACACAACGTCTAACTATTGCGTTGCATTCTTGGCGAGCGTTGATCAACCACACTTGCTGGCGGAGAATGCTCAGTAAAACGCGAGAATTGGCATGACAGTTCAAACGATGCAAGTAGTTTAGATATGTTTCGATAAACCGATTGTCTTTCGGCATAAGTAAGGGAAACTTTGAATTATGTGGAAGTGGCGCTTTTACCAAACGACCACCCACTCGTAGCAGCCAAATAACACGCTTTCCATCTTGATGAGGATGTAAAAACGGTGTAAGCTTCTGAAAGGATGGCAGAAGCGTCTTAGAACTTCGTACATTTGCTATTTCCTTGTCAAAAACAGTATGTTGAATAATGTGAATAATAGTGAGGAATGCACTATTCATCTCTTCAGTGTAGTGTAATTCTTTCCTTTTCCATGGGTAAAACGCAGCATGTAACAGACAATTCAAAGAAGTTTTTGATATGACGATGTCTTGTCAATCAGCTCTAAAATATAATTAGGTGGCGCATCGGCCACGATTAACACCGTGGCTGAACTACTTAATTCTAACTGCAAGTCATTAGCTGTCAATTTAATGTGCGAATTAATTGGCCAATGCGACTGCGCCTTCAACAAGAATTGTGGACCATTGAACCAAATTGATTCTCGGAGCTCGATTGCAGAGCAACCTCGAGGTACTATATCTGCTGGGTTGTCTTTAGTGGGAACATGATGCCACGTCGCACCTATGCTCAACTCCTGTATGTCGGCCACACGATTAGCAACAAACGTATTTAACTTGGATGCATGCATTTGCAACCAGTGAAGAACGACTTGCTCTATTGGAATTTCAATCAGATCCTTGACATTTGCCCAAAGCTTGGCGAGCAGCTTAGCAGCGCATAGCTCTAAGCGCGGTATCGATTTTGTTTTAAGTGGGGCTACTTTAGATTTTGCTGTTAGTAATCTGACAGACACTTTATTTTGATCAGCAATTCTTAAATAAATGCAACACCCAAATGCTCGTGATGAGGCATCAGAAAAGCCGTGAACTTGGCAAGATACATTTGGTGCAATGCCTACATAACGAGGGATTGAAATTGAATTCAGTTCATCAAAACAATGTACAACGGCATGCAGATAATTTTGCAAGTCGGTGGGTATTGGATCGTCCCAACCGAGGTTTTGAAGCCACAGTTCTTGTAGAAAAATCTTTGCACGAGTAATAAGCGGACATAAAAGCCCTAAAGGGTCATACAGTCGCGATACGAATGAGAGTATCGATCGCTTTGTTGGCTGTACGTCTAATGGCAAATTTTCCATTGTGTATTTAAAGACGTCTTGTCTAGGATGCCAAAGCAATCCGAGCGTCTTTGTCTCTTCGTGCGCAATTGCAATAGTATCATCTTCCGTATTGATTTGCTCGCAATTAGAAGACCATTTTGTAAGCGTAAAGCCAAAAGAACTTAGAACAGAAATCAACTCGTTTTTCAACGACCGTAGTTCTTCCAATGAATTTGCACCAGATGGCAAATCATCTACATAAAAGTCTTTAGCCAACGACTTTGAGGCCAAAGGATGTGTTGTAGCATGCAGATCACTTAAATATTTTAAGCATCTAATGGCTAGAAATGGGGCTGAAGCTGTGCTGTAAGTTACGGTGTTTAAACGGTAAATTTTTAATGATTCTGTAGGCCTTTCCCTCCAGACAATTAACTGAAAGTTACGCTGGGTCTCGTCAATTTCGACTTGACGGTACATCTTAGCTATATCTGCGGTAATTGCAAATGGATGCATTCGAAACCTTAGCAGAATGGAATACAATGTGGGTTGGATGGTAGACCAACCATTAGAATGTCGTTTAGCGACATTTGCGACGAAGTTTTACTGGAGGCATCGAATACGACTCTCAGTTTTGTAGATGTGCTTTGCGGTCTCAGCACGCATTGATATCGAATAAAATAATGCGTCTCTCTCGGGATTATGTTATCAGTGATGCTCATATGATTAAGAGAAATGTACTCTTTCATGAAAGCAATGTACATATCGCAAATCTCTGGTTGCTTACTTAATCTTCTCTCAAGTGCTAAAAAACGTCGCTTGGCGTTTTCATAAGACAATCCCAAACAGTGTGGACTGGTCTTAAAGGGCAATGTCACACTGAGGTGTCCCGAGGGTAAACGAGTAACGTTTTCTGTGAAAGATGTCTCACAAAGCTTTTGTTCTGGGGTATTCAGCTTCAATTGAGCGTTTGGAGTTTCTTCCAGCTCCCAAAATTTTCTAATGAATGTGTCAATGGATAAATTCTCTTCAGAAGTGCTGATGAGAGAAGTCTGCGGTATTGGTAAGGTATTGTGCGGCTTTTGGCACACTCTGCAGTGGCTGGATTTGCACGATGAGACCGAGTGTCCCGGGCGCAAACAGTTTATGCAAAGTGGGAAAGCCTTGACAAATTTAAAACGCTTTAGGCAGGGAACTGCCGCGAAAGAAGCACATGACTGTATATAGTGGTCACATGATTTGCAAAAGGCACATTTCCCAGTAACCGCAGGTTGTGAGACAGATAGCGATGTTTTACCATTTCTTTTATGAATGTCTTGAGTGATGCTCTTGCTACTAGAATGTTCAGCAGACAAATGCTGGTATCGCCTATTTAATGCAACCTCACAATCGTTCCACGATGGTAGCTTGGAGTAATCTAGATCTTCTTCCCATTTGGCTTTAGTAACTGAATCAACCTTACTCATAACTAAATAAATAATCAGCATATTTAAAATCTCGGTTTGCGATCCCAATGATAATAGTGATTAATAGATTGCCTTTACAGTATCTATGAGATTACGTAATGCAGACGGCGATGGCAACTTTATGTGTGGTAATTCGAATAATTTAGACACGCTACTAAAAACAATTAAACAGCTGTTATCATAAACATTTTTTAATGCAGCTAAAGCCTTTGGATAATTAGCGTCCGATACTTGATATGCTTTGACGGTGCCCAAAGCTTCGCGCTCTAAGCATGACAGCAAATAATTAAACTTTTCTATGTTAGACATGGTTAAATCACTATCCACCAAGTTTTCGAAAAGGCCAATAAAATTTTTGAACTCAGAATACTCCCCTCCAAATCGTGGCAGCTTCATTTGCGGCAGCTGCCTAGAGTGAGATGCTTGTGCTATCATAGTAGAATTAGCTGGGCCATCGCGATGAGTAACTGATTGTTTACGTTTGCTCATCAACAATGCTTTCGTTGAGTTACACAAGTCTTCCAAGTCAGAACGAGAAACCATGTCAGGACTAATCATATCTAGCTCCTGCTGAATATCGAAGGCACTTTGTATGTAACGATTCAAGATTTATAATCGACATTCAACTTCAAACGGCTCAATGGGAATAGTTATAAGTTTTATTTGTTTTTTTAACACGAGCAATATCAGCCGTAACTATCTTGTTACGCTGCAACAAGTTATCTAAATCACTTGAATCTGAATCAGACATAGACTTGCTATTAATTTTCTTACCACCCATGGCTGCAGCTTTGTTGTGCAGTGGTAATAGAAATTTGGAAAAATGCGCAATATGTTTACCGAAGTTAATTAAATTAATTTACTCAACAAGTTTGAGTCAAATAATTGTTATATGTAAACGCGCTTTATTTCACTAGTGTCGAATTAAATTTATAAATGCGCAGAGGAATTTGATTTTTAATAAATTTGTACCACTGTGCCGAAAAAGCATGCAAGCGAATGTATTTAATTGTGTTTAATGTTCAACCAACATGCGAACATATAAAGCGAATAACCATAACGAAATGCGTGTGTGTTTATGTGTGTAGCACAATGCAGCCGGTACGAATTACCGCGTAAGCAATTTTTTGTCTAAGCTGGCAGTCTTTCTATGTATAACACACGCGCGAAAGTGCAGTGAGAGCAAACTAGGCACAAGTTAATGACCGATCAAAGTGAGCGAAGGTCAAGTCGAAAAATGACAAGAGCTCTTTCTATGTGATATTTCAGAAGTGATTTTATATTTTCTCTCCGCTCAGCGGTAGAGTGCCAATATTCAACTATGTTAATTACAGAGTTACATTACATGTGCATACTTATTTAACAGATTTTCAATTGACTTAACATTACGATATTGAAATAATACTAGAATTCATTTAGTTTTTTATCTTAATTGAAATGACTAAACAACTTGTATTGTGGTTTTCGGAGTACTTGTGTGGCCGGACACAAAAAGTAGTTTTTAAATCGTCTGTATCTAAACCTATTTTTGTTACCTCTGGTGTACCCCAGAGTAGTCACCTTGGACCTTTGCTATTTAATTTGTTTATTAACGATCTTCCAGCAGTTATTACTAACTCTTTTGTTTATATGTTTGCTGATGATGTGGAGCTATGTTTCACCTATAATGATACTTCCCTAATTAATTTTCTACAGTCGGATTTGGGTGCATTGTCAGCCTGGTGTCGTTTTAACTTACTCAATCTAAGTTGTTCAAAATGTAAAGTCATGTCTTTTTGTAGAAGTACCCCTCATACTGCTCACTACTTGTTTGATGCTTCACCACTTGACCGCGTGTTTGAAACTAAAGATTTCGGCATTATTCTTGATCCTAAATTAAAGTTTGACGCTCATATTTCGTAAATGGTCAATAAGGCCATTAATGTCCTTGGCTTCATAAAGCGGTGGTCGAAAGAGTTTATTGATCCGTACACCACTAAAACGCTTTATACATCCCTAGTTCGTCCCTTCCTGGAGTATGGATCTTGTGTGTGATCCCCACAATACTCGATTCACCAGGATAGAATTGAATCTGTGCAGAAGAAATTTCTTCTATTTGCCCTTAGAAGTTCAAACTGGGTTCCTGGAGTTGACTTACCCCCGTATTCAAGTAGACTCCTTTTAATAAATCTTCCCTCCCTGTTAAACCGTAGAACTATGCATGGAGTATTATTTATTACTAACCTACTTAATGGTGAAATCGACTCATCAGATCTTTTGAGTCGAATTAAATTTAATGTCCCAATTAGACCTTCACGTAACTTTTTACCCCTTAGCCTTGATCGTTGCTTCAGCAACTATTTAATTCATGAGCCGTTTCGTGTTATATGTTCTGACTATAACAAACTTTATTCTCTTGTCTCCTTGGAGGCCTCAACTCCAGTACTAAAAAGATCGATCCTTTTTGCTTTATCTAATCGTAACCACTAATTACTAATCTAACGCTGGTCTGATTGGGTTTTTCTGGGTTTTTCCCAATCCTCGCAACAAATGTTGGACTGCTCAATTTTTTATTGAATTTCCCAGAGCTTTAACGTTAACTTTTAATTATTTTTACAGATTTATATATTGTTCCATATTTACTTAATTTAATTATTTTAACTATTTTTAATTTAAATTAAATTTGATTCATTTTAATGTCAGCTGCTCTTAGCTGACTATAAATAAATAAATAAATAAATATGAAAATTGAGACTTACACAAACGCCGGTAAAAAAAAAAAAAATATGGGTTGTCTGTAAAGTCGGTTTACTGACGATAGTTGAACGTGACAACGTCTTATGAAAATCTAGTTTTTAAAAAGCCCGCCTCAATGTTTTTGATATAGGAGAAAATGTTCCCTTTGACGGATGGCTGGTCCAAACCTGTCATTTCAGACACTTAATTTTGTCAATTATAGCATAACCTACAATCGCTACACTAGCGGACCGATGCTATTCATTTTAATGATGAAAGCACGAATATTCGACAATATATCACTTAATATATAATTAATATCGAAAGAATCATTACGTTTATCGCTGTAATTATCGTTGCTATAAACAATTGACACTACATTCACCTTTCACTGCACTTGATACTCGATCAAATTATGTAAATGTACTATAGTATAGCAGCTGTCCATGCAGACGCATCGCTCACTCAAGTAGGAGAGAGACGGATGTCGAACGCTGCCGAACGCAAAGGCCGATTGTGCTTCTTTGTCGCTCGTTCCGCGCTCTCTCATTTCAGACACTCAATTTTTTCAATTATAGAATAACCTACAATATATCACTTAATATCCCTACGGTTTTTGTATGGGCTAGTTGCATATATAAAATAGTCCATTGACTAGCTATAATGGACAAGTCAAGGACTAGTCCAAGCGGGTGCAGAAAATTACATTGGTTGGGCCAGTGTTTGTTGTTATTGTTGTTCAAGCCTAGCCCACGACTTTCCCACGTAGACTAACACTGAACCAGTCTGTGTAGATGCAGCGGGGGAAAACACTTTTTTAAATTATCATTGAGCATTTGTGTGTAAACTGCCTATTCCACGTGGCCCAGTTCATGGATGCGTCAAAGTGGATGCAGACGTGGATGCGGAACAAAAACGTAAATTTACGAATCATGAAAAACGAACACAATTTTGCGCCTCGTTGATGTTCGTTGCAGCGGCAAAAAAACGAACGAGTGAAAACGAATTTATACATTTTTCAATTTACAATATAGCTTACTGCTTATGAAATATGTTTGGCAACAGCGCAATGGCTAAGGCATCTGCTTAGTGAACGAGAGTTCCAGGTTCGAATCCCGTCGTAGACCATCATATTTCATAATCGGTAAGTTTATTTGTATTCTATTTCTTCTAACACTTGCATAATTTAAAATTAAATTACATTTAAGTAATATTTATAACAACAGCTAATTTAACGTTTATATGATTGGCTTCGTTGGCATCTTTTTACCCCAGATACCAAATACTAGTATATTTGGTCTGTTTTTTTACTAGTCCTGATGGCCTGTTTTATGGACTAGTCTACGTGGCCTGTTTTATAGACTAGTCCACGTGGCTGCAGAGGCGGCCGATACGTCCACTCCAATGACATCCCCGTGTTAAATGGAATAGGAGAAATACATTGAAATGGCATAGGCGTGGGCTAGTAGTAGCCCATGTGGGCTAGTCTAATCACTATGTTTGGCATAGTCAACGTGACTGCAGGGATATAATTAATATCTGTTAGTGTGTGCGTGTGTGTGTGAAGCAAAACATAGTTTTCTTGACGAATGATGAATGATGAAGTTGGATACCCTAACCAGCTTATTTTCCATATTAATAAATTAATTATTTAATATTATTAAACTATTTTAGTAATTTTTATTTTTTTATTTTATTTTTTTTTTTTCCTAGTGCTTCAAGTGTTATTACATACTTATATATTAGTGCACTAGTCACATTGTTTTATCATTAACTTTATATTATATGTTATAGCCTATCTTATATTTAACTCTTCAATAGCAGTTTTCTTTTCACAATACGTAACATGTCAAAGATTATTTTCTTTTCAATTTTCAATTAAATATTTATGGTATTACATAATTTTAATTATTATTTTATTATTAAACAATTAATTGTGTCTTAAAACTATAGAATTTTTGTTTGTTTTATGTGCTTAATTGGCTTTCAACTTAATTTTAAACAGAGGTGCGCTCTTGGTACTTTTTAAATCTGTTGGTAATTGGCTCCAGAGTCGAACAGCAGAGACGTAAAATTGCCTGCTTGAGCAGGCCAGTTTGGTACGAAAACTAATTAGGTTATTTACTCTTTCTGATGCAGTAAAACTTAAGATATCGAACAAATAGTCAGGTTTTTTGGAAAAGATTATTTTGTGGAGAAGAACTAGTATTTTATAATTTAGTAAATGCGCAAACTCGAGATCAACCAACTTCTTGGCGTAATCCGTTATGTGGTCAGATCTTTGCAGCCCATACACGTAGCGAGCAATATTATTAAATGCGACTTTAAGTTTATGTTGGCTCGCGGCATCGCATTTGGCAAAAATATCTACTCCATAAAACAGGATTGGCATTACTAAAGTTTTTGCAATCATTGTCCTTATTTTAACTGGTAAAAATTGCTGGGTCAGGGAAAGTTGTCGAAGAACGCCATACGTTATTCCCACAGCTTTATTTACCTGGTCATTCCAATCCAAGGTTCTATTAAAAGTTATCCCGAGATTTACGGCTTTGTCAACAAAATCTATAGATTTACTGCCTACTATTAGGTTAGTAAGATCGTTAGTATTTATATACTTTTTATATATAACTAGACACTTAGATTTTGACGGATTTATGCACAAACCATTTTCTTTAGCCCACACGCTAACACGTAACAGATCATTATTGCACAATTCAATACACTGATTAATTTGACTAATAGGACCACTGACATACATTTGAACATCATCAGCATACATATGTACTTCACAGTTGGACAGGGCACTAGGCAAATCATTTATATAAATTGAAAAAAGGAGAGGTCCTAGTATAGATCCCTGTGGGACACCACGTTTTACCAACATTAAGCTTGAAGTCGCACTCTGCGTTACAACGGCTTGTTACCTATTTTTTAAGTAAGAGGTCAATAGTTTAATTGCCGTTGGCGTAAAATAATACATCTTGCTAAGCTTTGTCAAGAGAATTTCGTGATTTACCGTGTCAAATGCTTTACTGTAGTCTAGTAGTGTAAGCAGCGTTACTTCACTATTATCCATTCTCACTCGAATGTCCTCGACTACCTTTAAAAGCGCCGTTGTGCAACTCATATTTGCCCTAAAACCAGATTGCTTTTTGCTCAAAAGCGAGTTTACATTTAAGAAGTTATTAATCTGTCCTGCCATAAGTTTTTCAAACACTTTAGATAAAAACGGCAGTATAGCAATTGGCCTAAACTAGTTGTTTAATTTTGGAATTGGTATTATTTTTGCCAGTTTCCACTTCTCAGCACAGAGAAAAAAAATGAAACGTAAAACCAAACATTTTAATTTTAGATTCAGATTTTAAATTTTTTTTCTTAATTTCAATACGAAAATTTTTGATTCTAAAATTAATCGTATTGAAACGCCAAATTTAAAACGATTCGTATTAAAATCAATGCGGAAAAACGTTGATTTGAATAATTAGTTCTTAAACCTAAAATTAAAATTTTAAATTTAAGAATGTACGCTTTTAAAATCTATATCTAAAACAACCACTTTTAAATCGATAGTTTCAATTTTAGAAATCAGTACGAATCGATTTAGAATTAAAGTGCAAACTTTTATAAATCGTAATTGACTATTTTAAATTTGAAGAAATCAGAAAAATTATTATATGCAAAATTTAAATATTAGATTTTAAATTTAAAAATATTGTTTTAAGGCTTTTTCATTTTAGAAGCAAAGTGCTCCATTATTACTACTCGAACTTCGAATGAAAAATTTTAAATTTAATAATTTGCCCTATTAAAAAGCATATTTAAAACGAGCACATTTAATTTGATAATTAAAATTTTAGAAATCAGTACGAATCGCTTTAAAATTACGCTTAACAGAGAGGAGAGAGAGAGAGGAGAGAGAGAGAGAGAGAGAGAGAGAGAGAGAGGCGCTTTTATGTGTAGTATGCATTAAAATTAACTGTCTGTAAGACATAGGCGGCAACAGCGCAATGGCTATGGCATACGCGTGGTAATCGTAAGGTCTCAGGTTCGAGTCGCGGCATAGGTAATTGGCTTTTCGTGATCGGTAAGTTTTAAAAAATTAATTTAAAATTATACAAATGATTTATACTAAGTATGTAAACATAAAATTTCTCTCGCATATATACATTGAAGGAATCTAATAACTATTAACAAAGAGCTTATCACGCAATGCTGATACCTAGTGGTGTGTATCCGTGCGCCCCAAGCAAAAAGTTTAATAGAAATTTATAGAATCTTGTAGTATATATTTGTTCATGAATTAGAACCACCAATATGGAGTTCAAAACTGATATCGGGATGTAACATTATTATTTCGATTTAAAAATTATTTTAGTTAGTTTAAGGTTTTTAATGCTTAACTTTAAAATGAAAACATTTTGAATCAAAAAGTTTTCATTGTAAAAACTAAAATTCAAGCACTTATAATATAAAATAAAAATTTTTAAACCGAAAATTTTAATTTTAAAATTTTATTTTAAAATTCCACTTTTAGAATTTAAAATTATAGGTGTAGACCGAAAATCGTTCCGAAAAATTTTAGAATCTAAGTGTAAATTATGCGATTTAAAATTTTTTTTTTCTGTGTGAGGGAATGTGGATGACATAATAGCAGTATTTATAATGTGTGTGATGTGGCCGATTATGTTTGGTAACAGTAATTTAATGAATTTTGGGTTTACGTTATCCAAGCCGATAGCGTTAGATTTAATTTTTAATATGGCATGCAGGACATCACATTGGTTAACACATTCAAATTCAAAACAATTACTACAGTTGTTTAACGGTACACAATTTTCATATGGATTACTCACAGCTATAGGAACATTGAAGTTGACAAATTTATTGTTAAGTATATCTACATCTTCGTCATCACATATCACAGATTTATCTTTTCCAACGCCCATATTGTTTAATGTTTTCCAAGTTTCTTTGGTTGATATTGCGTTATTAAATTTATTACTAAAGAAATTGCGCTTAGCATTTTTAATAGATTGATTTACGTTTCGTCTGTTGGATTTAAAAAGTCGATAGTAATATTCCGTCCTGTATCGTTTCCATTTATCGTAAGCCTCATCCCTGTGTTTAATTGCACTTTTAATATCATTATTAAACCAGGACTTTAGAGCTGGTTTTGTAATTTTAGTTTTTAATGGAATAAACTCATTGTAGAGATAGTCAATATTATGCTGTAGCACGGTAATTTGGGTGTCAACAGAAGGAAGGTGGTAAATGCCACCCCAGTCACAATTGCAGCATGCTTCAACTAGTGAGAGTTGATCAATATTTTTGAAATCTCTAAAAGTTATTATTTGTTTTGAATATATGAGATGCATATCATAAGTCAGGAAGATAAGGTCATGCTTAGAAAACGCAGGTACGGAGAGTTGGTCATAATGTAATATGTTGTCATTTTTATTAACAAATATTACATCGAGAAGCGTGCTTGCGTTGCGTGTGAAATGTGTTGGTTCCGTCGAGTTTACTACTGATAAGCCAAGTGACTGCATTTCATCAGTCAGATGTTGTTCTTTTAGTACATTACTGTTCAGGTCACCTGCTAATATTATGTCAGTATACGTCAGTGTTATATTTGATAGCACATCTATAATAGACATCTGCATGAGTGGCAAAAAAATCACATTCAAATGCACAATGCTCAAAATGAGTTGAGTGAATTTGAATGCAAAGTCAAACTGGTGTGAGTGAGTAGGCTCGCTTACGTACGACTCAGACGCACAAAGAATAGAGAAAGAGAAACGAATTGAATGGAGTGAGTACATAGAAACTCATTCGAACGATTCGAATTGCAACTGTAAACAAGTGGAAACATATGAAGCAATGAAATGCGTTTTTATATTCATATTCTTGGTTTTTTATTAAACTTATTTCTAAAATATCAATATAACTAACTTAAATTTGAATGCAAAAACATTATTTTGTTAATGTTTTCCGGATTGGTGGCGATTTGAAATTGAATTAACTCTGAAAAAATAGCACAAAAAACACTTATGGACAGGTCACAAATATACAGTTTAATACCCAACACAAGTTAATATCTAAGCACGAAAAAAACAAATAAACAAATTGTTATAAATATATATACATTAAACAAACAAAATGCGCACTACGAGTACATACAGACTTGTCGGCTTCTTTTATTAATAGGTTGTCCATGTTTGCGTCGTTGCAGCTCGAAGAAAAAGAATACACTGAATACATACGCAACAACTCGAATCATTCGAATATTTTTTGCATTACCACTTGTCTCATTTCGCTTTACGCTTCATTCGTTCTCTTTCATTTCGTTGAAGATCATAAACTATGAAGCAAAACGCGAACTCATACTCATACCATGTCGTTTCATTTCTTGCATTCCCCTCATTCTATTCGATTCTTCTCGAATGTATTCAATGAACGGTATGATGTGAGTGGAATCATGCAGATGTCTAATCTATAAGCCTAGAGTAGTCAATATTCTTATTGGGTCTATATATACAGCCAATAAGCAATTTTTTGTCACAGATAGAATTAGTAATGTTAATAAAAAGGTACTCTATTGGACTCTCAACTGGTTGTCGACATATAACTTTACATTTTAGTCTATTTGTGACAAATATTGCAACTCCCCCTGCGTGAAAAACACGATCCGAACGATATAAATTGTAGCCAGGACAAACAATAGACGAGTTCTCCAATTCAGGAACAAACCACGTTTCAGATACACACACAATATCAACATTTGAATTCACAAACATAAAACGAAACTCCTCCATCTTATTACATAAACTCTGACCATTTAAATGACATATCTTAAAATCAGCTTTATGTTTACTTAAAACCCTAATCATTGCTTGGCTGTTCGATCTGGACACATTCATATTGCAAGACATCTAAGTTGATAATAAAATCCTACCAATAGCACACCTAAACTGCGTTGGGAAAAAAACAAAATCAAAAAGCACAAATAAAATTTAAAAGCTGAAATTAAGAGAAACATATTACACCTAACATTTAAGAGAACAAACTTACAAACAACAACAATTGATATGCAGAAGCTAGGTCCGAAAAAGATCGTCCGCTACCGACGTCGAGCTTTCAGCGCGCAGTTGAGAAAGCTGTTGTGCACTCTCTATGCAGATTACTTCTCCACCCACCGTAAGCTTTACGTGGACAAGCGAGCGACGGCAAAAGACAGCAGTCAGTTGTTTTTGTTTTTTCATTCTCATCGCTTCTTTGAATATGTTGTAATTGTCTTTGCTTAGTTGTTCGTTAATGTAAATCGGAACCAGACCGCGTGTTTCAATGCCAATTTGTTGAAGGCTAAGTTGTTGCTTATTAATTCGCCTAAAGTGACCTGCCGCGCGCATTAAATTAATTTTGTCGTGAACAGAGTCTAAACGAATTAATATTGTGGGGTCAGCAACCGTCGCTGCAGATTGTCTGACCCTAAAGATGTTACGAAGCCTCGGTGCCGGTGTGACACCCAGTGAAAAACACAATGTGTTAAATATTGTGCGCAGCTGCTCCCCATCTGCTAGCGGCACGCCGTGTAGCCTTAACTCAGTGGCTACACTTGCGTTTTCCTGGGCACTGAGCTTGGCCTCCAAGGTGGCCAATTTTGTTTTTAAGAGCTGTGAGTCAGCAGCATCATCCTCCAGTTTTTGAACCCGACGCATCAGGCTCTGCAAATCTTCACACATGCCGTCTAGCCTGCCATTAAGAGCAGTGAGTATGCGTTCCTCGCAGTCACTCACCTTCGCCGCGATCACACCCGCTTGCTCGTCAAAGCGTTGGTTTATGAGCTGGAGGATTGCAGCTCCATCGATGGACTTGCTGGTTTTGATCTCTCCGGCAGAGTTCTCTCGCTGACGCTTTGTGATGGGTGCCATGCTGATTTGTTTAATTTTGTTTGGCAGTGTAAATGAGTGTTTTTTGTATGTTTTTGAGTGTTTTTCGTGCGATTCGTATTCTTTGTAATTATGTTATGTTTTGTTGTATTATGCGTGAGTGTTTCTAATGTCTGTATATTATACAATTGCGTTCGTATTTGTAATTTGCTCCCGCGCAACTATTGATATACCACAATATTTAAGTTTTGTATTTCTGTTTAAATTTGATGTTTATTTCAATTTGATGTTCCCAACTTATGAATATCAAAATATGCAACTATTTCAAATAATTTATGGAACTACATATCCACAATAGCACTTATATTTTAATAGGGTGTTCAACATCATCATTCTTGTTGTTAAACAGCAGAGCTGTGTGGCTCGACCGTCCGCTTCTCTGCCACTGCACCAATACTCATTTGCAGGCAGAGATTTGTTGTACAACAACAACATATTATTTCAATATAAGAACAAAACACTTGCACCAATACACTCTCATATAGCTCACACCAATAGCGTATTGCTCTGCAAGCATTTGCACCAATACACGCTCATAGAGCTCACACCGCGCTCTCGCTTGCACTTCAGAGCGAGGTAACGACACATACGTCATGTCAGAGAGAGGTAACGACACATGAGCGAGGTAACGGCAAGTGAGTCATGTTTTTTCGTGCGGGCAGCCGGCTCTATCGATTTATAAGACGTTGTCACGTCAAAAGAAAAAGAACAAAGAAGAAGAAGCAGTTTAAAAAATTACACCAGCATCGACAAGTAAGAAAAATAACGTGTAATGGCTATAATTATTTATTAAAATAGGTGCGATGGTTTCTCTTTTAATCGATTCTTTTCGGCAGCTGTTACATATACATGTTGTCAGCATCGGGGTAACCGGAAAAGAGACAGAGGCAAGATCAGTGTGGCCGAACCACACTTTCTGATAAATCTTAATACTAACATCGATACCTTAATACTACCTTACAATATATCGGTATACACGAACATAACATAACAAAACAATCGATAGAAATTGCATATGAATACTTGACACAACAAATACTTTACAACTCGGCCGTCCTGACAGGGAATCGACCTCGATTCCACCTTCTATATCATAGAGGGCTTGAAGCCATACCAAACGGTGGGTGTTGCCTGCAGTCAGACATCAAAAGCACAATTTTAATCAGACGTGAGCCACAATTTTAGTTTAGATGGCTCCAGCACACCATCATACTGCAGCTGGTTGAGCTGGGAGCCTTCAACATCTCGGATGACATACCGATCATTCGGGAGTTTCTTGTGGATGACATAGAGACCGCGGTATCGCTTAATGAGTTTTTTGTTTATGCCAGCCGTCGTTTCAACATTCTTGATGACGACGAAATCACCTTCCTCAAAATTTACGGCAGGGCAATGATATTTGTTAAAGTACTCTGTATTATACTCTTGAGACTTGATAATGTTCTGAAGGGCAATTTTACGGGTATCCACTAGGGACACTTCATCAGTAAGCCTATCATCCAAGCGCTCAGTTAACTCATCTATAACAGCACCGCGCTGTTCGACACCAAAAAGGAGGACGGAGGGTGCAAATTTAGTTGTGGAGTGGATGGAATTATTCAAGGCGAACTAAATTTTCGGAAGTTGCTTCACCCAATCAGCATGATCCAATGGTTCGGCCAATTTAGCAAGCATGGGACTTAAGACACGGTTGACACGTTCCACTTGCCCATTAGCACGAGGGGAGGCAGTGGCATTCTGGAAATGGATTATATCGTGGGAGTGCAGAAAATCAGCGAATTCGGCGGAAGTGAAGCACGTACCTCGATCGCTAACAATTCGGCGAGGTCGACTATAGTTGTGGAAATACTGCGTCTCTAAGGTGTGACATACTTCTCTGGAACTAGTTGTAGCGGCAGGGTACAATTTGACAAATTTCGTAAAGACATCCATGACAACAAGAAAATATTTTTTCCAAGACGGTGTGGACGGAAGGGGTCCTAAGTGGTCAATATGAAGAGTATCAAATGGCAGAGGGGTTTTCGGAATACTATGCAGGGTAGCATTACCATTATTAGCGGAAGGGGAATAGTAAATACATTTGAGGCAGTTTTTAATAAAGTTGTTAACGTAAGATTTCATATACGGAAACCAATAATGTTTTTTAATCTGTGTAGAGCACTTTTCAGTGGCAAGATGGCCTAGCTTCTCATGCACTGTTCGTATGACACTGTTAATCATTTCGGCAGGGACATAAAGCTGAAGTACGTCAGTCGGTAATCGGCGATATACGACACCATCTTGCAACTCAAACCCAGCAACATCTTGGTTCTCCAGGACACTCCGAAGTTTGACAATTTCTGGATCACGGTTTTGCGTCAGTTGTAGTAGGAAATCTAGGTTCACATTGTCCACATATGCAGAAGTTTCTAATCCACTAAGTGCATCAACATGAGGCATACAAATACCGAACCGATGTACAATGGGCAATTTTCGCGGAAGATCCACCATTTTTAAGGGTTAACGCTAATGAATTGCAATCTGTAATTATCTTAAACGGAATGAACTTCAGATATGTCTCAAAACGCTTTAAGGCGTAAACGATAGAGAAGGTTTCCAATTCATAACTATGCAATTTGGATTCTGGGACGGAAGCGGTCTTTGAAAAATAACACACAGGATGAAATTTATCATCATTTTGTTTCTGCAGGAGCATCGCTCCAAAACCGGCGAAACTAGCATCACAATGTAATTCAGTTTCACACTTCGAGCTATAAATAGACAGCACCGGTGACTCGATCAGTTTGAACTGTAGTGTTCGGAATGATTTAAGACACTCATCAGAAAAAACGTAAAGGGCATATTTTTTCAGCAGGCGCGACATCGGATAAGCAATTTTGGCAAAGTTGGGTACAAAGCGGCGGAAGTAAGAAAAGAGACCCAAACAGCGTTCCAGTTCTTTCCTATCCCAGGGTTCCGGCAGAGTTTTTATGGCTTGAAGGTGACCTGGTTTCGGGGTGATACCGGAAGAGTTCGCTTAATACCCCAAATATTCCAACTCCTTGTGCGCAAAACGACACTTACACAATTTAAGGCGTAACCCATTCACTCGTAAGGTATAAAGTGCCTCTTTCAGCACTTGCAGATGGGTTTCAAAATCACTCGACGCGATTAATATGGCGTCCATATAAATCACTATAAAAATCTAGCGAAAACTGGGGGACCATTACATAAGCCAAACGGCATGCGTACGTACTCGAATTGGCCATCAGGTGTTGCAAAGGCAGTGTATTTAATGGAATCAGGATGCATTTTGACATGGTGAAATCCACTCTCTAAATCTAGTACAGTAAAGTACGATTTGCCCCCCAGATGTTCAACACAATCCTCTAACAGCGGAATTGGAAAGTGGTCACGGACAGTTGTTTTGTTCAGCGGGCGATAATCAACACACTTCCTTAGGGTATTATCTTTTTTTCTAACGGGCACTATAGCGGAAGCGTAAGGGGAACTACTATGACGGATAATGCCGGCAGTTAATAAGTCATCACATATTTGGCGCATTTCGTTGCGCTCGTGATGGGATAATCGGCGGGAACGGCAGAAAATAGGAGTCTGACTTGTCAATTCGATTTTCATTTCGTAACTGGTTGGTTTAATCAGTTCGGAAGGGACATCAACATAAGAGGCGGAAATAACAGACTGCAGCTTTGCAGGTTGTTCTAACGGCAGAGTAGGCTCTATATTAAACTCTTTTTCACTAACAGCGGGTAACTCGATTGCATTAATGGCTGCCAGGGCATCACACAGCAAATGCTCAGACATGACGGAACACTCTCTTTCAGTGGTACACGACTGTGATTCGGCATGCATAAACTCATTTTCATTAAGGGACCGGGTTGACTCATTTTTATACTCGATACCGAAGGTAACTAGTATATTGGTTTTGTGCAATGTCCGTCATGGTGTCTGTCCGTCTGTCCGTCTGTCCGTCTGTCCGTCCGTATGTATGCAAGTTTTTTCCACACCCTTCAAGCTAGAGACTTGAAACTTTCCAATTCTCTTTATCTATGGGATAGTAAATTAAAGTGTCAAGATGGGGGTTCTACGATAACTGGGGGGCTGGCAAATCGATAAATTCGATAACTCAAAACCGATAAGTCCACATATTTCGCACATCCTTACAGCTAGAACTACCAAATTTGGTAAGAAGATAGCTACTAGCAACCCCCAAAAAACTGCATCAATAATTTTGGAGCCACGCCCCCCCATTCCGCCCCCAGCCCCCCCGAATTTTAAAGTCAAAAAGCATATATCTCCCTCAGTTTTTGAGCTATAGCCACCAAATTTGGTGCCAAGATAGGTGATGATGACCCCCTAAAAACTGCATCAAAAGTTTGGATGCCACGCCCACCGACACTGCCCTAGCTACCCCCATCCACCCCAACGCTTCGTCAAAAACGGGAATGCGTGTATCTTCCAGAGTTGTGGAGCTAGAGCTTCCAAATTTGGTGGGAAGATAGCTAGTAGCGATCCCCAAAAAACTGCATCAAAGTTTTGGAGCCGCGCCCACCCATTCCGCCCCCAGCCCCCCCGCATTTTGAAATCAGAAATGGCTATATCTCCCAAAGTTTTTGAGCTAGAGCCACCAAATTTGGTGCCAAGATAGGTGATGATGACCCCCTAAAAACTGCATCAAAAGTTTGGATGCCACGCCCACCGATCCTACGGGAATGCGTGTATCTTCCAGAGTTGTGGAGCTAGAGCCACCAAATTTGGTGGGAAGATAGCTAGTAGCGATCCCCAAAAATCTGCATCAAAGTTTTGGAGCCAAGCCCACCCATTCCGCCCCCCTTTCCCCACCATTTACAAACTTTCAGCTAGAGTCACCAAATTTGGTATGAAGATAGCAATTGACATTCCACAAAGATCTGCATCAAAAATTTGGATGCCATGCCTACCCATAACGCCCCCAGCCCCCCCCCCCCCCCCCCCCCCCCTTTTCTCACTTTTTACAAACTTCGAGCTAGAGTCACCAAATTTGGTATGAAGATAGCAATTGACATTCCTCATGGATCGGCAGCAAAAATTTGAATGCCACGCCCACCCATACCGCCCCAAGCCCCATAGCCCTCCTAACCCCACCTTATACAAACTTTGAGCTAGAGTCACCAAATTTGGTATGAAGGTAGCATTTGACATTCCACAAGGATCTGCAGCAAAAATTTGGATGCCACGCCCAACCATACCGCCCCCAGCCCCCCTTTCCCCACTTTATACAAACTTTGAGCTAGAGTCACCAAATTTGGTATGAAGGTAGCATTTGACATTCCACAAGGATCTGCAGCAAAAATTTGGATGCCACGCCCAACCATACCGCCCCCAGCCCCCCTTTCCCCACTTTATACAAACTTTGAGCTAGAGTCACCAATTTGGTATGAAGGTAGCATTTGACATTCCACAAGGATCTGCAGCAAAAATTTGGATGCCACGCCCAACCATACCGCCCCCAGCCCCCCTTTCCCCACTTTATAAAAACTTCGAGCTAGAGTCAACAAATTCGGTATGAAGATAGCAATTGACATCCCACATAGATCTGCGCAAAAATTTGAATGCCACGCCCAACCATACCGCCCCCAGCCCCCCTTTCCCCACTTTATACAAACTTCGAGCTAGAGTCACCAAATTTGGTATGAAGATAGCAATTGACATCCCACATGGATGGGCATCAAAATTTTTAATACTGGTATCGAGTATACCGCAGTCGGTTGCGTCCGACTGCAACGTTTCCACTTGTTATACTCGATACCGAAGGTAATTATACTCGATACCGAAGGTAACTAGTATATTGGTTTTGTGCAATGTCCGTCATGGTGTCTGTCCGTCTGTCCGTCTGTCCGTCTGTCCGTCCGTATGTATGCAAGTTTTTTCCACACCCTTCAAGCTAGAGACTTGAAACTTTCCAATTCTCTTTATCTATGGGATAGTAAATTAAAGTGTCAAGATGGGGGTTCTACGATAACTGGGGGGCCGGCAAATCGATAAATTCGATAACTCAAAACCGATAAGTCCACATATTTCGCACATCCTTACAGCTAGAACTACCAAATTTGGTAAGAAGATAGCTACTAGCAACCCCCAAAAACTGCATCAATAATTTTGGAGCCACGCCCCCCCATTCCGCCCCCAGCCCCCCCGAATTTTAAAGTCAAAAAAGCATATATCTCCCTCAGTTTTTGAGCTATAGCCACCAAATTTGGTGCCAAGATAGGTGATGATGACCCCCTAAAAACTGCATCAAAAGTTTGGATGCCACGCCCACCGACACTGCCCTAGCTACCCCCATCCACCCCAACGCTTCGTCAAAAACGGGAATGCGTGTATCTTCCAGAGTTGTGGAGCTAGAGCTTCCAAATTTGGTGGGAAGATAGCTAGTAGCGATCCCCAAAAAACTGCATCAAAGTTTTGGAGCCGCGCCCACCCATTCCGCCCCCAGCTCCCCCGCATTTTGAAATCAGAAATGGCTATATCTCCCAAAGTTTTTGAGCTAGAGCCACCAAATTTGGTGCCAAGATAGGTGATGATGACCCCCTAAAAACTGCATCAAAAGTTTGGATGCCACGCCCACCGATCCTACCCTAGCCGCCCCCATCCACCCCAACGCTTCGTCAAAAACGGGAATGCGTGTATCTTCCAGAGTTGTGGAGCTAGAGCCACCAAATTTGGTGGGAAGATAGCTAGTAGCGATCCCCAAAAATCTGCATCAAAGTTTTGGAGCCAAACCCACCCATTCCGCCCCCCTTTCCCCACCATTTACAAATTTTCAGCTAGAGTCACCAAATTTGGTATGAAGATAGCAATTGACATTCCACAAAGATCTGCATCAAAAATTTGGATGCCATGCCTACCCATAACGCCCCCAGCCCCCCCCCCCCTTTTCTCACTTTTACAAACTTTGAGCTAGAGTCACCAAATTTGGTATGAAGATAGCAATTGACATTCCTCATGGATCGGCAGCAAAAATTTGAATGCCACGCCCACCCATACCGCCCCAAGCCCCATAGCCCTCCTAACCCCACCTTATACAAACTTTGAGCTAGAGTCACCAAATTTGGTATGAAGGTAGCATTTGACATTCCACAAGGATCTGCAGCAAAAATTTGGATGCCACGCCCAGCCATACCGCCCCCAGCCCCCCTTTCCCCACTTTATACAAACTTTGAGCTAGAGTCACCAAATTTGGTATGAAGGTAGCATTTGACATTCCACAAGGATCTGCAGCAAAAATTTGGATGCCACGCCCAACCATACCGCCCCCAGCCCCCCTTTCCCCACTTTATACAAACTTTGAGCTAGAGTCACCAAATTTGGTATGAAGGTAGCATTTGACATTCCACAAGGATCTGCAGCAAAAATTTGGATGCCACGCCCAACCATACCGCCCCCAGCCCCCCTTTCCCCACTTTATACAAACTTCGAGCTAGAGTCAACAAATTCGGTATGAAGATAGCAATTGACATCCCACATAGATCTGCGCAAAAATTTGAATGCCACGCCCAACCATACCGCCCCCAGCCCCCCTTTCCCCACTTTATACAAACTTCGAGCTAGAGTCACCAAATTTGGTATGAAGATAGCAATTGACATCCCACATGGATGGGCATCAAAATTTTTAATACTGGTATCGAGTATACCGCAGTCGGTTGCGTCCGACTGCAACGTTTCCACTTGTTTGTCATTGTGCGTTTGACATCTGATTTGAACAAATCAAGTGAACACAGTACATCAGTGAATTTCTCGTTACAATTAATTTTATATTTATTTAAGACCACAAGTTGACTTCTGGTATATTTTTTCTTGAACTTGCATAATTTTATATTAGTTTTGCAGAAAAAATCTCTGCCCAAAATCATTGGCAAGTTAGTAGCACTATTCGGCAGTACATCAAATGTATGTAATACTGTTTGAGCAAAAATGCGTATGGCACACTGGACTTTTCCCAGAGACGTAAGTTGGTTGTTCCCCAAACCACAGCAGTTCAACGGGGTTGACTTTAGTTTCAACACGGAAGGCACTTCAGATTCCCGAATAAAACTTCTAGGACTACCCGAATCCAGGAGGGAAAAAATATTAGTTAACTCACTGCTTTTCACTTGATTTGACATAAAGGCAACACTCACCATCTGTAGATGTTCTACCTTATCTACTAAGGCGTCTTTGCAGCAGGAAGGGGTGACTGCGTCGGCAGCGGCAGCGTTGGTGGCGACGGCATTTCCAATCTTATATGGGCAGTTCCGGTATATGTGATCCAGTTTCCCGCACTTAAAGCAGGAATTTTCTGGCCTCATCGGCTTTGGGCACTGCGACTTGTAATGTCCGAACGATGAACAATTATAACACCGCACATCTCTTGCGGCAGGGGCGGCGGTCGTGGACGGCAGGGAACCAGCGGGTTGTCGAGGCGAGGGCTGGTGTACGGCAGCCACTTGTCGGCTTGCATTTGCCTGGACTCGACCCACGGCTGGCGAGCTGTCTCGCAATCCATCGATGATGAGATCCACCAACTCAGCCTCCGGGATGGTGGCACTTATTGCAATCTCTTTTATCTCAATAGCATACCGCAGGTACCCCTCCCCTGGCTTAAGAAGTCGGTTCCGCAGGGCTGCGTACACTTCTTCAGTGCTCCTGGATCGTCCAAACTCATGGATTAGTATCTCCTTCAGTTGCTCATAACTGCGCACAGTAACTGTGCGCATGAGGATTGCTGCCGTGCCCTCCAACAGCCGACGACAAGCGACCAATCTCAGACGGGCATCCAGTTGCAATATATCGCAAGCGTCCTCCAAGTCGCTTATCCACTTTTTTATGTCGTAAGCGTTATCTGCTGAGAACCGAGGAACCATGGACTCGATAACGGATATGTCTGTGACACGCTGGCTGGGCAAGCCAGGAGACACACCGAGTAGCTGCTGCAAACTTGCAATCTGCTGCTGCAGTTCCAAAACCTTCTTCTGTTTTCGTAAATTTGCTAATTGTTCATCTAGGCTCGATGACGGCAGGGCTAGCGCTATGACGGCAGGCAGGGGCGCAGCAACAGGAGCTATGGGCAGCGGGGTTACTGCTTGGACAGCAGGCAGCATGGCGGCAGCCGGAACAGATGAAAGCAAAAGTGGTTCTGCAACAGCAGACAGTGAGGCGGCAGCAGCAGCGGTTGACGGCAGAATTGTTTCGGAAACAGCAGACAGCTGGGTTGCAGCAAGAACGGTTGACGGCAGGGTCGCTGGTGGCACAGCAGACACAAGTGCAGCAACGAAAGAAGTCGACGGCAGAATTGGAGCTAAAATGGCAGACAGTGGGGCGGCAGCAGGATCGGTTGACGGCAGAATTGTTTCGGAAACAGCAGACAGCGGGGCGGCAGCTGGATCGGTTGACGGCGGTGTTGCTGATGGCACAGCAGACAATGGGGCGGCAGCGGAAGAGGTTGACGGCAGAATTGTTGCTGAAACGGCAGTCAAGTGGGCGGCAGCAGAATTCTTCGACGGCAGCGTTGACACTTGGGCAGCAGCAGGCGCAGTGGGCGCTGGGACAGCAGGTGGCGAGGCAGCAGCAGATTTTGTCACCTCTGATACCAATTTGCGTATCTGCACAAGGTTCGCTAGCGCCGGCACTGCAACGTTATTTGCCTTCAGAAAGTTTAACATCTCTTCCATATTCAAGCCCATCTTTGTTGATTGGGCGTTAAATACAGGTTGGGCGTTGGGCGCATCCCACTTCTGAGTTGTAATGGCTGAAATTATTTATTAAAATAGGCGCGATGGTTTCTCCATTAATCGATTCTTTTCGGCAGCTGTTACATATACATGTTGTCAGCGTCGGGGTAACCGGAAAAGACCCAGAGGCAAGATCAGTGTGGCCGACCCCACTTTCTGATAAATCTTAATACTAACATCTATACCTTAATACTACCTTACAATATATCGGTATACACGAACATAGCATAACATAAACAATCGATCGAAATTGCAAATGAATACTTGACACAACAAATACTTTACAAACGCAAAAGGCAAAAGTGAAATAGAATTTTTGCAAGAAAAAAAAATTTTAAAAATGGAAGAAACAATTGAAGAAAACAGTAAAAGCTTACAAGAAATTAGTAAGCTGTTGTCGCTAAAAATACAAACGGACGAGATCGAACACGCGGAAAGTAAAATAACGCCTTACAGTTTTGCGAAAACTATACCAGACTTTGACGGTCACAGTGTTCCAGTCGAAAATTGGTTTAATAATTTCGAACAGAATGCAGAAGCATACGAGTTAAGTGAGAAACAAAAATATGTACAAGCACGAGGCAAAATGTCAAAGTCTGCTAAGTTGTTTCTAGAATCTGTGTTTGTGAGTACATATCAGCACTTCAAAGACGCCATAGTGGAACAGTTTAAGCGTGCATATTCTAGCGCAGATGTGCACAAAAATTTAAGAGAACGCGTCAAGTCGCCTGATGAATCCTTTCATGATTATGTTTGAATATGCGAAAGCTTGCCGCTCTCAGTGCCGACATAGACGTTGTTTCAGTGATCCGCTACATAATCAATGGCCTACGTATCAAAACCGAATACAAATACAACATGTACATGTGTAAGGCATTCTATGAATTGTATGAAAAGTACGCGGTGTATGAACAAGTAAAGGAGAGCGAAAATAAAAGAACACAATTAGAAATTGACAACAAGAAAAAAGTGCAAAGTGTAAAACAAAGTCGTTGGAGCGCTACAATTCGATGGTATCACAGGTGTACAGAAGTTCGTCGTCGTGCCAGACGCTAAGATGGAGTATGACGCCTTGCTCGGATACGATTTTGTGTCCAAGTTTACTATGGTGCTGGATGAGAAAGGGTACACATTCATGTTGACAGCGGCGTGGGAGCACCATGAACCTCTCAAAGAGTTAAGTATTTATAATGTGGTCGAAACTGAGATTGATATACACACCCCTCCGCAGTTTATGCCAATGGTCGTTGATTGACGCATAAAAGCCATCAGAATTGCCGATACAATCTTCAGTCGAACTGAAGATCGTATCTTTGTGCGCCGTTACATAAATTATTTAACTTTTCTATTGATTCAACTGTGTTCCCTGATATATGGAAGGAATCCTTTATAATTCCACTCCATAAAAATTTTTGTATCCAAGTTGTCTGCCATACCAAAAGTCTTTGAAAAAATTATATGTTCTCAACTGCAACACTCATGTAGTTCAATTATATCGCCTTATCAACACGGTTTTGTTAGGCGTAGATCTACTACCACTAACTTTCTTGAATTCACTTCGCTTGTTATCAAAGGGTTTCAGGAAAAAATTCAAACTGACGTTGTTTATACCGATTTTAGTAACGCATTTGATTCTGTAAATCATTTTCTGTTGCTTCATAAATTAAATATTATTGGATTTCCATCAAAACTTGTATTGTGGCTTTCGGAGTACTTGTGTGGTCGAACACAAAAAGTAGTTTTTAAATCGTCTGTATCTAAACCTATTTTTGTTACCTCTGGTGTACCCCAGGGTAGTCACCTTGGACCTTTGCTATTAAATTTGTTTATTGATGACCTTCGATCTGTTATTACTAACTCTTTTGTGTATAGGTTTGCTGATGATGTGAAGCTATGTTTCACCTTTAATGACACTTCCCTGAGTAATTTACTGCAGTCGGATTTGGGTGCTTTGTCAGCCTTGTGCCATACTAACTTACTCAATCGAAATTGTTCAAAATGTAAAGTCATGTCTTTTTGTAGAAGTACCCCTCATACTGCTCACTACTTGCTTGATGCTTCACCACTTGACCGCGTGTTTGAAATTAAAGATTTAGGCATTATTCTTGATCCTAAATTAAAGTTTGACGCTCATATTTCGTAAATGGTCAATAAGGCCATTAATGTCCTTGGCTTCATAAAGCGGTGGTCGAAAGAGTTTATTGATCCGTACACCACTAAAACGCTTTATACATCCCTAGTTCGTCCCTTCCTGGAGTATGGATCTTGTGTGTGGTCCCCACAAAACTCGATTCACCAGGATAGAATTGAATCTGTGCAGAAGAAATTTCTTCTATTTGCCCTTAGAAGTTCAAACTGGGTTCCTGGAGTTGACTTACCCCCGTATTCAAGTAGACTCCTTTTAATAAATCTTCCCTGCCTGTTAAACCGTAGAACTATGCATGGAGTATTATTTATTACTAACCTACTTAATGGTGAAATCGACTCATCAGATCTTTTGAGTCTAATTAAATTTAATGTCCCAATTAGACCTTCACGTAACTTTTTACCCCTTAGCCTTGATCGTTGCTTCAGCAACTATTTAATTCATGAGCCGTTTCGTGTTATATGTTCTGACTATAACAAACTTTATTCTCTTGTCTCCTTGGAGGCCTCAACTCCAGTACTAAAAAGATCGATCCTTTTTGCTTTATATAATCGTAACCACTAATTACTAATCTAACGCTGGTCTGATTGGGTTTTTCTGGGTTTTTCCCAATTCTCGCAACAAATGTTGGACTACTCAATTTTTTATTGAATTTCCCAGAGCTTTAACGTTAACTTTTAATTATATTTTCAGATTTATATATTATTCTATATTTTTCTTAATTTAATTTTTTTAACTATTTTTAATTTAAATTAAATTTGATAAATAAATTAATGATTAAAAAAAAAATAAGTTCAAAAGTAAACTATTCACATATAACTCGTTGAAAATGTGGAGGATGGTGGAACTTTCCAAAAACTAAGCACTCGCGATCGACGCTATTAAATTACTTATAACTTTTTGGGTCGAGTAGACGAGGTGAAAAATTGAATACGCGCGGTTATGGTCTGTGTGACTGCTTCAATTTATTGTCGAATTAGGACTAAAAACTATGTAGCCGCTGAGCAAGCTCAGCGGCTCTTAACATAATTAACATGATTTTTAACATAAGTTATGCTCAGAGCGGAAACAAAATACTGATTTTTGTGGGGAGTTGCAGATGCATACTTTTAGGCATAAACATTCCGGCCCCCTTGCAATATAATTGCAAAAAAAAGAGACTGGAGGGGGGGGCGGACCTTATGGGCTGCACACTCCAGATAGGATCCACCCAAAAGCAGTATTTTGGGCCACTGGACCGTGGTCGCTCGGAATAACGCCCTGTTGGATCACCATGCCGTAGATACCGGCGCCCAACACTATGCTGACCGTCGAAGGTCGGAACCAGGCGTCATCCGCTAGGATAATATTGGGAACGCCCTTCCGTAAGCGTTCGTCAATCAGCGTTGAAGGGGTCCGGAAGTTAAGCTGGGACTCAATACGCAGGCGGACTTCCCGATCAAAACTTCCAGTTGTGGATCGGATGCGAGCACTGACCCTCTCACCCGCATCGAGCCAGGTGGCGGAAAGGCCCAGTGCCTTTGCCAGTGAGGCATCAATGCGGCTGGTCGGGCTACATGGATCCACCAGCGCTCGCATCTGGAACGTTTTCCCCTTCGCGACGATGGCCACGCTCGCGGTGGGCAGGAGTGTGACGCCTTCGGGGATGGGTGAGCGAGCACGTGGACTGCGTTGCCGGATTGGCGATGGGCTCCTTGATGGACGGGGCGACTCTTGCTCATCCAGGTGGAGCAGAGTGTGATGCTCGCCATCGCAAATGCGACATTTGTCGCCGCTCCTGCAGGATCGCCCAGAGTGCTGGTGTGCCAGACAGTTGGGTCAGTATTTATTAATCAATACTGCCCGGAGCCGCTTCTCAGCCTTGAGGTGCATGAACCGCTGGCACTTTTTCAACGCGTGAACGCCCCGGCACACACGGCAGCGGAAGGACGCCGTGCCACGCAGCTGCTGAGTTGCCCTTTGTGCCCGTTGTGCCTTGGTGGGTGCCATGTTGCTTCGTTCGGAAATTCTGGGAATACACAAAAAACAGAAATTAGCAAAATAAATCTTGTTGACTGAAACGGTTAGCCACGATTTCAACAAAGGAGTTGGATTGTTGGGCTCGGAATGGAGTGGAAGGAGGATAAGTTTGGCCACGGGCCTTTTAATAAGTCCGCGGGTAGTGAGCACGTCGACCACTCGGACCCGGTCATCCTGTCCTGGGTGGGTTTCCTTGACGCGTCCCAAGCGCCATTCGTTCGATGCAAGATTATCCTCCTTGACAACTACCATGTCACCCTGTTGTAGGTTCCTCTCGGGTAGTTGCCACTTAGTCCTCTTGTGTAGCTCCTTCAAGTACTCTTCCTTCCAACGGAAACAGAAGTGTTGGTTGAGAGCCTTGAGCCGTTGCCATCTATTTAAAATTGACGCTGCATTCCCTTCAATCTCCGGCTCCGCTACAGAAAGAAGTTGGCCTCCTACTAGGAAATGCCCTGGAGTAAGAGCCAGCAGATCTGTCACGTCTTCGGATAACGGAGAGATTGGTCTCGAGTTCAAACAGGCTTCGATCTTGGAGAGCAGGGTGGAGAGCTCTTCAAATGTATATTTGAAGGTTGAGGTCGACTTGTAAAACAGTGTCTTGAAGCTTTTGACACCGGCTTCCCACAGGCCACCCATATGTGGCGCACCTGGTGGGTTGAAATGCCACGAGAGACAATGGTGACTATATGTTGTCTCGACGCGCGTCTTGGTAGCCTCCAAGAAGTCGCGAGTAATGACTCAAGAGGCTCCCACGAACGTTTTTCCATTGTCGGAGTGTACTTTGGACGGGCAGCCGCGTCTTGCTATGAAACGAGCAAACGCTGCAAGGAATTTGTCCGAAGTCAAGTCGGAGGTGGCTTCAAAATGGATAGCTTTTGTGCTGAAACACACAAAGACACATACATAGCCCTTGGTTATGAGGCAGGCACGACCCGTGTAGTTCTTTATGTCGAAAGGACCAGCAAAGTCGATGCCAGTATGTGTAAAGGGACGTGAAAAAGTCGACCTCTCTTCGGGTAAGGTGCCCATGAGCTGAGTTTGGAGCCTTTTTTTGAACACGATGCAGACCCGACAGGAATTGGTCACGGATGTGATAAGCGTCTTAAGCTTGGGAATCCAATACTTGGAACGGATAAGGCGCATCATTAATTGATTTCCGCCATGCATTGATATTTTATGCGTGAATTCTACGAGGAGACGACTGAACGAGCATGAATACGGAAGTATGACAGGATGCTGTTCATCATAATTAAGATTGCAGGATTTGCTGAGTCAACCGGAAGCTCTCATAATTCCTTGTGGATCAAGGAACGGATTGAAGTTAAGTATGTGGCTGGAAGCCGGCAAGCTATGCTTGTCAAGAAGGCACTTATACTCTTTCGAATAAAAGGTTCGTTGAGTAAGGGCAACGAGTCGTTCTTGAACTTCTTGAAGTTCACTATTTTGGAGAAGCTGTGATGGGAACAGCACAAAGGATTGACGACATCGTTTAGCAAATCGGAAAACGTAGGCGAGTACTCGTAACGCTCTGCCGAAATCGGAGAACCGCTCAAGTGGATCAGACGGAGACAATTCAGCAATGTGGACCTTAACTGGACGCTGCTCTAGGTCAGTCTCCAGACATGAGTCAGCTGGAACAGGCCATTGCTTCTGAGGCAGACCCAGCCAGTCGGGTCCATTCCACCACAGATGGCTGTCTCTCAGCTCCTTTGGCGAGACTCCGCGGCTGGCTAAATCTGCTGGATTGTCTTCTGACCGCACGTGTGACCAGGTCCGACAATCAGTGATTTGCCCGATCTTGGAAACGTGGTTGGCGACAAACGTGGTCCAGGAGCAGGGAGATCTGCGAAGCCAGGCCAAAACGATGGTGGAGTCCGTCCAGTAAAACGATGCGCACTTTCCTATGGGCATCTGCGGGATGAGGGCTGAGGATAGTTCCGCGAGAAGAACAGCTCCACACAGTTCGAGTCGAGGGAGCGACACTGTCTTGACTGGAGCTACTCTGGTCTTGGACGTCAGAAGATGGACGGATATGTGATGGTCTATTTCCACGCGAACATACAGTGCTGCCCCGTAAGCCTTTTGAGAGGCATCGCAGAAACCATGGATCCGGATGGATGCTTCCGGCTGAAAAGAGACCCAACGAGGTACTCGAATATCTCCAAGACGGGGATGATAAGAGAGAAAATCTTCCCAACGCTGAAACAGCTCGGACGGCAAGGGATCGTCCCACCCAAGCTCATGAAGCCAGATTTCCTGCATGAAAATCTTCGCACGAACGATGACAGGTGCCAGCCATCCCGCTGGATCGAAGAGCTTTGCTATTTCCTTAAGGACTTCACGTTTTGTGATGGATTTCCTTGTAGGAATTTTGGAGGGCGCAAAGAAAACTCATCTGTGTTGGCTTGCCATCGGATCCCCAAAGTCTTGGCAACGCTGGCCTCTTCGAATTCCAAGAAGTCTTCTCTCAGAAGGTGGTCCTTGGGAATGTCTTGGAGGAGTTCCTTGTCGTTCGATGTCCATTTTCGAAGGGGAAAGCCCGCTGAACTCATAGCGTCTTGCAGCTCCTTGATGCTGGATATCGCGCATTGCCTGGTGTGAGCTCCTGCTAATACATCGTCAACGTACATATAATTGGAAATGATGTCACTAGCACGCGGAAATTGTGCTAGCACATCTGTAGCGAGCTGCTGCAAAACGCGGATGGCCAGGAACGGTGCGCAATTTACGCCAAACGTAACTGTGTTGAGCTCATAGTCACAGAGCTCTCCATCCTTGTTCCGGTAAAGGATTCTTTGAAATGGCGTGTGTATTGGCTTTACTAGAATTTGACGATACATCTTAGTAATGTCGGCGTTGAAGCCGTAACGAAAAAAACGCCATTTCAGGATCTGAATAGTCAGATCGGACTGTAAGACAGGACCTGCATGAAGGACATCATTCAGGCTCTTACCATTAGTGGATTGACTGGAGGCGTTAAACACAACGCGAACTTTTGTGGTAGTGCTGTCAGGTTTGAAAACCGCATGGTGTGGAAGATAAAAGTTCCCAGTATCTATAGTAGGGGGGACTCGTCTCATGTGACATAAGTCCAGATATTAATGGAGTGTTTCTGTTTAAACGGTTCTCGTTTTTTAGAAACTGAGCCAGTGCGATTGACCTTGAATGTCCTAGGTTGATGTGGTCAGGATCTTTGAAGGGGAGAGCGACAATATATTTGCCACTATCATCTCTTGTTGTTGTGCGCATAAAGTAGTCTTCACATATGGCATCAGACTCCTTTACTGGCTTCGTAGGGAGATCCTCCACCTCCCAAAACTTTGTGAGGAGGTTTTCCAACCGTTGGTCATTCTTGACCGTGACTCGTGTTGAAAAAGCGGAGATAGAGGATGAAGCACAAGTAGTTATTGGGCCGGTGAGAATCCAACCGAAAATGGTTTCTTGACCCAATAATGCGCCACAACTATTAGGAATAGAGCCGCCTAGCAGGATGGATGGAAGGATATCTGCGCCTAATAGCACATCTATCTGCGAACTCTTGTAAAAATTAGGGTCAGCCAGCGGAATATTGGGAAGGTCTCGCAACGCACTTCCGGGAATCGTATGTGAAGGTAGAGTACCTGCCACATTTGGAAGCACAAACGCTGAAGCTTCAATGCGAACTCTCGGCTTCGATGGGGATCCTATGTTGAAGTGACATAACTTCTCAGGATTGGCTGATACAGCTTGGTTAAGTCCGGCAACTTGGGCTGTTACACGTTTAAACGGGAGTTTGATGATTCTAAACATTCGTTCTGAAATGAATGTGGCTTCGGAGCCAGAATCGATCAACGCACGAGCCTTATAACATGTGCCAAGGTGGCATATGTTTATAATAGCAGTGCCCAAAAGAACACCTTGCGTGTTCGACGTGAAATAGTTGTGGATGTTTGCCGAACTTTGGTCTGAAGTGGACTGTATTGGTTGACTTGGAAGGTACGGAGTAGCAGCAGAACTTAACGATGACCTGGTGGTCGTTTGAGTAGGAGGGTCACCACGATGCAACAATGTATTATGGCGACCTTTGCAAGTGAAGCAGTTATGGCTGCTTGTGCATTCTTTAAGCTGATGTCCTCTGGCGAAGCAGTGCAGACATAGCTGCTGCTGTTTAATGTAGGAGGCCCGTTCTGTAACTGCCATTTGCAGAAACCGTGGGCAGACACGCACTGGATGATTCTCTTTGGAACAAAGCTTACAGGTAGAAATTGGCTTTGGCGCTCAGTCAGATAATTGTTAAATTCGACCCAGGTTGGAATATCGGACTTATTGTGGAGTGACTGTTCCCACAAGGACAGGGTAAGTTTCGGCAGTCTGGATGAGCATAGGAATACTAGCAAGCAATCCCAATTTTCGATGCTGACCTTAGCTAGCTCAAAAGCTGTCAAACACCCTTGGATTGTGCTCTGGAGCTCTTTTAGCGCCTTACCAGACTCTTGGGAAACCGACGGTAGACTAAAAAGGATTCTAAGCTGACTGTTAACTAACAGCCGCTTATTTTCGAATCTTTCCGAAAGATTCTGCCACGCTGAATGGAAACCGTCATTTGTCAATGGAGATTTTGAAACAATACCCTTTGGCCTAGCCTGTCCGACACAGCAATGAACTCTTTGGACGCCATTTTGGACTGAGCTATGATTTTTTTTGATTCCTGTCTGGTAATACGGGCGCTGTCTTCCGGAATTGCTAAACTCTCTGCTTTGAGCTTAGGCTTATCACTAACTTGAGGTTTCGACGGACCAGCGGACGGTTTTGATTCCAACTTACTACCAGACTTAGACTTGTTGCTTGGCGCTGAGGAGCTGCGAGCGCTTGACAAGGAAGAACGACGGGCCTTTGAAAGGGAAGGACGAAGTTTCGCTTTTTGCTTTTGGTCTTCTGACATAATAGGCTCTCTACGGAGCCGAAAACAAATGGACGAAGACCAAGGAAATTCCCAAAAGCACAAATCAATAGGCAACAGGCAGAACAAAAAATATACCCAAAAAACAAAAAAAAATACCAATGTGTGAGTATTTTTCACCAACGGAAAGTGTATATTTTTATTTAAAAGAGAAAAAAAAATATACCAAAACAATAATAAAAAATACCAAAATGTGAGTATTTTACCAACGGAAAGTGTATATTTTTATTTAAAAAGGAGAAAAAATATACCAAAAATATACTAAAAATATACCAAAATATGAGTATTTTTTACCAACGGAAAGTTTATATTTTTATTTAAAAAGGAGGAAAAAAATATACCAAAAAAACCAAAATATGAGTATTTTTTACCAACGGAAAGTGTATATTTTTATTTAAAAAAGAGAAAAAAATATATACCAAAAAATACTAAAAAATACCAAAATATGAGTATTTTTTACCAACGGAAAGTGTATATTTTTATTTAAAAAGGAGGAAAAAAATATACCAAAAAATACCGAAATATGAGTATTTTTTACCAACGGAAAGTGTATATTTTTATTTAAAAAAGAGAAGAAAAATATACCAAAAAATACTAAAAAATACCAAAATATGAGTATTTTTTACCAACGGAAAGTGTATATTTTTATTTAAAAAAGAGAAAAATATATACAAAAATATACTAAAAAATACCAAAATATGAGTATTTTTTACCAACGGAAAGTGTATATTTTTATTTAAAAGGAGGAAAAAAATATACCAAAAAATACCGAAATATGAGTATTTTTTACCAACGGAAAGTGTATATTTTTATTTAAAAAGGAGGAAAAAAATATACCAAAAAATACCGAAATATGAGTATTTTTTACCAACGGAAAGTGTATATTTTTTTTTAAAAAAGAGAAGAAAAATATACCAAAAAATACTAAAAAATACCAAAATATGAGTATTTTTTACCAACGGAAAGTGTATATTTTTATTTAAAAAAGAGAAAAATATATACAAAAATATACTAAAAAATACCAAAATATGAGTATTTTTTACCAACGGAAAGTGTATATTTTTATTTAAAAAAGAGAAAAAAAAAATATACCAAAAAATACTAAAAAATACCAAAATATGAGTATTTTTTACCAACGGAAAGTGTATATTTTTATTTAAAAGGAGAAAAAATATACCAAAAATACTAAAAAATACCAAAATATGAGTATTTTTTACCAACGGAAAGTGTATATTTTTATTTAAAAAGGAGAAAAAATATACCAAAAAATACTAAAAAAATACCAAAATATGAGTATTTTTTACCAACGGAAAGTGTATATTTTTATTTAAAAAGGAGGAAAAAATATACCAAAAAACACTAAAAAATACCCAAATATGAGTATTTTTTACCAACGGAAAGTGTATATTTTTATTTAAAAAAGAGAAAAAAATATATACCAAAAAATACTAAAAAATACCAAAATATGAGTATTTTTTACCAACGGAAAGTGTATATTTTTATTTAAAACAAGGAAAAAAAATATACCATTTATTATTTATATATAAATATTTATTTATTATTTATTTTTTATTATTTATTTATTATTTGCGCTTAACTTTTATTTATAACTCAATGTATACACAGCTAGTCGGATATGCCCCACTTGCGGAAGGGTGTACTAAATATTGCAAGTTAACTCTTGAAAACGGGTATACCCCACTTGTAAGGAAAAAAATTTTGTAGGGTATACTCCACCGTTGGTTTGACTTATGCTGTGTTATATGGAATTGGAACGTGTTAATGTATATATTTGCAGTGGCACCGGTACTTTTGTATGTGGAAGTTTGATGACTTCGTTTGACCTACCGGCTGTGCCAAGGTTAACGTCTTTAGTCATGTAATATATATGTATATGTTATAGCACAAAATGTGTAATTATGGGTTTGGATAACTCACAAGTGGGAGCAATTGCGGACACGGAACACTTGTTAATTGCTTTTACATAAATGTGTGTTGAACTTTGTCACAATTAAACGCACATAAATATGAAACGTTCATACGGAAAACAATTGTGAGCAAAAAGAGGGAAAAAAAAAACTTAGCACCATGTACATATGTATGCGTCAAGACGGAATTGCATTGGAATGTATGTACATGCATGTACATATGTACATGCAGTTGGATCAGACGCAACGGAAAAAATGCAAGTATTAATTTTATCGGAGAATATTAAACTGACTGCGTTTAATACTGATAAAATAAATGCACACGGACAAATAATGTCACAAAAATGTAAATCATTACTTATCTGTGGTCTCTTTTGTAGGTTGTGTGTGTGTGTGTGTGCGTGTGTATGGATAGTCCACCGAAGCTTGCTGGGGCGAGTGATAATTAATTAATCCTAATTATCCGGCTCGAAGGACCATGAAAATGTGGAGGATGGTGGAACTTTCCAAAAACTAAGCACTCGCGATCGACGCTATTAAATTACTTATAACTTTTTGGGTCGAGTAGACGAGGTGAAATTGAATACGCGCGGTTATGGTCTGTGTGACTGCTTCAATTTATTGTCGAATTAGTACTAAAAACTATGTAGCCGCTGAGCTTGCTCATGATTTTTAACATAAGTTATGCTCAGAGCGGAAACAAAATACTGATTTTTGTGGGGAGTTGCAGATGCATACTTTTAGGCATAAACACTCGTTTTTAAAAGATAAAAAAATAAAAAATTTTAAAAGTCCGCCGGGATTTAAACCCGAAACTCATACTTGAATGAAGAATTTCGTTCTCGTTTCAAGTATTCATTAGATTATAATTGGTTCAAGTTCTCTTATTCTTATTTTAAGTACCTTTGTACTTGATTTAAGTATTTTTAAGCTCAATCAAGTATTTGTGTACTCATTTCAAGTATTCCATACTTAAATCAAGAATGAAATTCTAGAATCGCTTATACTCAATTCAAGAACATTCGTACTTAGTCTATCAGTGTACAGTTTCGAAAAAAGCCGGTTAATTTAAATTTTAATTTAATATAAGTGAATATTTTGCGTACCCGTATAACTGCTTATTTTTGTTTTTAAATGAAAAATACATAAGTAAATTGTTCTTAAAAGCGTCAAATAGTAAACTCTTTGAAACGAACAGATGTGATGCTCCTTAAGTGTGGAAGTTGTAACACTCATTTGTTTAAGGCAGCGATTAGATTCTGAGCAAAATTTAATCTCGATACCTAAAAGCTGATAAAATAGTTTGCATAGATACAGACATACAGATCTAGGAAGCCTACGGTGCTGATCTAAATATTGAATAAGAGTAAACAAAATATCTGGGATCAAGGTTGCTTTCGTTTATGCAGTACAGAAAAAAAAAACTACTATGTCTCGGTTCACAAATTGAGAGGAACAACTCTTAAATTTAAAGTCAGTATTAAAAGTCAAATAACATAAAAGAATAAAATTAAAAATAAAATAAAAACATAATAAAAATTAATAAAATTAGTACCAGAATGGAACTACATACTACTTTTAAATCTTACTCCCTGCCGTTTTATATGCCAAGGAAAATGGACCAAGAAAATAGATTGTGGACATAACCAAGAACAACTTTATCTCGTTATTTCAATGTATGAATTATAACCCACAAGAATCATAATAGAATATAGCCTAGCAAAAACTACTGACCATGAAGTCTAAACGGTCTTAAGACCATGAATCCTAAGCTAGTAGTAATTTTAGTAAATGACTTGCTTGCGCTCCTTTTATAAGTTTAACATACACACAAGAAGTGAAAAAAAAGGAATAAATCTTACCATACAGTTACCAAATCATATCTTATTCTTGGGAGCCTCTTCCACAAACAGTCTACAATAAAAATCAGACTCTAATCTAAAAATCAGAACAAAAGATCAAGAGCTAGGGTGTATATAACGACTACTACAAAAAGAAAAAAAAATTCCAATATTTAGTGGGTATAAACCAACCCGGTGATAGTTAAAGTACACTTTTTTAATAACACACTTAAAAACACAATTAAAAATTTTAAGTACTCTACAACCCGTTATGCAAAACGCCTTTTTACGACATCTCGAGCTTTAGTACATCAAAACCTTATTTTGTCATCCAAATCAAAGATTAATTCAAGGTTCAAGAAGAATAGAGCACATTTCAATGGTTTCATGAATAAAGAAAATATCGCAGATCAATGAAAAAAAATCCTTTAGCGAAAATTAGTTTAGTGCATTAAAGAAAATACGTCTCCATGAGCAACAATAATAATAATTAAATGAAAAAATAAGCCCTAATAACATGGCATCTAGAACAAAAAGGTTTTGTTCATATTAAATATAATATAGCAAATAAAAAAAAATAAATAAAAATAAAACAAAATAAATAAAAAAAGAAAGAAAAAAATTGATGTGAGATGTAACAAAACGGCAACTATCACAGTTAAGGAACAGTAGAAGTAGATACTTAACCCTGAAATTAAAGCAGCTAGCGAAGTCATATTTTTCGGAACAGTGTAAGATTCATATCGCGAACTGTTAAGCTAGTTCAAAAAGAGTAAAGAAATAAAATATTACCATCCATCAATTATAAGAAATTGTTTTTAGTTTAAGCAATGATCTAATATAATCACTAACAAAGTAGGAAGGTATATAGATTGACAGTTAAAATATATTAAAGCAATCAATTATAAAGTGAAAAATCAATGGCCGACCGATTTCCCTGTTAAAGTAAAGCTTACGTTTTGATGACAATAATACAATCTATCTCGTTTTAAGCGTAAAGCCTAGTCATAATTACATAATTATTAATATCAAAAGAATACTAAGTTGAAGAAAACTATTCAATCTTACACAAATAAAGATAGGGTATCAGACAACATCATTAGAAGAATTTTTGAAGTCAGTAAATGAGTACAAAACACATTCTTTATACATTTTTATCGTAAGTAGCATACTGGGAAAGAGTATAGTAAAACCCGTTTATAAAAAAAATACAATCAAGCTGCTAAGAACATCTTACTGTTTTCATTTTCTTTATTTTAGAAATTGATTTGATTTGTGAGTTTTATGATATAATTTTAGTTGAGTATAACAAGTAGTTTGACGAATATCTTGACGAAAATCTTATAGCAAGCAGAGGTAAAGTTAAGGAAAATATTATTTGATAAGCCTATACTGCTTTAAGCTTTCAAAATAGTGACATACATAAAAGCATTCTTAGATATGTATATACTGAGTTTTATTACTTAGGCTTATATTATTGACTTAAAAGCTTTTTATCAAGCCGAAACAAAATCATGGAATATGACTTGTGTTTTCTACCGGCTATAACTATGTGTATTTAATCTTCATGTTCGGTATTTGTATTTGCTTAATTCCTGAACGGAACAAGCTTTACATAAATCCCAATTTAACATAATGCAAAAAGCTATAAAAATAAATAAATATAACAAATAAGAAGGTTCTAGTCGGGAGAGCCTGAACCCAGTTGCAATAAATAAATTAGGTTTACAATTGACTTTGGTGTACTGACTTAACTTCGATCGATTAAATTCGATATCTCCGGTGATTCTCAACCGATTTGGACGAAATTTTCAGAAAAGTTCTATCGTTACCCATTACTTCAACCCTCATTTTTACATTTTTCAAATTCGATATTTTATGTTATCGATATTATGTGTATAACAGAAACCAGAATAGTTATCGATAATTTGAACCAAACTTGTTCTGCTCATGGTATAGGGGAACCTATATCCAAAATGTGAAGTCTCTAGCTTTTGTAGTCTCTGAGATCCACGCGTTCATACAGACGGACAGACAGACAGAAGGACGGACAGACAGACAGAAGGACGGACAGACGGACATGGCTATATCGTCTCGGCTGTTGATGCTGATCAAGAATATATACACTTTATGGGGTCGGAAAAGCTTCCTTCTGCCTGTTACATATTTTTGCACAAAACCATTATACCCTTTTTACCCATTTTATGGGTTAAGGGTATAAAAAAAAAAAATGATGCAGTTCGATTCGTAGGACCCGGAATAGGGGGAAACCGTCGAGTTTGGTCTTGTTTTTTTTTTTTTTTTTTTTTTTTTGACTATCACAGTGTAATTGTGCAATTGAATTTTTTGATGAAGTCAAGCCCTATTATGTCACTGCAAAGGACTGGAAAATCGTCTTGTACAACCTGAAAGGCCTGCTGAAACGGTTGGTTTTTCAATTCTAGCTTAACTTCTCCTATGGTCTGCAGTACGTCTTTTTCGATGCCATTAAGTTTTGTGTTTCTTTATTTAGTTATTCTTATACTCAATACCGTCTGTCCGTCCGTATGTGTGCAAGTTTTTTCCACACCCTTCAAGCTAGAGACTTGAAACTTTCCAATTATCTTTATCTATGGCATAGTAAATTAAAGTGTCAAGGTTGGGGTTCTTCGATAACTGGGGCTGGCAAATCGATAGATTCAATAACTCAAAACCGAAAAATCCTCATATTTCGCACATCCTTACAGCCCACCCAAGCTCATGAAGCCAGATTTCCTGCATGAAAATCTTCGCACGAACGATGACAGGTGCCAGCCATCCCGCTGGATCGAAGAGCTTTGCTATTTCCTTAAGGACTTCACGTTTTGTGATGGATTTCCTTGTAGGAATTTTGGAGGGCGCAAAGAAAACTCATCTGTGTTGGCTTGCCATCGGATCCCCAAAGTCTTGGCAACGCTGGCCTCTTCGAATTCCAAGAAGTCTTCTCTCAGAAGGTGGTCCTTGGGAATGTCTTGGAGGAGTTCCTTGTCGTTCGATGTCCATTTTCGAAGGGGAAAGCCCGCTGAACTCATAGCGTCTTGCAGCTCCTTGATGCTGGATATCGCGCATTGCCTGGTGTGAGCTCCTGCTAATACATCGTCAACGTACATATAATTGGAAATGATGTCACTAGCACGCGGAAATTGTGCTAGCACATCTGTAGCGAGCTGCTGCAAAACGCGGATGGCCAGGAACGGTGCGCAATTTACGCCAAACGTAACTGTGTTGAGCTCATAGTCACAGAGCTCTCCATCCTTGTTCCGGTAAAGGATTCTTTGAAATGGCGTGTGTATTGGCTTTACTAGAATTTGACGATACATCTTAGTAATGTCGGCGTTGAAGCCGTAACGAAAAAAACGCCATTTCAGGATCTGAATAGTCAGATCGGACTGTAAGACAGGACCTGCATGAAGGACATCATTCAGGCTCTTACCATTAGTGGATTGACTGGAGGCGTTAAACACAACGCGAACTTTTGTGGTAGTGCTGTCAGGTTTGAAAACCGCATGGTGTGGAAGATAAAAGTTCCCAGTATCTATAGTAGGGGGGACTCGTCTCATGTGACATAAGTCCAGATATTAATGGAGTGTTTCTGTTTAAACGGTTCTCGTTTTTTAGAAACTGAGCCAGTGCGATTGACCTTGAATGTCCTAGGTTGATGTGGTCAGGATCTTTGAAGGGGAGAGCGACAATATATTTGCCACTATCATCTCTTGTTGTTGTGCGCATAAAGTAGTCTTCACATATGGCATCAGACTCCTTACTGGCTTCGTAGGGAGATCCTCCACCTCCCAAAACTTTGTGAGGAGGTTTTCCAACCGTTGGTCATTCTTGACCGTGACTCGTGTTGAAAAAGCGGAGATAGAGGATGAAGCACAAGTAGTTATTGGGCCGGTGAGAATCCAACCGAAAATGGTTTCTTGACCCAATAATGCGCCACAACTATTAGGAATAGAGCCGCCTAGCAGGATGGATGGAAGGATATCTGCGCCTAATAGCACATCTATCTGCGAACTCTTGTAAAAATTAGGGTCAGCCAGCGGAATATTGGGAAGGTCTCGCAACGCACTTCCGGGAATCGTATGTGAAGGTAGAGTACCTGCCACATTTGGAAGCACAAACGCTGAAGCTTCAATGCGAACTCTCGGCTTCGATGGGGATCCTATGTTGAAGTGACATAACTTCTCAGGATTGGCTGATACAGCTTGGTTAAGTCCGGCAACTTGGGCTGTTACACGTTTAAACGGGAGTTTGATGATTCTAAACATTCGTTCTGAAATGACTGTGGCTTCGGAGCCAGAATCGATCAACGCACGAGCCTTATAACATGTGCCAAGGTGGCATATGTTTATAATAGCAGTGCCCAAAAGAACACCTTGCGTGTTCGACGTGAAATAGTTGTGGATGTTTGCCGAACTTTGGTCTGAAGTGGACTGTATTGGTTGACTTGGAAGGTACGGAGTAGCAGCAGAACTTAACGATGACCTGGTGGTCGTTTGAGTAGGAGGGTCACCACGATGCAACAATGTATTATGGCGACCTTTGCAAGTGAAGCAGTTATGGCTGCTTGTGCATTCTTTAAGCTGATGTCCTCTGGCGAAGCAGTGCAGACATAGCTGCTGCTGTTTAATGTAGGAGGCCCGTTCTGTAACTGCCATTTGCAGAAACCGTGGGCAGACACGCACTGGATGATTCTCTTTGGAACAAAGCTTACAGGTAGAAATTGGCTTTGGCGCTCAGTCAGATAATTGTTAAATTCGACCCAGGTTGGAATATCGGACTTATTGTGGAGTGACTGTTCCCACAAGGACAGGGTAAGTTTCGGCAGTCTGGATGAGCATAGGAATACTAGCAAGCAATCCCAATTTTCGATGCTGACCTTAGCTAGCTCAAAAGCTGTCAAACACCCTTGGATTGTGCTCTGGAGCTCTTTTAGCGCCTTACCAGACTCTTGGGAAACCGACGGTAGACTAAAAGGATTCTAAGCTGACTGTTAACTAACAGCCGCTTATTTTCGAATCTTTCCGAAAGATTCTGCCACGCTGAATGGAAACCGTCATTTGTCAATGGAGATTTTGAAACAATACCCTTTGCCTCGCCGCTTGTCTTAGCATTGAGGTGGAACAGTTTCTCGACTGGGGTCAGTCTAGAATTATTAATATAAATCGCTGTAAAAAGATCCCGGAAAGTGGGCCAGCGCAGATAGTCTCCATCGAAGACTTCTGTATCAATTGGGGGAAGACTACAACCTCTTGAGATGGAAGGAAGAGATGATTGTAGTTGCTTATTTTTTGAGGATGCTGCGTCTATATTCTCGCTCAATTGAGCTACGCATCGTTCATATACGGAATATGAATGATCATATTTCCCTTGTAAACTTTGCAAATCTTCCATGGAACTGCCGTCTTGCAGAAGGGTTTGGGAAGCTTGTTCAAACGCAAGCTCTACTTTTTCCCATAAGGATCGGATTTGATCCCGGCGCACCTGTAGCGTAAACAGTGATTCGCCGGCTGAATTGGAAAATCTAGCTTCGAATTGGCCTAGCCTGTCCGACACAGCAATGAACTCTTTGGACGCCATTTTGGACTGAGCTATGATTTTTTTTGATTCCTGTCTGGTAATACGGGCGCTGTCTTCCGGAATTGCTAAACTCTCTGCTTTGAGCTTAGGCTTATCACTAACTTGAGGTTTCGACGGACCAGCGGACGGTTTTGATTCCAACTTACTACCAGACTTAGACTTGTTGCTTGGCGCTGAGGAGCTGCGAGCGCTTGACAAGGAAGAACGACGGGCCTTTGAAAGGGAAGGACGAAGTTTCGCTTTTTGCTTTTGGTCTTCTGACATAATAGGCTCTCTACGGAGCCGAAAACAAATGGACGAAGACCAAGGAATTCCCATAAGCACAAATCAATAGGCAACAGGCAGAACAAAAAATATACCCAAAAACAAAAAAAAATACCAATGTGTGAGTATTTTTCACCAACGGAAAGTGTATATTTTTATTTAAAAGAGAAAAAAAAATATACCAAAACAATAATAAAAAATACCAAAATGTGAGTATTTTACCAACGGAAAGTGTATATTTTATTTAAAAAGGAGAAAAATATACCAAAAATATACTAAAAATATACCAAAATATGAGTATTTTTTACCAACGGAAAGTTTATATTTTTATTTAAAAAGGAGGAAAAAAATATACCAAAAAAACCAAAATATGAGTATTTTTTACCAACGGAAAGTGTATATTTTTATTTAAAAAAGAGAAAAAAATATATACCAAAAAATACTAAAAAATACCAAAATATGAGTATTTTTTACCAACGGAAAGTGTATATTTTTATTTAAAAAAGAGAAAAATATATACAAAAATATACTAAAAAATACCAAAATATGAGTATTTTTTACCAACGGAAAGTGTATATTTTTATTTAAAAAAGAGAAAAAAAAATATACCAAAAAATACTAAAAAATACCAAAATATGAGTATTTTTTACCAACGGAAAGTGTATATTTTTATTTAAAAGGAGAAAAAATATACCAAAAATACTAAAAAATACCAAAATATGAGTATTTTTTACCAACGGAAAGTGTATATTTTTATTTAAAAAGGAGAAAAAATATACCAAAAAATACTAAAAAAATACCAAAATATGAGTATTTTTTACCAACGGAAAGTGTATATTTTTATTTAAAAAGGAGGAAAAAAATATACCAAAAAACACTAAAAAATACCCAAATATGAGTATTTTTTACCAACGGAAAGTGTATATTTTTATTTAAAAAAGAGAAAAAAATATATACCAAAAAATACTAAAAAATACCAAAATATGAGTATTTTTTACCAACGGAAAGTGTATATTTTTATTTAAAACAAGGAAAAAAAATATACCATTTATTATTTATATATAAATATTTATTTATTATTTATTTTTTATTATTTATTTATTATTTGCGCTTAACTTTTATTTATAACTCAATGTATACACAGCTAGTCGGATATGCCCCACTTGCGGAAGGGTGTACTAAATATTGCAAGTTAACTCTTGAAAACGGGTATACCCCACTTGTAAGGAAAAAAATTTTGTAGGGTATACTCCACCGTTGGTTTGACTTATGCTGTGTTATATGGAATTGGAACGTGTTAATGTATATATTGCAGTGGCACCGGTACTTTTGTATGTGGAAGTTTGATGACTTCGTTTGACCTACCGGCTGTGCCAAGGTTAACGTCTTTAGTCATGTAATATATATGTATATGTTATAGCACAAAATGTGTAATTATGGGTTTGGATAACTCACAAGTGGGAGCAATTGCGGACACGGAACACTTGTTAATTGCTTTTACATAAATGTGTGTTGAACTTTGTCACAATTAAACGCACATAAATATGAAACGTTCATACGGAAAACAATTGTGAGCAAAAAGAGGGAAAAAAAAAACTTAGCACCATGTACATATGTATGCGTCAAGACGGAATTGCATTGGAATGTATGTACATGCATGTACATATGTACATGCAGTTGGATCAGACGCAACGGAAAAAATGCAAGTATTAATTTTATCGGAGAATATTAAACTGACTGCGTTTAATACTGATAAAATAAATGCACACGGACAAATAATGTCACAAAAATGTAAATCAATACTTATCTGTGGTCTCTTTTGTAGGTTGTGTGTGTGTGTGTGTGCGTGTGTATGGATAGTCCACCGAAGCTTGCTGGGGCGAGTGATAATTAATTAATCCTAATTATCCGGCTCGAAGGACCATGAAAATGTGGAGGATGGTGGAACTTTCCAAAAACTAAGCACTCGCGATCGACGCTATTAAATTACTTATAACTTTTTGGGTCGAGTAGACGAGGTGAAATTGAATACGCGCGGTTATGGTCTGTGTGACTGCTTCAATTTATTGTCGAATTAGTACTAAAAACTATGTGTTAACATAATTAACATGATTTTTAACATAAGTTATGCTCAGAGCGGAAACAAAATACTGATTTTTGTGGGGAGTTGCAGATGCATACTTTTAGGCATAAACACTCGTTTTTAAAAGATAAAAAATAAAAAATTTTAAAAGTCCGCCGGGATTTAAACCCGAAACTCATACTTGAATGAAGAATTTCGTTCTCGTTTCAAGTATTCATTAGATTATAATTGGTTCAAGTTCTCTTATTCTTATTTTAAGTACCTTTGTACTTGATTTAAGTATTTTTAAGCTCAATCAAGTATTTGTGTACTCATTTCAAGTATTCCATACTTAAATCAAGAATGAAATTCTAGAATCGCTTATACTCAATTCAAGAACATTCGTACTTAGTCTATCAGTGTACAGTTTCGAAAAAAGCCGGTTAATTTAAATTTTAATTTAATATAAGTGAATATTTTGCGTACCCGTATAACTGCTTATTTTTGTTTTTAAATGAAAAATACATAAGTAAATTGTTCTTAAAAGCGTCAAATAGTAAACTCTTTGAAACGAACAGATGTGATGCTCCTTAAGTGTGGAAGTTGTAACACTCATTTGTTTAAGGCAGCGATTAGATTCTGAGCAAAATTTAATCTCGATACCTAAAAGCTGATAAAATAGTTTGCATAGATACAGACATACAGATCTAGGAAGCCTACGGTGCTGATCTAAATATTGAATAAGAGTAAACAAAATATCTGGGATCAAGGTTGCTTTCGTTTATGCAGTACAGAAAAAAAAAACTACTATGTCTCGGTTCACAAATTGAGAGGAAAAACTCTTAAATTTAAAGTCAGTATTAAAAGTCAAATAACATAAAAGAATAAAATTAAAAATAAATAAAAACATAATAAAAATTAATAAAATTAGTACCAGAATGGAACTACATACTACTTTTAAATCTTACTCCCTGCCGTTTTATATGCCAAGGAAAATGGACCAAGAAAATAGATTGTGGACATAACCAAGAACAACTTTATCTCGTTATTTCAATGTATGAATTATAACCCACAAGAATCATAATAGAATATAGCCTAGCAAAAACTACTGACCATGAAGTCTAAACGGTCTTAAGACCATGAATCCTAAGCTAGTAGTAATTTTAGTAAATGACTTGCTTGCGCTCCTTTTATAAGTTTAACATACACACAAGAAGTGAAAAAAAAGGAATAAATCTTACCATACAGTTACCAATCATATCTTATTCTTGGGAGCCTCTTCCACAAACAGTCTACAATAAAAATCAGACTCTAATCTAAAAATCAGAACAAAAGATCAAGAGCTAGGGTGTATATAACGACTACTACAAAAAGAAAAAAAAATTCCAATATTTAGTGGGTATAAACCAACCCGGTGATAGTTAAAGTACACTTTTTTAATAACACACTTAAAAACACAATTAAAAATTTTAAGTACTCTACAACCCGTTATGCAAAACGCCTTTTTACGACATCTCGAGCTTTAGTACATCAAAACCTTATTTTGTCATCCAAATCAAAGATTAATTCAAGGTTCAAGAAGAATAGAGCACATTTCAATGGTTTCATGAATAAAGAAAATATCGCAGATCAATGAAAAAAAATCCTTTAGCGAAAATTAGTTTAGTGCATTAAAGAAAATACGTCTCCATGAGCAACAATAATAATAATTAAATGAAAAAATAAGCCCTAATAACATGGCATCTAGAACAAAAAGGTTTTGTTCATATTAAATATAATATAGCAAATAAAAAAAAATAAATAAAAATAAAACAAAATAAATAAAAAAAGAAAGAAAAAATTGATGTGAGATGTAACAAAACGGCAACTATCACAGTTAAGGAACAGTAGAAGTAGATACTTAACCCTGAAATTAAAGCAGCTAGCGAAGTCATATTTTTCGGAACAGTGTAAGATTCATATCGCGAACTGTTAAGCTAGTTCAAAAAGAGTAAAGAAATAAAATATTACCATCCATCAATTATAAGAAATTGTTTTTAGTTTAAGCAATGATCTAATATAATCACTAACAAAGTAGGAAGGTATATAGATTGACAGTTAAAATATATTAAAGCAATCAATTATAAAGTGAAAAATCAATGGCCGACCGATTTCCCTGTTAAAGTAAAGCTAACGTTTTGATGACAATAATACAATCTATCTCGTTTTAAGCGTAAAGCCTAGTCATAATTACATAATTATTAATATCAAAAGAATACTAAGTTGAAGAAAACTATTCAATCTTACACAAATAAAGATAGGGTATCAGACAACATCATTAGAAGAATTTTTGAAGTCAGTAAATGAGTACAAAACACATTCTTTATACATTTTTATCGTAAGTAGCATACTGGGAAAGAGTATAGTAAAACCCGTTTATAAAAAAAATACAATCAAGCTGCTAAGAACATCTTACTGTTTTCATTTTCTTTATTTTAGAAATTGATTTGATTTGTGAGTTTTATGATATAATTTTAGTTGAGTATAACAAGTAGTTTGACGAATATCTTGACGAAAATCTTATAGCAAGCAGAGGTAAAGTTAAGGAAAATATTATTTGATAAGCCTATACTGCTTTAAGCTTTCAAAATAGTGACATACATAAAAGCATTCTTAGATATGTATATACTGAGTTTTATTACTTAGGCTTATATTATTGACTTAAAAGCTTTTTATCAAGCCGAAACAAAATCATGGAATATGACTTGTGTTTTCTACCGGCTATAACTATGTGTATTTAATCTTCATGTTCGGTATTTGTATTTGCTTAATTCCTGAACGGAACAAGCTTTACATAAATCCCAAATTTAACATAATGCAAAAAGCTATAAAAATAAATAAATATAACAAATAAGAAGGTTCTAGTCGGGAGAGCCTGAACCCAGTTGCAATAAATAAATTAGGTTTACAATTGACTTTGGTGTACTGACTTAACTTCGATCGATTAAATTCGATATCTCCGGTGATTCTCAACCGATTTGGACGAAATTTTCAGAAAAGTTCTATCGTTACCCATTACTTCAACCCTCATTTTTACATTTTTCAAATTCGATATTTTATGTTATCGATATTATGTGTATAACAGAAACCAGAATAGTTATCGATAATTTGAACCAAACTTGTTCTGCTCATGGTATAGGGGAACCTATATCCAAAATGTGAAGTCTCTAGCTTTTGTAGTCTCTGAGATCCACGCGTTCATACAGACGGACAGACAGACAGAAGGACGGACAGACAGACAGAAGGACGGACAGACGGACATGGCTATATCGTCTCGGCTGTTGATGCTGATCAAGAATATATACACTTTATGGGGTCGGAAAAGCTTCCTTCTGCCTGTTACATATTTTTGCACAAAACCATTATACCCTTTTTACCCATTTTATGGGTTAAGGGTATAAAAAAAAAAATGATGCAGTTCGATTCGTAGGACCCGGAATAGGGGGAAACCGTCGAGTTTGGTCTTGTTTTTTTTTTTTTTTTTTTTTTTTTTGACTATCACAGTGTAATTGTGCAATTGAATTTTTTGATGAAGTCAAGCCCTATTATGTCACTGCAAAGGACTGGAAAATCGTCTTGTACAACCTGAAAGGCCTGCTGAAACGGTTGGTTTTTCAATTCTAGCTTAACTTCTCCTATGGTCTGCAGTACGTCTTTTTCGATGCCATTAAGTTTTGTGTTTCTTTATTTAGTTATTCTTATACTCAATACCGTCTGTCCGTCCGTATGTGTGCAAGTTTTTTCCACACCCTTCAAGCTAGAGACTTGAAACTTTCCAATTATCTTTATCTATGGCATAGTAAATTAAAGTGTCAAGGTTGGGGTTCTACGATAACTGGGGCTGGCAAATCGATAGATTCAATAACTCAAAACCGAAAAATCCTCATATTTCGCACATCCTTACAGCTAGAACTTCCAAACTTGGTAAGAAGATAGCTACTAGCAACCTCCAAATAACTGCATCAAAAATTTTGGAGCCACGCCCATTCATTCCGCCCCCCCCCCCCGCATTTTGAAATCAGAAATGGCTATATCTCCCACGGTTTTTTAGCTATAGCCACCAAATTTGGTGCAAGATAGGTGATGATGACCCCCCACAAACTGCATCAAAGGTTTGGATGCCATGCCCACCAATACTGCCCTAGCCGGCCAATATGACCCAACGCTTCGTCAAAAACGGGAATGCGTGTATCTTCTAGAGTTGTGGTAGAAAAAATTGGAAGAACGATAGCAATTGACCTGCCACAAAGGTCTGAATCACAAATTTGGATGCCACGCCCACCCATTCCGCCCCTTTCCCTACCATTTACAAACTTTGAGCTTGAGTCACCAAATTTGGTATGAAGGTAGCAATTTACATTCCACATAGATCTGCAGCAAAAATTGGATGGATGCCACGCCCACCCATACCGCTCCCAGCCCCCATTTCCCAACCTTTTATAAACTTCGAGCTAGAGTCACCAAATTTGGTATGAAGGAAGCAATTGCATTCCAAATAGATCAGCAGCAAAAATTTAGATGCCACCCCCAGCCCCCCTTTCCAGACCTTTTACAAACTTTGAGATAGAGTCACCAAATTTGGTATGAAGGTAGCAACTGACATTCCACATAGATCTGCTCCAAAAATTTGGATGCCACGCCCACCCATACCACCCCCAGCCCCCCTTTCCCTACCTTTTACAAACTTTGAGATAGAGTCACCAAATTTGGAATGAAGATAGCAATTGACATTTCGCAAAGATCTGCATCAAAAATTTAGATGCCACACCCACCCATACCGCCCCCAGCCCCCCTATCCACAGCTCTTACAAACTTTAAGCAAGAGTCACCAAATTTGGAAGGAAGATAGCTGGTGGCATCCTCATCTGCACCGGAGAATCTTTAAGGCAGCGGGCAACCCTGCATCATCCGTACCCCTTTGCAATCAGGCCTCTTTTAACCGGTTTAAATACTGGTTATCGTAGAACCTCCATTTTGAGACTTTAATTTACTATCCCATAGATAAAGAGAATTGGAAAGTTTCAAGTCTCTGGCTTGAAGGGAGTGGAAAAAACTTGCAAACATACGGACGGACAGACGGACACACACCATGACGGACATTAAACAAAACCTTCGGTAACAAGTATAAAAATTCCTTTTTTATGAATGAGCGTCCCAATAAACCGCTTTCGAACATTGATATTTTAAACTTCGCACGCAAACATATCCCTCATTTTAGAGGGGCTTATATGAGAAACTCCATACCGAAACATGTAAGAAAAAGAGAATTCGGCATCGTTAACTTGGACTCGTCAAACGGAGCTGGAACTCATTTTGTAGCTTACTATAAGGCGTATGAGGAATGCAGATATTTTGATAGTTTTTGAAATTTACCACCACCTACAGAACTTATAAAATATTTGGGAGAGAACATTAAATATAATTATAATCAAGTTAAACGATTTTTAACATTTAACTGCGGTCACTTCTGTCTCAAGTTTTTAATGCTTACCACAAAATCTTTTTTTATAATAATTTTTAAATCAATCAAAATAAAAACTTTACATTTAAATGGCTTATTAAAGAAGAAAAAACAAAATTGATTATTTTTGAGCATATATATTCATAAATATTTTCTTTAAACTATCTCAATTTGTTTGGAGTATGTGATTAGTTCATATATATCAGACACCCTGGTTCCTGAAAACCAAAAAAAATCAAAAATAACAGCAAAAAAAAAAGCTGTTTCTGAAAAACACCAAAAAAAACAGCATAACAACAAGCTGTTTCTGTAAAACATCAATAACACAAACAAAACAACTAGCTATTTCTGAAAAACATCAAAAATAATAGCAAAACATCAATCTGTTTCTGTCAAACATCAAAAACAACAGCAAAACAACAAGCTGTTTCTGAAAAACATCAAAAATAACAGCATGACAACAAGCTGTTTCTGAAGAACATCAAAAATAACAGCAAAACAACAAGGTGTTTCTGTAAAACACTAAAAATAACAGCATGACAACAAGATGTTTCTGAAAAACACCAAAAATAACAGTAAAACAACAAGCTGATTCTTAAAAACACCAAAAATTACAGCAAAGCAACAAGCTGTTTCCTTAAAACATCAAAAATAACAGTAAAACAGCCCCCGGTTTTTAAAACCGAATAAATAACATCTCCCTGTTTTAAACAGTTAATCAACAACCGGTTTCTGAAACCGAAAAATGTGTTTTTAACAGCAAAACTGCCACCAGTTCCGTGTATTTTGGGCTAACTTCTTTTCAAGGTTATTGTATGGGTGTTAGAATTGGAGTTGAAAGAGAAAATGTTTGTCTGGAAACGTCAGATGGCCACCGCTGCCTCACTTTGCAAGGAGTACTTTACTCTGTTCAATAGCGTACTTTTAAATCCCGGTTTTTATCGACACGATTGTGGACTTGTTCTTTCATTTGGATGTTAAATTAAAGTTTTAGTACGAAACGCAGCAGTATTGCTTCAGTACTTTCGTTGGCATTTGTTAAAAAAAAAAAAATAGATTCGGTTCTCAGACATTTTTTCGACAAAAAATCACGAAATGACATTGCTGACAGATGTAAACTACTTAGTAAAGAAAAAACGGAAATTAAATTTGAGACAAGTTAATAAAAATTAATAAAAAATCAATAAAAGTCAGTAAAATAGTAACAACCTTATAGATATGTTATTTTTTAATAAAAAAAAAATATAAAGGGGAATCAAATAATAGAATAATATGTCTCCTGCCTATATAAACCTTAATCGTCGATGAATGATTTGGTACCTGAGAGGTGTGTTGTGCCCCCTTCTAGTTCTATGACTCTTCCATCGGACATGGACCCTGCACGAGAGCAAGTATTTCTTGATGAGTTGTGGATTTCTTAGCCTTTAATACGGTTGATATGTTGTTCTTAGACAATAAACTTCGTTTCCTTGTTAAGGCTACGCATACTGCTATAATGTGAAAGGAGGATTCTCTCTTCCGATAAACAATTGTCTTGCCTGAGATCAGATGTCTTCGTCCAGCTCGCTTCCCGCTAAAGACTCTCGCTGTTCGTTAGCTCCTACCTTATTGTACCTTTTTATACCCTTAACCCATAAAATGGGTAAATAAGGGTATAATGGTTTTGTGCAAAAGTATGTAACAGGCAGAAGGAAGCATCTCCGACCCTATAAAGTGTATATATTCTTGATCAGCACCAACAGCCGAGACGATATAGCCATGTCCGTCTGTCCGTCTGTCTGTCTGTCTGTCCGTCTGTATGAACGCGTGGATCTCAGAGACTACAAGAGCTAGAGACTTCTGATTTTGTATTTAAGTTCTCCTATACCATACTATTCACGTGATGGTGGTGAGTGTTTAAGTCTTTGGAGGATGCCAGGCTGCTGTAAACAGTAAGAGTACTTAAATCGTAAAGGAATTCATTTTGATCGTCGGGCAGCTAAATTGTGATTATGAGAAACGATAAAGCGGCATCCCCGTTTACTTCACCGTCTACTTCAACGGCAGCTCACTTAAACTGATGTTACCTCAATGTGAAAATCTATATAAATATGATATGAGATTAATATATTCTTTTAAAACAACATTTTCCATTTAAAAAGCCGGTTTATTACAAATTAATTCAAATTTTAATTTAATATAAGTAAATATATTGTGTACCCGTATAACAGTCCACTTTTATTATTAATTGAAAAATATTCACAACTATTCCGTTCCATCAGTTTTATAGATTAATTGCCTTCCGTTTTTAACGGCTTATCGCCACCCAGTGTTTGTCAATTAAAATTAATTAAACGATGAATATAAATTGTAGGAAACATATGATAAATAATTTAGGTTAGTATACAAGTGAAGCGAAAAAAGAAACATAAGGGAAAAATACTATATGAGATGCAAAAGAAATAAATAAACAAAATAATAATTAACAACAATAATAAGCAAACAATCAGAAATGTGCAGCACATTCCATTAAGTAATGTTATAATCTCAAAGTGCGTGAAAAAAAGCGATAGGTAAAGAACCAACTAATAATGTAGAAGAAATTCTATAAGACAGTTCCGTCTTCCCACTAATTGTTTTAACTGTATAACCTACAAAGCTCAGGCAAGCAAATTGTTCTTAAAAGCGTGAAAAAGTAAACTCTTTGAAACGAAAAAATCTGATGCTCCTTAAGTGTGAAAGTTGTAACACTCAAGTGTTTAAGGCAGCGATTAGATTCTGAGCAAAATTTAATCGCGATGCCTAAAAGCTGATAAAATATAGATGCAGACAAATAAATCTAGGAAGCCTACGGTGTTGATCTAAGGGCCAGTTTCTCAATGTCTGCTTAGCTAAACTAACAGATTGTTAGCTTAAATAACTGATGGTTAGTCAAAATTGAGTTTCTCAATGTCTGGTTAGGGTTGTTCGTGATTAAAACTAACATGAGGCCTGAGTGCCGGCTAAAATTATTCTCTCGTTAAGTGCCGATATAAATATCGATGCAATCTTCGTTAGGCAAACAGCTGACAGTGGCTGACACTTGCATTGTCTATATTTTATTATTCAAGTAAAATGGCATCGCATTAAAGAATTTTTTACATCCACGCAATGTGGCCGCTTTTTGCTTTCAACTGAGCTCATTAAACTTGTTTGTTTACTCATTTTCATTTTTTTAATTGTTATTTTTGAGTTGAAAGAAGAATTTGGCACAAAACAAAAAATTCCAAACAAAAACAGCTGTTATGCTCGAAAAGGGTTGCAGCACAATCAATGCGAAAGTATCATATCGATTTAACTTAACTATACATTGAAGAAACCAAATTGGCTTAACGCGAGCGTTAAATTTATCTGGTCGTTAGCTAATTCTTACTTTAACCAGACATTGAGAAACTGGCCCTAAATATTGATTAAGAACAAACATACTAGGATGCTTTCGCTTATGCAGTACAGAAAAAAAAAAAATATGTCTCGGTTCAAAAATTCAGAGGCAAAACTCTTAAATTTAAAGGCAATATATGTACATATAAAGTCAAATAACATAAAAGAACAAAATTAAAAATTAAATAACAATATATAATAAAAACAAAATAAAAATATTACTAGAATGGAATGACATACTACTTTTAAATCTTACTCCCTGCCGTATTATATGCCAAGGAAAATGGACCGAGAAAATAGATTGTGGACCTAATCAAGAACAACTTTATCTCGCTCTTTCAATGTACGAATTATAAACCACAAGAATCATTATAGAATATAGCCTAGCAAAACTTCTTACCATGAAGTCTAAACGGTCTTAAGACCATGAATCCTAAGCTAGTGAAAATTATTGTAAATGACTTGCTTGCGCTCTTTTTATTAGTTTAACATACACACAAGAAGTGCTCTACAATAAAACCACAAAAAAGAAGAATAAATCTTACCATACAATTACCAAATCAAATCTTATTATTTGGAGCCTCCTCCACAAACGGTATACAATAAAATCAGACCCTAGTCTAAAATCAAAACACAGGATCAAGAGGTAGGGTGTATAAAACGATTAATACAAAGAAGAAGAAAAAAAACTGAGGATACCAATATTTAGTGGGTATAAACCAATCCAATAACATTATTTTAGAAACACACTAAAGTTAAAAAGTTTAAGTACTCTATCGCCCGTTTTGCAAAATACCGACTTTTACGTCATGTCGAGCATTAGTACATCACAACCTTATTTTGCCATTCCAAATTCAAGATTAATCCAAAGGCTCAGAAGAATAGAACACATTACAATGGTTTCATGAAATAAAGAAATATCTCAGATCAAGGAAAAATAAAACAAGTAAGAAGGCTCTAGTCGGGAGAGCCCGACAACAAGATACCCAGTTGCAATAAATAAATTAAATTTATGTAAGACTTTGGTATACTGACTTAGCTTCAATCGATTAAGTTCAATATCTCCGGTGTTTCTCAACCGATTTGGACGAAATTTTCAGAAAGTTATATCGTTACCCATTATTTCAACCTTCATTTTTACATTTTCCAAATTCGATATTTTATTGTTATCGATATTATGTGTATATCGGAAACCAGAATAGTTATCGATAATTTGAAGCAAACTTGTTATGCTTATGATATCGGAGAACTTATATCCAATATCTGAAGTCTCTAGCTCCTGTAGTCTCTGAGATCCACGCGTTCATACAGACGGACAGACAGACGGACAGACGAACATGGCTATATCGTCTCGGCTTTTGATGCTGATCAAGAATATATATATACTTTATGGGGTCGGAGATGCTTCCTTCTGCCTGTTACATACTTTTGCACAAAACCATTATACCCTTATTTACCCATTTTATGGGTTAAGGGTATACAAATCAATGTCCGATCGATTTCCCTGTTAAAATTAAGCTAGCGTGTTAAGGACAATAATACAATCTATCTCGTTTTTAGCGTGAAGCCTAGTCAAAATAGTTAGCTACATACCATAAAATGTTCAAAAATCATAAGAATACTAAGTTGAATAAAGCGATTAAATATTACACAAATTAGGATAGGGTTTCAGACAACATTAACAGAAGAATTTTTGAAGTCAGTAAATGAGTACAGAACACATTCCTTATACATTTTTATCGTAAGTAGCATACTGGTAAAGAGTATAGTAAATCCCGTCTATATAAAAAAACAATCAAGCTGCTTAGAACATCTCACTGTTTTCATTTTCTTTATTTTACAAATTGATTTGATATGTGAGTTTTATGAAATAATTTTAGTTGAGTATAAGAAATAGTTTGATGGATGTCCTATATATGAAAAGTGTCATTTGACGAAAATCTTATAGCGAGCAGGGGGAAAGTTAAGGAAAAGATTATTTGTTAAGCCTAAAAGATTACCTTAAACAATTAAAAGAATGTTAAAGCAAAATAAAATATTACTGAGATAGAAAGGAATCGAATATGTGTGGGGATTTATATAAAATCATAATAATAAAAATCACAATAAACGATGAAGTATTAATATTAAGATCTAAATTATTTTGTTAAAACATAATTTATTATACCAGTTACACGAACTTCTTTAAGCTTTCAAAATAGTGACATACATAAAAGCATTCTTAGATATATATCTAGTGATTACTAGAACTTAGGCTTATAACATTGACTTAAAAAAGCTTTTTATAAAGCCGAAACAAAATCATGGAGTATGACTTGTGTGTTCTACCGGCTATAACTATATGTCATTAATCTTAATGTTCGGTGTTTGTGTTTGCATAATCCCTCAACGGAACAAGCTTAATATAAATCTCAAATTTAACATACTGCAAAAATCTATAAAAAAAAAAATTAAAAAATTAAAACATACCTAGTATAAGAAAAACATAATATGATAGTTTATTAAAAAAGTACACCAATTTAAAAAATTTTCATAGGTTTATTAAAAAGTTTTACTAATTAGCTCTGTAAAAGTAAAAGAAGTCAGTGCAATAATCAAAACAGATACTTATCGGCAAATGAAGGTTTGAAACGTAAGAAACGAACAAGTTGGGTGTGGGTTAAAAGGAGGGACAATCAATTAACATTCCACCTGAATTTCATAGACGCTCGTGCATAGAATCGCTTAAAAAAGCGTGTTTTTATATAATAATACAAGCAGGATCACTTTCCCCTATAACACTTTCGCCCTCTAACACACTCTCTCTCTAGCACTAACTCTCTCTTTCTCCCTCTAACACTTACCCCCTCTAACATTCCAATCTAAATCTGCAAGTCTCAATACTCTTGTTTAAAAACAATGTTTTGATCTTGCTGTTGCTGCTGCGAAAAAAATTCCCATCCCTGCCTTACATAACCTTCACGAATGTTGTTGTTTTTGTTGTTGTTGGTGTTGCTTTTGATCATAACAATGCGGCCTTCGAATGTACTGCCCTTTGACTAGTGTACTTAAAACAAGCACAATCTTTTCTCAATCCATTAATCCTTTCATCACTGGTTTTCGCAACCATAAACATTCATTGTTTATGTTTTGCTTGCAGGTGTGCAAGGCAACGCACGTCGAACAGGCGCCCTCTCGACTCTCTCTTATCTACTTATTCGTAGATAAGAAACCTGCGCACATTTGACTCTCTCTCTCTCTCTCTCTTATCTACTAACTTGTAGCTAAGAAACCTGTGCACACTTGACTCTAGCACTTAATAGACCCCTTTTACACGATGAAGTTTTTTCATGAATTTTTTTTTCATTCTGTTTTAAAACATCTTCGCAAATCTGGTCGCATTTACACGATGAAGTTTTTTCATGAAGCATTTTCTTTGTAAATGCAACTCTGATTTAAATTTATGGTCGATAAACATATATCTTTGCCATCGATGTTTTATTTGTTAACATATAATTGATTTAAAAAGTAACAAGTAAATAAAAAGGATTCAGTGAACATTTCTACTAATAATTTCTTAACCAAAACAATGTATTTACTATTGGCGCTAATATTTGCTTGTGCGATATTTCGTATCGATAACTTTATTATTCACATCAAACACTGTGCAACTCTGTGTTTACATGCAATCAGAATAAGGCAAAGCAAAATGAGAAAAATAAATCATTGCTTCACAAGTCATTAAGCATTGCTTGCAACTGTAACCCCTCTACACCCTTTGCCAACAAACGAATGCTTCAGACGCAAAAACTTCATCGTGTAAAAGGGGTCATAGTTTCATAGGCAATGTACTTTGCTCACTGATCCTCACGGACGGTGATACCTATAACACATTAGCCAACTAATGTACTTGACCTTTGACTAGCAAGCATGCACAAACTTGTCTCTAAGTCTTCCTCCCTCTAACACTTTCCCCCTCTAACTCTTTCCCCTCTTATACACATTCTCCTTGTAAAACTTTCCCCCTCTAACTCTTTCCTCCTCTAACCCATTTTAGTCTTAATCTACAAGTATCAATTCTCTCGTTTAAAAACAATTGGGGTGTTCAACAGCTCCGTTTCATCGTTTCATGTTTCAAAGTTGAAACGATTAACTCGTGAACGGCATTTTGGGTGTCAATGCGTTTCATGTTTGTGCAGTCAGCTGTTGTTTGTTTACATTTCTTATTCTTCAATTTTTGTCACTGTTGCTGTTTACTGCGGCTATACTTTATTTATAAAAAATGCCATTTAAAAGTGCTAAAGATATGCTATGCGATGCTTTAGCAAAGCAAGTTATTAGATAAATAGAGGATATTGAGTGTGAGAAGAGCTCGTTGTTTGAATTAGTTGCTCAATTACATGCTTTTAACATTTGGCGGCCATTTATTATATGTGTTCATACTATTTTGCACAAAAATACACCAAATATACTAAAAAGTACTGAGCATCGATAGCAAATATCGAATAAATATCGTGCTCATCCCATCTTTACTTTGTTCAAACTTGAAACACTTTTTGTATACATAGGCTGGGGTGTTTCAACGTTTCAAGAAATTTTCTATGTATGTTGTTGTTGCGAGACGTTTCAACTTTGAAACGTGAAACGATGAAACGAGCTGTTGAACACCCCAAATGTGTTCTTGCTGCTGCTGCTGTTGCTGCGTAGGAAAATTCCCATCCTTTGCTCATAAAACCCACATGAATATTGTTGTTGTTGTTGCTTTTGACCATAACAATTCACGTGTGCAGAGCAACGTATTTAAAGCAGGAGCACACTTGACTCTAACACTAATTGCCTTAACAACTTTAACTGATCCTGTCATTATCACAACCATAATAATCAATGTTTATGGCTTGCTTGTCAAACAGGAGCACACTTGACACCAAATCCCTTGCTCACAAAACCCAAATGAATGTTGTTGTTGTTGTTGTTTACAAACATTATGTATGCTCTAATACTAAATGGTTACATAGCCAAAACTGATCCTGTGCACACTCATTTTCCCAATAATTATGGCTTGCTTTTCAAACGGGAGCACCCTTGACACCAGATCCCTTGCTCACAAAACCCACATGAATGTTGTTGTTGTTGTTGTTTACAAAAACAATGCATGCTGTGGCTTAGCCTGTATTTGACTCTAATACTAAATGGTTAAATAGCCAAAACTGATCATGTGCACACTGATTTTCCCAATAATTATGGCTTTCTTGTCAAACAGGCGCATCCTTGACACCAGATCCTTTGCTTACAAAATTCACATGAATGTTGATTTTGTTGCTGCTTTTGCCAAAAAACAATACATACTGTGGCTTGCTTGCAACGCACTTAAAACAATAACACACTTGAGACCAGATCCTATGATCACTGATTCTCAAGTGGGGTAATAAAAGTGTAAAAAGGATCACTGATTCTCAAAAGGGTAATAAAAGTGTAAAAAGGGATTGGGGGTAATAAAAGTGACAGCTACTTAACCACTATTCTCCTACTACTCAGCTCGCTTCTCGCAAGCTCTCACTCTGACATCTTCTCGCTTTGCTCTTCGTTTCTCGCTTCGGTTCGCTTCGCGCGCGCACTCTGACATCAGCCTAAGCCCTTGCGCTGCTGCCGACCCAATCAAACTTCGGCTTAGCTTTGGGTTGTAAACAGTGCTGCCAATTCCGGTTTTTTCCCGTCAGATCTGGCTTTTTTCAAAACACGATTGCGGGAAAAATGTTCAAATATTGTATGTGACAGCTTTTTTCTGTACGAGTCATTTGGTATCATTTGTATGAAAATAGCTTATTTTGCTTTATTTTTTCGCCTATCTAGCGTTTTTTGCTCAACAGAAGTTGGCAGCACTGGTTGTAAATGGTTTCATATTTTATGAACATTGTTCTTAACTTAGTAGAAATAGAACGAATTGGTTACATTTGTATCAAATTAAGAACCAATTTTCTTATAATGAACCAATATCAATGAACAGTTTTTAAATCAAGAACGTCTGTTCTTTATTTAAGAACAAAATCAAAATTTAGAACATGTTTTAAGAACGTTCGTATATTAGTATCAAAAAATCATGAACGAAAAGTCTGCAAAATTAAGAACATTTGTTCTTATTTTTATACTCGTTACCGTAGGTAAAAAGTATATTGGTTTTGTGCAATGTCCGTCATGGTGTCTGTCCGTCTGTTCGTCCGTATGTGTGCAAGTTTTTTACACACCCTTTAAGCTAGAAACTTTTAACTTTCCAATTCTCTTTATCTGTGGGATAGTAAATTAAAGTGTCAAGATTGGGGTTCTACGATAACTGGGAGGCTGGCAAATCGATAAATTCGATAACTCAAACCGATAAGTCCACATATTTCGCACATCCTTACAGCTAGAATTACCAAATTTGGTAAGAAGATAGCTACTATCAACCCCCAAACAACTGTATCAAAAATTTTGGAGCCACGCCCACCCATTACAACCCCAGCCCCCCTCCCTGCATTTTGAAGTCAGAAATGGCTATATCTCCCACAGTTTTTGAGCTATAGCCACCAAATTTAGTTTCAAGATAGGTGATGATGACCATCCAAAAACTGCATCAAAGTTTGGATGCCACGCCCACCAATACTGCCCTAGCCGCCCCCATCCACCCCAACGCTTCGTCAAAAACGGGAATGCGTGTATCTTCCAGAGTTGTGAAGCTAGAGCCTCCAAATTTGGCAGGAAGATAGCTGGCAACGACCTCCAAAGTTTTGGAGCCAAGCCCACCCATTTCACCCCCCTTTGCCCACCTCTTACAAACTTTTAGCTAGAGTCACCAAATTTGGTATAAAGATAGCAATTGACATTTCACAAAGATCTGCATCAAAAGTTTGGATGCCACACCCACCCTATATGCTCCCAGCCCCCTTTCCCCCCCTTTTACAAACTTCGAGCTAGAGTCACCAAATTTGGTTTGAAGATAGCAATTGACATTCTACAAAGATCTGCAGCAAAAATTTTAATGTCGCACCCACCCAATCCGCTCCCAAACCCCTTTTCCCCACCTTTTACAAACTTTGAGCTGGAGTCACCAAATTTGGAAGGAAGATAGCTGGTGGCATCCCCATCTGCATCGGAGAATCTTTAAGGCAGCGTACACCCCTGCCGCATCCGTACCCCTTTGCAATCAGGCCTCTTTTTACCGGTTTTAATACTGGTAACGAGTATACCGCAGTCGGTTGCGTCCGACTGCAACGTTTCCACTTTCTTTTTTTTTTCAGTGAAGCGTTCACTTTTAGTGCATAAGTAAACTTGTGTAAAAGTATAATTTTTTCTACGGTTTGGGCTCCACGTTAATTGCCTATGAATCAGTGGCGAGAAACTATTTTGAAAATATTGATTCCCTTTGTCGCAAAATTGAAACTGGGTTAATATTTTAAGCTAGCTTCGGTTAATTAAAATACTTTTCCAATGATGTTGAAAAATTACGGATAGTTTAATTTATATATATGGAAGACCGTTTGTTCTATACCAGACGGATTGTACTTTGAACCATCATAAATTTGGAAAAGTTCAGCTTACCACGGTACATATCATATATTTTATATAAAAAAATAATTAAAATTGGGAACAAATTCAGAAACACCTATTTGAGCATGCCGGGAGGTAAAGGAAGCAGGATAGTTTGTGTCATATGGTCACATTTGCACTATTTGTAATATCGACTTAACTAAATTAAAATAAAATAAATAATTTACAACAGCTAAAAAAAAACACGATTTTTTATTAATATTATGTAATAAAAAAATAGGTTAGGTTAGGTTAGGTTAGACCGGCTGACCCTCCCAAGGGGGAATGTCACACATAGACCGCTAAAGGAGTCCTTAGTGGGGCAGGTGGTTGGAGACTGTTAGGACTATCTCGTTGTGTGGTCCTGCGGAGTGTGAGTGCTGCTAGCAAACGCTAGAAGTTTTTTAGGTTCTTTCTTGCTGGCTTCATCGAGCGAGACAAGAAAGAGAGCTTTGAAGTGGCGTAGTCGTTGTGCTGCCAGTGCAGGGCAGCTGCAGAGGAGGTGCTCTAAAGTCTCTTTGACACCTGTATCCTTGCATTTCCCGCATTCGTCGTTACCCGTTAAGCCAAGCCTTTTCATGTGTACCGCGGTTAGGCATTGTCCCGTCAAGAGACCCGCAAGCCTTCGGCAGTCATGCCTTTTTAGGTTTAGCATGTATTGCGTTAGTTTAACATCATATGTTTTGCACATTATTTTAGAGATTTTGCAGTCAGAGGTGTTTGTCCACCTTAGTGCTGCTGTATCCCGTGCTTGTATTTCCATGTATGAGTGTAGCGTTCGCAGTGAGATCGGAACATCCGCAGAATCACTGTTGAGTCCCGTTGCACCTTGCTTAGCCAAAGTGTCTGCTATCTCGTTGCCCTCGAATCCCTGATGGCTTGGAATCCAATCCTGCTCGCCAGGACATTCCGAGAGCCTATGTAATGGGCCTGTAGGGCTTTAATTGCTGCCTGACTGTCCACGAATATGTTTACTTCATCGTGTTTTGTGTTAGTTTGTAGGACTGCTTCTGCTGCTTTCCTTATTGCGAATATCTCCGCTTGGAAAATGCTGCAGTGGTCTGGGAGTTTGTATGACAGGCTCATGAGTGGTTCGGCACAGTATACTGCTGCGCCGACTCCCTCCCTCATTTTTGAGCCGTCTGTGTATATGTTTATGGCTGACCGCTCTGCTCCTGAGCGCCAGTCATCTTTTCCTAAGAAAGTGGGCGTGAAGTTGAAATTGTTTTTGGGGTCATATGGTCTGTTTCGACTTCTGTCCCCCTTCCAATTGTACTGTGCCCGTAGCTATGTATCGTCAGGTTGCCTATCGTGTACAGCCGTTGTGCCGTCTTTCTTGCCGTAAGGCGTGCTTGTATGTCCACTGGGTTGACATTGAGCATAATCTGTAGTGCCTTAGTTGGTGTAGTTCTCTGCGCCCCCTGTGATGCACATCAGTGCATGTCGCTGGGTTTTTTCCATTCGTTTAAGGTATGTGGACTTCTCTGTGGCTTTCCACCATACCAGTATTCCATAGAGCAGTATGGGGCGCACAACCGAGATGAGAACCCAATGTGTCAGTCTTGGTGACAGTCCCCAAGTGCTACCCAACATCTTTTGCGATGTATAGAGTGCATTGGTGGCCGTCTTCACCCTTTCCTCCACATTGAGCTTCCAACTCAATTTGCTATCTATTACTGTTCCCAGGTATTTGATACTTTCCTTTGGTATCAGCATTTTATCGTTTATTTTCGGTGGCGTCCAGCGTGGTACCTTGTATCTCTTGTTGAAGAGAATAAGGTCCGTTTTGTCCGCGTTGATACTTAGCCCGGCTTCTGTGGCCCAGGATAGTATCTCTTTGAGTATGTGGTCCATGACTGAGCTGATTGTCGATGGACACTTGCCCGTGATAATTATGCTTATGTCGTCCGCATAGGCAGTTATCTTCGGGGCTTTCCGTTTGAACTTCTTTAGCAGGTTGCTTACCACCAAGTTCCACAGTAGGGGTGAGAGCACTCCTCCTTGGGGAGTGCCACACTTTGCTTCCCTGATTATGGTAGTGGTTCCCCATTCCGCAAGTATTCTCCTGCTGCTCAGTAGGTTCTGGACCCAAGAGTAAACTGCTTCTGCTGGGGTCACAGCTCTTAGGCTGTGCATTATTGCTTCCGTCGACACATTATTAAATGCGCCTGAGATATCCAGAAATGCGCCTAGAGCGTATTCTTTATGGTGAAGTGCTTTCTCGATGGTTGCTACGAGGGAATGTAGCGCAGTTTCCACCGATTTGCCCTTCGTATAAGCGTGTTGGTTCTGTTCTAGAGTCATCACTGTATTCTCTCTAATGTGGAGGTCTATCAGTTTTTCTAGTGTTTTTAGTAGGAACGATGTCAGGCTTATGGGTCTGTAGTCTTTAGGCACAACGTGGCTACATTTTCCCGTTTTGGCCAGGAAAATCACCCGCGCTGTCCTTCAGGCCACCGGCACATAGCCATAACTAAGGCATCTACTAAATATTTCCCTCAGCCATGGAGTGATCACGTGTTTGACCTTCTGCAGCATGGCCGGGAATATCCCGTCTGGACCTGGTGGTTTGTAGCTCTCAAAGGAGTCTATGGCCCACATTATCCTTCGCGTTGTTGTGATATCTTCCGGAATTTCCACCCTTGTGGTTGGAGATATCGTTTGTGTGTTTGTGTTGACTTCTGTGCAGTTAGGGAAGTGTGCCTCTATGAGCACCTTTGCCGCATCTTCACTGCCTTCTGTCCATCTGCCGTCTTCTGTTTTTAATTGGCTTTGAGCCGTCTGTTGGCGAGCTAGCAGCTTTCTTAACCTTGCCGTTTCAGCTGTCTTCTCAATGCCTGAACAGAAGTTTTGCCATGCGTGTCTCTTAGCTACTCGTACTTTTTTCTTAAAGTCTCGAAGCCTTATTCTGTATTCTATCCATACTAGCTCTTCTTCCGCTTGTTTTGCGAGTTTGAAGAGTTCTAGTACGTCTTTTCTTTGCCCTTTGAGTTCTGGAGTCCACCATGGAGGCTTGTGTCTCTTCTTCTCTTGCGACGGTCTACAAGTTTTGTGATAGGCCGCCACCAGATTTTTATTGAGGGTTTCCAGGGACTTCTCTAATTTGTCTAGTGAGGCTATCTTGGGTAGTCGTGGTAGGTTTCTTTCGACCTCTTTACCGAACTGCTCCCAGTCCGTGTTCCGCGGGTTTCTGTACGTCTTATTCTTAACTATTCGTTCAAAGTTAACGCGGAATTGTATGTACCTGTGGTCCGAGATGGAATGTCTACTAAGGACTCTCCAGTCTTTTACCACGGTATTCATTACCGACGCGAGTGTGATATCTAAGACGTTTGATGAGGTAGGACCAACATATGTTGGTTCTTCCCCCTCGTTTGCTATCTTAAGATTAGTTTGAAGTATGAAATCAAGCAGTGACTCACCTCTAACGTTTATGTCCCCGCTTCCCCATACTGTGTGATGTGCGTTGGCGTCTGCTCCGATGATGAGGGCTTGTCTTTTTGACTCGGCCTCCGTCACCAGGCGAGTTAGTTCTTGAGGGGGCGCCTCCGAGTCATGCGCCATGTAGCAGGATGCCATCAATATTGGCTCGTCTCTGCTGCCTTCTAGCGCTGTCACCGTGAGATCGTCGGTACTGTAATTGGACAATAAGTAAGCATAGATACCTTTCCTTACTAGGATCGCAGTCCTTGCTCTACTCACTGTTGTCTGGTAGAATAGGTCGTAGTTTGGATGCTTCAGTCCAGAAACCTTGTTACCAGACGCTATCCAAGGCTCCTGGACTAAGGCGACATCGGCGTGCCCTGTCTCCAAGGTTATCAGGAGTTCCGCCGAAGCCAAAACGGTAATGTCCGCATCCTCGTCATCTTCCAATTCTAGGCTTTTGGTGGCGTGGGTGACCTCCGCCAGGTCTCTCTCCACTTCACCTGCCTCCAGCGTGTTAGTATTTGTATCGTTCGGGTGGCGCTTCTTGAGTCATAGGTAGACACTACCCACGCCCCACGCCATCTTGCCGAATCTCCCGTACAGCAAATCGTCGGCCTCCTTGTTGATTTGGATGACCATTTGCTGACCCTTATTATCGGGCTTCGCAACGTGTATCACCTTCCAATAAACGGTTGGCACGTCCGGATTTTGCCACTTGAGCAGCTGCAGTGCTTGGTCTGCTGGTACAACCCGCGGGAAGAGTACTTTTGCCTTCGGCATGGACGGAATACAAGTTCTGTCCACTACCTCCAGCTTGGCACCCTCCCATGGAGCGTCCAGGGCAGCCACGACACCGGTGACCCACTTCAAAGTGTGGTCATCCTTGCAGCTGAGTATTTTGACACCCTCGAGCCAGCCCGCTCCATCAAATGAGATGGGAAGCGAGCCCGGTTCGCCCATTCGACTTAGAAGCGCATCGAAGAGCAGCTCCTCCACCTTCTTCCACTGTTCGGGCTTCATTTTGCCGTTTGGGTCGCTCCGGTCGATGAGCGCGACTACTAGGTGCCGCCTTGCTACATCGCTGGCCGTCAGCTTTGCCCGCGACATTGGCTTTTTGCAGGGCCGCTTGCTAGCTGGCACCTCTGCTATAGCGGTTTCAGCGGAGCGCTGGCGTTTGACGGCCAATTGCTCCTCCACCTTGTTGGCAAAACTGACGTCTTTCGACGCCATGTGCGTCTTCATTTCAAAATGTGCTCTACCCTCTCTTATCCTTTCGTCGGCCCACTTCTGCTGACGGATCTCATCTTCCATGAGGTCTCACTTGCAATTAGCGAGCCGAGCCCGGATTTTAAGGGCGGCCTTGTATTGGGCTTTGGCCTTCATGCCCTCTTTTGACCGTTTGAGCCCGACCCTACTGGGGGTGCTGGTACTCGCCTGATCTGGGGGGCATGAAAGGTCCTCAGCTTCTGACGTATGGGACCCTCCATGTGATTCGCAATCCGAGTCTCCATGGACTGCGGAATCGCGCCACATTTTGGGCTTTGTGTTGGCAGTGGCTTTGCAACCGTCCTGGCCTGCTCCAACCAGTACGGAGGGTGGGTTGCTGGCGACACGCAGAGAGGATTTCTCCTCCCCGTGCCCGCCGGTGGTAGCACCCTTTTCCACCGACGTTTGGGTTGACATCCCAACCCGTGTGTCATCCTTCTTTGTCTCCATTTTGATTTTTTGTCTGGGAAGTCTACCCATAGCATTTTTACCTTACTGCCAAGGACCTCGAACCATGGCTTGCTCCACGTCTTCGCAGTGCCGAAGCCTTTGAATGGCGTAGAGCTCACCTTAGCTAGACATTGTATTACCTTTCTGCAGGCGAGTAGATACGCAGTACCTTTGTTTGTTTTTGGGGCAGGATGACTTCTGTTGCTTTGGTTAGTCCCTCGCCCTCGCAGTACCGAATCCTTTGAGTGGTTTGGTACTTCCCTCCGCCAGGTAACGATGCCTTCGCCTTGGTTTGCACCCTACCCTCGCAGTACCGAAGCCTTTGAGTGGTATAGGGCTCATCTTAGCTAGGGCATCGATGCCTGTTGTCTCAGCTTAATCCACATCCTCATAGTGCCGAAGCCTTTGAGTGGTGTGCAGTTTGCTTTGGCCGGATGCCGCCCTGTCCCTCCGCAAGGCAAATAGCACCAGGTACCCCTCGTTTGTTTCGAGGTAGCACGATGCCCATTGCCCAGCAGGCACCATCGTGGAGGGTTCAGTTGAGGATTTGCGCCAGCCTAATAAAAAAAAATAATTAAAAAAAATTATAAAAAAAAATAAACACAATCCAGATCATTATTTGAAATACATACACACTATGCGATAAACAACACCGACCAAAAAACTATATAAGACTCAAAATTATGTTTATCAAAAACAGCTATCCGATAAATCTGATAGATAAACTCATAAATGACGTCACAGCCAAAATTGATAACACAGATAGTCAGAAATTCCAAACATCAACAAAAACCCAAGAAACGATAAGCAGACAATACATCAGCATCCCGTACATAGAAAACATAACGAATAAAGCAACGCTAACGAAATTCATACCAAAAGACAGCACAGAGCACATAACATATGCTTACAAAGCTCACAAAACAACAAGAAATTTGTTTACGAACGAAAGACAAAATGTACAGAAACAAGCAGAACAATGTAATCTACGAAATCAAGTGCAATGGAAAGAGGGAGAAGAGTGCAATAGAGTTTACATTGTAACAACAAAAAGATCATTCGCGACACGAATAACAGAACATAAGGGAGACGCAAAGAACAGAAAGACTACGACAGAACTAGCTCAACATTTGAGTGAAAACGGCCACACAGCTGATTTTGATACGGTCAAAGTACTTGACATAGAGAGAAAAGAGCAAACAAGATTAACGCTGGAGAGCTTGCGCATACAGCAAAGAGGGGACGACGCGCTTAACCACAAAGAAGACAATGACCAGACGAATTACATTTACGCAGCTTCAAGAAGCAAACCAAACGGCAGCAAACAACATCAATAACAGCTGGAAAAAAAATTAGAATTACACTTAGAATGTATTGTTTTGATGGAAATATGCAGTATTAGGATTAGGACTGACGACACTAAAATTATGTGGAAAAACAACCAAAATGTATGCACCAAATAGTAAGTGGTTTATGTATTAATGTATTTATGTGAAGTGTAACGTGTATATATTTTTTAAAAATAAAATCAGACTCCCTGATGAAGGCGGCAAAGCCGTCGAAACGCGTAGGAGGATAATTGAATTTAAATGTTTTTTAAATATCAATGAACCCAGCTGGCTGGAACAACCCAGCAACTGCAACATCACAAACATTATCACACACTGGCCTACAAAACTCATATAATAATATTGAACTAAATATTTAAAAACAATTTCTAAAACACGCTTCAGACAATAATAAACGAGAATTCTAGTATTAATGAGAAAAAAAAACGTCTGGCGCTCGATATACGAAAAACATAGCACAAAGCGACCACGCTTGTTTCTCAGTAAAACTAGAATATATTTATTATAACTATGAATATTATTAAAAATAAACTATTAATAAAATAACAAGTCAGATGGCTCTAGTCGGGAGAGCCCGACAACAAGATACCCTGAACCCAGTTGCAATAAATAAATTAAATTTATGTAAGACTTTGCTAAGCTGACTTAGCTTCAAGCGATGAAATTCGATATCTCCGGTGTTTCCCAAATTCGATATTATTTTGTTATTGATTCCAAGTGTATATCGGAAACCAGAATAGCTATCGATAATTTGAAGCAAAATTGTTCTGCTCATGGTATAGTAGAACTTAAATACAAAATCTGAAGTCTGTAGCTCTTGTAGTCTCTGAGATCCACGCATTCATACAGACGGACAGACGGACAGACGGACATGGCATAAAAATATTACTAGAATGGAATGACATACAACTTTTAAATCTTACTCCCTGCCGTATTATATGCCAAGGAAAATGGACCAAGAAAATAGATTGTGGACCTAAACAAGAACAACTTTATCTCGCTGTTTCAATGTACGAATTATAAACCACAAGATTCCTTATAGAATATAGCCTAGCAAAATTTCTTAGCATGAAGTCTAAACGGTCTTACGACCATGAATCCTAAGCTAGTTAAAATTATTGTAAATGACTTGCTTGCGCTCTTTTTATTAGTTTAACATACACACAAGAAGTGCTCTACAATAAAACCACAAAAAAGAAGAATAAATCTTACCATACAATTACCAAATCAAATCTTATTATTTGGAGCATCCTCCACAAACGGTTTACAATAAAATCAGACCCTAGTCTAAAATCAAAACACAGGATCAAGAGGTAGGGTGTATAAAACGACTAATACAAAGAAGAAGAAAAAAACTGAAAATACCAATATTTAAGGGTATAAACCAATCCAATAACGTACATTATTTTAGAAACATACTAAAGTTAAAAAGTTTAAGTACTCTATCGCCCGTTTTGCAAAATACCGACTTTTACGTCATCTCGAGCTTTAGTACATCACAACCTTATTTTGCCATTCCAAATTCAAGATTAATCAAAAGGTTCAAGAAGAATAGAACACATTACAATTGTTTCATGAACTTAGGATATATCTCAGATCAAGGAAAAATAAAAAAATTCTTTAGCGACCATAAGTTTTGAGCACTAAAGAAAATAAGTCTCCTTAAGAAATAATTATAATAATTAAATTAATAAATAAGCCCTAATAACATGGCATCTAGAACAAAAGATTTTGTTCTCATTAAAATTAATAAAGCACCAACACAGTTAAGAAACAGTAGTAGTAGTTACTTAATCCTTTTATTAAAACAACTAACGAAGTCGTACTCTTCGAAACAGTGTAAGATTTATATCTCGAACTGTTAAGCTAGTTCAATGCACTTCCTTATTAACAGCAACAAAAATGGGGAGAATAATGAAATAAAATATTACCATCTATCAATTATAAGAAATTAGTAACGAAATTTGCTTAGTTTAAGCAATGAGTTTGGAAATATAAAAATCTAACATAATCACTAAAAAAGGAGAAAGGTATATAGGTTGACAGTTAAAATATATTAAAGCAATCAATTATAAAGTAAAAAATCAATGTCCGATCGATTTTCCTGTTAAAATTAAGCTAGCGTGTTAAGGACAATAATACAATCTATCTCGTTTTAAGCGTAAAGCCTAGTCAAAATAGTTAGCTACATACCATAAAATGTTCAAAAATCATAAGAATACTAAGTTGAAGAAAGCGATTAAATATTACACAAATTAAGATAGGGTTTTAGACAACATCAATAGAAGAATTTTTGAAGTCAGTAAATGAGTACAAAACACACTCTTCATACATTTTTATCGTAAGTAGCATACTGGTAAAGAGTATAGTAAAACCCGTCTATATAAAAAAACAATCAAGCTGCTTAGAACATCTCACTGTTTTCATTTTCTTTATTTTACAAATTGATTTGATATGTGAGTTTTATGAAATAATTTTAGTTGAGTATAAGAAATAGTTTGACGGATATCTTATAAATGAAAAGTGTCATTTGACGAAAATCTTATAGCGAGCAGAGGGAAAGTTAAGGAAAAGATTATTTGTTAAGCCTAAAAGATTACCTTAAACAATTAAAAGAATGTAAAAGCAAAATAAAATATTACTGAGATAGAAAGGAATCGAATATGTGTGGGGATTTATATAAAATCATAATAATAAAAATCACAATAAACGATGAAGTATTAATATTAAGATCTAAATTATTTTGTTAAAACATAATTTATTATACCAGTTACACGAACTTCTTTAAGCTTTCAAAATAGTGACATACATAAAAGCATTCTTAGATATATATCTAGTGATTACTAGAACTTAGGCTTATAACATTTACTTAAAAAAGCTTTTTATAAAGCCGAAACAAAATCATGGAGTATGACTTGTGTGTTCTACCGGCTATAACTATATGTCATTAATCTTAATGTTCGGTGTTTGTGTTTGCATAATCCCTCAACGGAACAAGCTTAATATAAATCTCAAACTAAACATACTGCAAAAATCTATAAACAAAAATTAAATAATTTAAAACATACCTATAAGAAAAACATAATTTGATAGTTTTTTAAAAAAGTACACCAATTTAAAAAATTGTCATTGTTTTATTAAAAAGTTATACTAATTAGCTCTATAAAAGTAACAGAAGTCAGTGCAATAATCAAAACAGATAATTATCGGCAAATGAAGGTTTGAAACGTAAGTAGCGAACAAGTTGGGTGTGGGTTAAAAGGAGGGACAATCAATTAACATTCCACCTGCATTTCATAGACGCTCGTGTATAGAATCGCATAAGGGAGCGTGTTTTCATATAATAATGCAAGCAGGATCACTTTCCCCTATAACGCTTTCGCCCTCTAACACTTACTCTCTCTAACCCGGCACAAAAGATCTAACATCTGGTCGCAATGCAACAAGGCCCTAGTAATAATAATAATACTCTCTCTAACACTAATTCTCTCTTTCTCCCTCTAACACTTACCCCCTCTAACATTCCAATCTAAATCTGCAAGTCTCAATACTCTTGTTTAAAAACAATGTTTTGATCTTGCTGTTGCTGCTGCGAAAAAAATTCCCATCCCTGCCTTACATAACCTTCACGAATGTTGTTGTTCTTGTTGTTGTTGGTGTTGCTTTAGATCATAACAATGCGGCCTACGAATGTACTGCCCTTTGACTAGCGTACTTCAAACAAGCACAATCTTGTCTCAATCCTTTTATCCTTTGATCACTGGTTTTCGCAACCATAAACATTCATTGTTTATGTTTTGCTTGCAGGTGTGCAAAGCAACGCACGTCAAACAGGCGCCCTCTCGACTCTCTCTTATTTACTTATTCGTAGATAAGAAACCTGCGCACAGTTGACTCTCTCTCTCTTTATTTTTATTTTTATACCCTTAACCCATAAAATGGGTAAATAAGGGTATAATGGTTTTGTGCAAAAGTATGTAACAGGCAGAAGGAAGCATCTCCGACCCTATAAAGTATATATATTCTTGATCAGCATCAACAGCCGAGACGATATAGCCATGTCCGTCTGTCCGTCTGTCTGTCCGTCTGTCCGTCTGTCTGTCCGTCTGTCTGTCCGTCTGTCCGTCTGTCTGTCTGTATGAACGCGTGGATCTCAGAGACTACAAGAGCTAGAGACTTCTGATTTTGTATTTAAGTTCTCCTATACCATGAGCAGAACAAGTTTGCTTCAAATTATCGATAACTATTCTGGTTTCCGATATACACATAATATCGATAACAATAAAATATCGAATTTGGAAAATCTAAAAATGAGGGTTGAAGTAATGGATAATGATAGAACTTTTCTGAAAATTTCGTCCAAATCGGTTGAGAAACACCGGAGATATTGAACTTAATCGATGGAAGCTAAGCCAGTATACCTAAGTCTTATATAAATTAAATATATTTATTGCAACTGGGTTCAGGGTATCTTCTAGTCGGGCTCTCCCGACTAGAGCCATCTTACTTATTTTATTTAATAATCAATCAGTACTGAGTAAACTCAGTATTGACCGGGATTATTCAGCGCTGGCTACTCAGGCCTTAGGCTGAGGCTAATATTATGGTAAGCCTATACTAATATGTAGTTAAGTACTATGTTTGAAGGTATTATATACAATGTATGCTTAAACGTTATTTAACAGGAAAAAAGTTCAAATTTTGTTGTATATGTTGGCCTGTTGAAGGAATTTGGTCATTATTTTGCAGTTGTTATCATTTAAGTTACTTAGAAGTGAAATCGGATTTGAGTTCTTAAATATTTTGTTTCTGATCGAGATGGTTGCAGGGCAATTTGTTAGTAATTGTTTGATACTTTTGGCGTGTGTTTCTTGGCATAAAGTGCACTGATTGGGAATATTTTTGTCCAGGTAGTGCTCGTGGGTCAGTATGTCCGTACGTAAACGGATTATTTTGATTTGGTCCAGTCGTGAGAGTTTCAGATTCCTTAAAGCTTCCAGCGGGAAAAAGGATGGTTGCGTGAGTGCTTGGTACCAGTTTGACGTTGAGTTCAAAAGTTTGCTCTGTTCTAGAATAAATTATTTTCTTAAGTATTTGTCAATGTCCTTTATATTCAGATTTTTTGTGCCTATTAGTGGTAACGACTTTGCATACTTGGCTGCTACGTCCGCTGTTTCATTGCCTTTTATGTTCGTGTGTCCCGGGACCCACAAGAGTTTTATGTTGTTTCGACTCTTAGAAAGTCTACTTCTAATCTGACAGGGGTAAAATTCGGTGTTGTTGGTATTAGCAATCGCTTCAAGAGCAGAAAGTGAATCTGAACAAATCATCTGTTTAACATTGTGTTTGCTAACTAGTCTTATCGCCTCATCTATAACTATGATTTCAGCAGAATATACCGTTGAATAATCAGAAAAAAGACCATATTTGAGGACTGATGTAACTGTAGTTATAGGAAAGTGGTAGTGCTGTTTGTAGAAGAGCCGTCTGTGAAAATAAAATTATGGTCGGAGTAGGTTTTCTTCATACGTAAGAATAGTTTTTTATATACTTGTGGATTTGTGGTGCTTTTATTAGATTCACTTAAGGACATGTCAATAAGTTTGGAATCGAAAAGCCAATATGGTGCATAATTATTACATTTAGTTGGTGTTGTTGGTATATTTAATTCATTGCTTTTTTAATTACGTAGTCTAGTGTTGAGAATGTGTGTCTACTTTTATACACAGGGCGTTTCTTCAAATATTTTGCTATCGGCGTGTCTTTTGAATTAAGTAAGATTTTGTTAAGCTTTTTATTAAGAAAAGCAAACCTAAGTTCAATCGGGGCGATGCCTGCTTCATACATCAGGTTTTTTGTTGGACAGGTACGATAGATACCGAGTGTTGTCCTTATTGCTGCATTTACTATTACTTTAATTTTATTAAGAATCGAGATAGGTGCTCTGCCGTAAAGTAAAAGAGCATAGTCAACTTTGGAGAGCATAAGTGCTTTCAATATTGATAGGAGTGTTGTGGTGTTGCAGTCAAACTTACGGCTTGCAAGACATTTTATAACGTTAAGTTTGTTGGAAAGCGAGTTGACTAAGTCGTTAACGTGATTAGTCCATTTGTATTTTGTGTTGATTGTAACTCCTAAAATTTTGAGCGAATTAACTGACTCTATGACTGTGTTATTTGTTGTAACTGGACAGCTGCATTGGCGTTTGTTGCAGATATGTATTTGCTTGCATTTTTCCAAAGAAAGCTCAGCTTTTGAAAACTCGCCCCAGTCCTGTATGTTTTGAAAGAGCTGATCTAGGTTCTTTGGTACGTTTTTATTTTTTGGAAAGTTGATAATGAGTTGGAAGTCATCTACATAGCTGCAAAACTTAATTTCTTTTTGCTTTTCTATTATTTTTGTTACTTTATCATAAGCGATCAAAAAAAGAACCACTGAAAGTGGTGAGCCCTGTGGTACGCCATTGTGAATGGAGACTGTGTTGGATAGTTGTGATCCCACTCTTACAATATTTTTACATTGCATCATGAAGTTGGTTACATAATTAATCATTTTCGGACCAACTTTCCATTCCCTAAGCTGTTCTATTATTGCGTGGATGCCAATTCTGTCAAAGGCCTTGGAGAAGTCAAGGGAGACGATTGAGGTGTGACGTTTCTTGTTAAGGGACTCAGTTATCAGGTGATCTACATAAAGGAGACAATCTGCAACTGATTTGCGTTTTTTAAAACCAAATTGGTTTTTAGAAATAATGTTATTGTTTTGTATTAATCACCATAGCCGTTTAGCGAATATCTTGTCCATGACTTTTGAAAGGCATTGGTTAAGGGATATGGGGCGGTAAGATGTTGGCTGGGTCTTATCCGTATTTGGCTTGTGCAATGGTATAACTAGACTGGTCTTATATTGCTGTGGAATCTAAGTGTTAAATATATTATTCAAATGTCTTATAATTCTATTTTGCAAAGCTGGAATAAAGTGTTTTATCATCGGATATGATATTTTGTCATAGCTAGGTGCTTGTCCTTTTAATGCGCTTAGAGAACTTAGCAATTCAACTGGTTTTATAACTGTTTCTATATTCTTAGCGGATTTACTTGGTGTATAGTCAATGGGCTGGCTAATGGAATTCACTTCGTGAGTTTTAAAGGTTTGAGAGAAATTCTGATCTTTGGAGGATTCTGAACAAACTTGTGCAAAAGTGTTGGCTATTGATTTTTTGTCAGTGCTAGTATTGTTAGAGTATGGGTTCCATACTGCGTGGATTGATTTCATTGGATTAAAACCACAGAAAGCGCGGATATTTGACCAAATCTTAGAAGTTGGGGTAGTTGGGCTAATTTGAGAGGTGAATTGTATGGATGATGTTTTCTTTGCCTCCCTAATTTCGCGTTTGCTTTGCTAAAATTGATTGTGTTTTCTTGGGTGATGTTCCTGATCAACTTGTTCCACATTTTGTTATACCCTTCACATGTGAATCAGGGTATATTGAGTTTGTCATGAATCTGTAACGCCTTAAAGGAATGATGGGAGACCCCATAAACTATATATCAAAATGATCAGGACGAGCTCAGGAATTGATTTCCGTCCGTCCGTCCGTCTGTCCGTCTGTCCGTCTGTCCGTCTGTCTGTTTCAACACGATTTCCGGCCAAACTGCTGAACCGATCTTGATGAAACTTTCACAGATTGCTTAGATCATGTCGGGTTTGTTCACTATGAAATTTCATCCCGATCGGAGCATTCTACGATATAGCCACCATATAAATTTACCATATCAACACGATTTCCGGCCAAACTGCTGAACCGATCTTGATGAAACTTTCACAGATTGCTTAGATCATGTCGGGTTTGTTCACTATGAAATTTCATCCCGATCGGAGCATTCTACGATATAGCCACCATATAAATTTACCATATCAACACGATTTCCGGCCAAACTGCTTAACCGATCTTGATGAAACTTTCACAGATTGCTTAGATCATGTTGCTTACCATATCGTACTATCAATTGTTGTCTCTGTCGTGCACTTTCAACTACCTACATGTCAATATGTTGTTTTTGTCGAAAACGAACAAGTAAATGACGCTCAAGAGTAAAAATATTAGCGAAAAATTACCAACAACTGCACAGAAACATAAGAGGGGGGAGTATTGATTTGGCTGTGTGAAGGGTATCATAGTCTTGGCATAGCCAAAATAACTATGCGCCACTATGTTTTTTGTATGTTTTTTTTCTTTCTTAGAGACATTTCGTGGTTGCTGAAGGATTATTTTGTTTATATTTGCTGCCTCTTTATTGACTTCATTTGCAGGGGGGATCAAGTTATTTATTGTAGGAATTGTATTTTCAAAGAGTTCCCAGTTGGCTTTATCTAACTTGAAATGACTTCTTGGAGGAGTATATGGGCTATTTCTTTGATACAAAGTCATAAGTATAGGGAAGTGGTCACTTCCACAAAGTTGATCAAATCGTTTCCACGTGAGATGTCAATGTGCGTGAAAGTGTTGTGTGTAGTATAATGGGTAGGTGAGATATCATTAAGTATATTCCAGTTGTTCTGTGTTATAAATTTGTGCATAATATTTCCTCGCTTGTTTTGTCGCTGCGAGCCCCATGTGGGATGCCAGCTATTAAAGTCGCCAGTGATAATTGATGATTTGTGTCTTAGCTTAAGCGTGTTATATGAATTAGTTGTATTAAATGATTTGTTCGGTGGTATATGTATTGAAAAAATACTAAATTTTGATTTTGAGTGAATTTCTGCTGCAACTGCTTCAATTTCATCATTAATTTTTGTTTCCTTGTGTTCTTTTGATTTATGAATAAGCAGGGCTGTGCCCCCAACGTTATTATGTGGTACATTTATGATAATTTTATTGTTTACAGGAGTAGGAAATATAGTGTGTGCTTTAATGTGCGTTTCTTTTAATGCTATGATTTGGGGAGAATATTTTTTGATGATTATGAGAAGTTCGCTGTAGTTATTAGCGTAACCGCGAATATTCCATTGAATTATTTTTAGAGACATTATTTATAAAGTATGATGGAAGATAGACTTGATTGATTATAGCTAATTACTTAGTGAGATTTACTACAATGAACTTTGGTTTGTGTTAAATATGCTTGTCCCCAATCGACTTACAATGGAGTCGCCCCCAGCAGCGTATTCAAGATACACTACGGCCAGACCCCAAATTAGTCAACTGGGGACATGGGTAGGATTTGGGCTACCTTCAATCGTGTTCTATGTTGTCAGAAATTTCATCAGCTTCTGTGATGGGTTTGTTTTGATTTCTTTCTGCTTTTGTTTTCAATTGTCTTATTACGTTCTTAGAGGTTGAAAGTGGTAATACTTGTACCTTTTGTTTGTTCTTTACATTTTCCTTAGACTTTAATGCTGCCGATGTTCTGGGCTGAGTGGATGCCTCCAATACTGGGAGATCGTCATAGTTGATGATATCACGAGCTGTCGATTTGGATTTTGAGTTGGAATCTTTGTGGTCTTGCTGCTGAATCCTAGTTGAGCTGTTGTCAGAGTTCACAGTGTTAGCGAAGGTTTGATAACCCAGCTGGTGTTTTTGATTGTAAATCTCAAATGCCGTTTTGTTGTCTACTTTGTGTTTGCTTTTATAGCGATGATTTTCTTTTGCTGTACCCTGCTGTTTGCTCAAAAAAAACTTACGAATCACAGCTTAGCGGACCATTTGGTCCATACTGCATTTTTCATACAAAATAACAATTTAATCGAATATTTAAAATCTATTTTGATTCAATACTTCGTGTGAATATAATACAGGCAAACCCCGATAGTGTGAACCAAACGAAAATCAAAATTTTGAAATTTGTTCACACTATCGGGGGTTCACACTATCGGGGTTTGCCTGTATTCATAAATCATTGTGGAATATTACAACACAGCTGATGTAAAAATTAGTTGTGGGATTCCCCTTATTGAGTTTTGTTATGAAGACGCACTGCGTTGTTCAGTTTGTGTTTTGCTATGAAATAGATAAGGCGCTAGTTTATGTTACATACTGCGTGAAGAAATGGCGAGCCAACGTCGCTTGAACGAAAATGATATTCGTGATGTGCTCAATGCAGGAAGTGACTCCGAGTCTGCTTCGGATATTTCAGATTTAGACATTGACTTTAGTACGGAACATAGTGACACAAGTGATTCTGAAACAGGGAGTGAAACAGACGTGGATGCAGCTTGCTCCAATGATCCCTTGTTTATTGCTAAAAACAAAATGGTATGGAATGCCACTTCATTACCTCAACCCATTGGAGCTACCGCTGAGAATATAATTTCAATGAAACCAGGACCAACTCGATTTGCAATATCCCGATGCAATGACATGGTGTCAGCTTTCTTGTTGTTTTTTCCGCCATCAATAGAAAAAATTGTCATCGAAAATACTAACAAGTATGGCAGAGTCAAATTAGTCGACAAATGGATCAATATTGATCAAGACACATTGCGAGCCTATATTGCTGTTCTCATTCTTGCAGGTGCATGTCGGTGAGTGCCTTTTTTGTTTTACTTATTTCGAAAAATTAGTTGACTTATATAAAATTTCTCTATGGCAGCGCAAGAAATGAAGACGTTCATGGTTTATTTGATGAAACTTTTGGCCGCCCCATTTTCCGATCAATTATGTCTGAAAAAAACTTCCACAAAATTACAAGTGCGCTCCGTTTTGATGATGTTTCGAGTCGAAGACAAAACCGTAGCAGCGATAAATTTGCTCCAATTCGTGACCTGTGGGATCGTTGGCAAGTTATTCTTCCAATTTTGAACAACTGCCACGAAAATGTCACAACTGATGAGCAACTTGTTGCATTCAGGGGACGTTGCTCTTTTCGTCAGTTTATGCCATCAAAACCTGCTAAATATGGTTTGAAATTTTGGGTATTGGTTGACTCAAAGTCTGGTTACGTATGGAAGATACAACCATATCTTGGAAAACCTAAAAATGCAAAGCCTGAAAAAAACCAAGGAGAACGCATTGTGTTAGAATTGACGGAAGGCTTGAAAGGACAGAATGTAACAGCCGACAATTTCTTTTCTACTTTTGAGGTGGTAAAAAAGCTGCTTGAAAGAAAACTTACATATGTGGGAACATTTATACCTCCCAAATTATTGATTGTCAAAAAACTTCCACTGTATACATCTACATTTGCTTTCAATGAAATTGCGACATTAGTGTCATATATCAACCACAAAAACAAAGCAGCGATATTGATTAGTTCAATGCACAGGATAGCTAAAGTGGATGAGAGTGGGGCGAAGAAAAAACCGGAGATTATATCTTATTATAATTCGACAAAAGGTTTGTAATTTTGTTATCCGTCTATAATTTCTCATGCTTTGTCTCTCTTAGGAGGCGTAGATACTGCTGACCAAATGATTGGATCCTACACAACAAAACGCAAAACAAATCGATGGCCGAACATTGCATTTGCAAATATAATTGATATATCGGCTTTGAATGCGTACATAATTTTTTCTGAAATCGATGCTTCATGGGCACCAGCTGATTCGAATCGCAAGAGACCACACTTTTTGCGGCAGCTGGCACTCTCTTTGGCTAAGCCGTATATGATGAAGCGGACTAAACTACCTCATCAACAGTTTTCAGTAGACTTATTGGCTGAAATAAGAAAATCATCCTCCGCTTCAGAGCCCTCTTCAAGCAATGCTACTACCAGTTCAGGATCTAGAAAGCGTGGAATTTGTAGTTGCTGCAAATCAAAGTCTGACGTAAAATGTTCCATTTGCGGAAAGTTTATTTGTAAAGTAAACCGAAAAACAATGTGCTTAGCATGTTATGACAATAATGTTTTGTAAATAACAGCAAAATAAATGGTTTTTTGGTTGTAATCAAAGAAAAATATATATTGGACAAAATGGTCCCTTGAGCAACGATTAGTAAGTTTTTATTTTTCTCAGTCCCACTTTAAGTCAGACCATTAAAATTTTGTATATAACAGTGTTTTATAAAAAGACCACCTGAAAAAAAAATTTTAAGTCAATATGTATAACCGTTCAAGAGTTACAAAGGAATAAAAAAAAAATTGGACCAAATGGGCTCAAGGCTAACAGCAGGGTTAATGTAAAAGGGAAATTTTTTGTCTATTGAAGTGTGTGAAGTGTTTGGTAGTTTATTTATGTTGTAGTTAATACAGCCCATATGGTTTTGGCAAACTTCATTCATTTCATCATTTTTGTGGTGCTGAGAGCCACATTTTGTGCAGGTTTTGTTGCTTTTGCACACTTTATACGTATTCCCAAATCGAAGGCAATTATTGCATAGAAGAGGTGTTGGGATGTATGGACGAACACTTGTTTTCTCATAGCCGGTTGGGAAGTGTTGTTGACTCGAAAGTCAGAATGTGGACCCTGTTTCGATAAGGTTCCCATCTACTTTTTATACCCTTAACCCATAAAATGGGTAAATAAGGGTATAATGGTTTTGTGCAAAAGTATGTAACAGGCAGAAGGAAGCATCTCCGACCCTATAAAGTGTATATATTCTTGATCAGCATCAACAGCCGAGACGATATAGCCATGTCCGTCTGTACGTCTGTCTGTCCGTCTGTCCGTCTGTCTGTCTGTATGAACGCGTGGATCTCAGAGACTACAAGAGCTAGAGACTTCTGATTTTGTATTTAAGTTCTCCTATACCATGAGCAGAACAAGTTTGCTTCAAATTATCGATAACTATTCTGGTTTCCGATATACACATAATACCGATAACAATAAAATATCGAATTTGGAAAATCTAAGAATGAGGGTTGAAGTAATGGATAATGATAGAACTTTTCTGAAAATTTCGTCCAAATCGGTTGAGAAACACCGGAGATATTGAACTTAATCGATGGAAGCTAAGCCAGTATACCAAAGTCTTATATAAATTAAATATATTTATTGCAACTGGGTTCAGGGTATCTTCTAGTCGGGCTCTTCCTACTAGAGCCTTCTTACTTGTTTCATTATTTTTTTTTACAAATGTTACATTTTTAGTTTTGAGTTCAGAAAGAATTTTATCTTCGCCAACGTCACGCAGCTCATTTGAGTAGATTACTTCCTTACTATAGTTTGGAGACAGATGTTCAGAGGTGGTTACTGACAAATTGTTTGTGAAGTGTGTCATCCTTAGGAGTTTATTGGCTTGAAGTAGATTCTTTGTTTTCACTAGCAAGCCACCACTTCTTAATCTCTTGCAGGAGTCAACCTCGCCTCCGCAATTGTAATCAATAATCTTTTTTACTGCAAATGGTGATAGCTTAAATTGTTTGTCGTTTTCATTATTCCGTGTAATAACGATGTATTTTGGTCCAGGTGATATTAATGTTTTTATTTGGCCTTGGGTTAGCAAAACTGTCCCGTTTGCCATTGGGTGAGGAGGGGGGTCCCCCTCTCCCATGTTTAGTCTTACAAAAGACTGTTCAATGACTCTTTTTGACTCTTAATGTGCACAAATTTGTTTACAGTTAGATTGAAATCAATATAAGCGCTCAAGTGAGCAAGAAAAGTGAGAGAGTGGAGAAGATATCAACTGATGCGGGAGTTTTTTATCGTTCAACCGTTCACTTCGAATGCTGTTTTGTGACTGCTCTCTCTCTGTTATCTACTAACTTGTAGCTAAGAAACCTGTGCACACTTGACTCTAGCACTTAATAGTTTCATAAGCAATGTACTTTGCTCACTGATCCTCACGGACGGTGATACCTATAACACATTAGCCAACTAATGTACTTGACCTTTGACTAGCAAGCATGCACAAACTTGTCTCTAAGTCTTCCTCCCTCTAACACTTTCCCCCTCTAACTCTTTCCCCTCTTATACACATTCTCCTTGTAAAACTTTCCCCCTCTAACTCTTTCCTCCTCTAACCCATTTTAGTCTTAATCTACAAGTATCAATTCTCTCGTTTAAAAACAATTGGGGTGTTCAACAGCTCCGTTTCATCGTTTCATGTTTCAAAGTTGAAACGATTAACTCGTGAACGGCATTTTGGGTGTCAATGCGTTTCATGTTTGTGCAGTCAGCTGTTGTTTGTTTACATTTCTTATTCTTCAATTTTTGTCAACTTTGAAACGTGAAACGATGAAACGAGCTGTTGAACACCCCAAATGTGTTCTTGCTGCTGCTGCTGTTGCTGCGTAAGAAAATTCCCATCCTTTGCTCATAAAACCCACATGAATATTGTTGTTGTTGTTGCTTTTGACCATAACAATTCACGTGTGCAGAGCAACGTATATAAAGCAGGAGCACACTTGACTCTAACACTAATTGCCTTAACAACTTTAACTGATCCTGTCATTATCACAACCATAATAATCAATGTTTATGGCTTGCTTGTCAAACGGGAGCACACTTGACACCAAATCCCTTGCTCACAAAACCCAAATGAATGTTGTTGTTGTTGTTGTTTACAAACATTATGTATGCTCTAATACTAATGGCCAAAACTGATCCTGTGCACACTCATTTTCCCAATAATTATGGCTTGCTTTTCAAACGGGAGCACCCTTGACACCAGATCCCTTGCTCACAAAACCCACATGAATGTTGTTGTTGTTGTTGTTTACAAAAACAATGCATGCTGTGGCTTAGCCTGTATTTGACTCTAATACTAAATGGTTAAATAGCCAAAACTGATCATGTGCACACTGATTTTCCGAATAATTATGGCTTTCTTGTCAAACAGGCGCATCCTTGACACCAGATCCTTTGCTTACAAAATTCACATGAATGTTGATTTTGTTGCTGCTTTTGCCAAAAAACAATACATACTGTGGCTTGCTTGCAACGCACTTAAAACAATAACACACTTGAGACCAGATCCTATGATCACTGATTCTCAAGTGGGGTAATAAAAGTGTAAAAAGGATCACTGATTCTCAAAAGGGTAATAAAAGTGTAAAAAGGGATTGGGGGTAATAAAAGTGACAGCTACTTAACCACTATTCTCCTACTACTCAGCTCGCTTCTCGCAAAGCTCTCACTCTGACATCTTCTCGCTTTGCTCTTCGTTTCTCGCTTCGGTTCGCTTCGCGCGCGCACTCTGACATCAGCCTAAGCCCTTGCGCTGCTGCCGACCCAATCAAACTTCGGCTTAGCTTTGGGTTGTAAACAGTGCTGCCAATTCCGGTTTTTTCCCGTCAGATCTGGCTTTTTTCAAAACACGATTGCGGGAAAAATGTTCAAATATTGTATGTGACAGCTTTTTTCTGTACGAGTCATTTGGTATCATTTGTATGAAAATAGCTTATTTTGCTTTATTTTTTCGCCTATCTAGCGTTTTTTGCTCAACAGAAGTTGGCAGCACTGGTTGTAAATGGTTTCATATTTTATGAACATTGTTCTTAACTTAGTAGAAATAGAACGAAATGGTTACATTTGTATCAAATTAAGAACCAATTTTCTTATAATGGACCAATATCAATGAACAGTTTTTAAATCAAGAACGTCTGTTCTTTATTTAAGAACAAAATCAAAATTTAGAACATGTTTTAAGAACGTTCGTATATTAGTATCAAAAAATCATGAACGAAAAGTCTGCAAAATTAAGAACATTTGTTCTTATTTTTATACTCGTTACCGTAGGTAAAAAGTATATTGGTTTTGTGCAATGTCCGTCATGGTGTCTGTCCGTCTGTTCGTCCGTATGTGTGCAAGTTTTTTACACACCCTTTAAGCTAGAAACTTTTAACTTTCCAATTCTCTTTATCTGTGGGATAGTAAATTAAAGTGTCAAGATTGGGGTTCTACGATAACTGGGAGGCTGGCAAATCGATAAATTCGATAACTCAAAACCGATAAGTCCACATATTTCGCACATCCTTACAGCTAGAATTACCAAATTTGGTAAGAAGATAGCTACTATCAACCCCCAAACAACTGTATCAAAAATTTTGGAGCCACGCCCACCCATTACAACCCCAGCCCCCCTCCCTGCATTTTGAAGTCAGAAATGGCTATATCTCCCACAGTTTTTGAGCTATAGCCACCAAATTTAGTTTCAAGATAGGTGATGATGACCATCCAAAAACTGCATCAAAGTTTGGATGCCACGCCCACCAATACTGCCCTAGCCGCCCCCATCCACCCCAACGCTTCGTCAAAAACGGGAATGCGTGTATCTTCCAGAGTTGTGAAGCTAGAGCCTCCAAATTTGGCAGGAAGATAGCTGGCAACGACCTCCAAAGTTTTGGAGCCAAGCCCACCCATTTCACCCCCCTTTGCCCACCTCTTACAAACTTTTAGCTAGAGTCACCAAATTTGGTATAAAGATAGCAATTGACATTTCACAAAGATCTGCATCAAAAGTTTGGATGCCACACCCACCCAATATGCTCCCAGCCCCCTTTCCCCCCCTTTTACAAACTTCGAGCTAGAGTCACAAAATTTGGAAGGAAGATAGCTGGTGGCATCCCCATCTGCATCGAAGAATCTTTAAGGCAGCGTACACCCCTGCCGCATCCGTACCCCTTTGCAATCAGGCCTCTTTTTACCGGTTTTAATACTGGTAACGAGTATACCGCAGTCGGTTGCGTCCGACTGCAACGTTTCCACTTTCTTTTTTTTTCAGTGAAGCGTTCACTTTTAGTGCATAAGTAAACTTGTGTAAAAGTATAATTTTTTCTACGGTTTGGGCTCCACGTTAATTGCCTATGAATCAGTGGGGAGAAACTATTTTGAAAATATTGATTCCCTTTGTCGCAAAATTGAAACTGGGTTAATATTTTAAGCTAGCTTCGGTTAATTAAAATACTTTTCCAATGATGTTGAAAAATTACGGATAGTTTAATTTATATATATGGAAGACCGTTTGTTCTATACCAGACGGATTGTACTTTGAACCATCATAAATTTGGAAAAGTTCAGCTTACCACGGTACATATCATATATTTTATATAAAAAAATAATTAAAATTGGGAACAAATTCAGAAACACCTATTTGAGCATGCCGGGAGGTAAAGGAAGCAGGATAGTTTGTGTCATATGGTCACATTTGCACTATTTGTAATATCGACTTAACTAAATTAAAATAAAATAAATAATTTACAACAGCTAAAAAAAAACACGATTTTTTATTAATATTATGTAATAAAAAAATAGGTTAGGTTAGGTTAGGTTAGACCGGCTGATCCTCCAAAGGGGGAATGTCACACATAGACCGCTAAAGGAGTCCTTAGTGGGGCAGGTGGTTGGAGACTGTTAGGACTATCTCGTTGTGTGGTCCTGCGGAGTGTGAGTGCTGCTAGCAAACGCTAGAAGTTTTTTAGGTTCTTTCTTGCTGGCTTCAACGAGCGAGACAAGAAAGGGAGCTTTGAAGTGGCGTAGTCGTTGTGCTGCCAGTGCAGGGCAGCTGCAGAGGAGGTGCTCTAAAGTCTCTTTGACACCTGTATCCTTGCATTTCCCGCATTCGTCGTTACCCGTTAAGCCAAGCCTTTTCATGTGTACCGCGGTTAGGCATTGTCCCGTCAAGAGACCCGCAAGCCTTCGGCAGTCATGCCTTTTTAGGTTTAGCATGTATTGCGTTAGTTTAACATCATATGTTTTGCACATTATTTTAGAGATTTTGCAGTCAGAGGTGTTTGTCCACCTTAGTGCTGCTGTATCCCGTGCTTGTATTTCCATGTATGAGTGTAGCGTTCGCAGTGAGATCGGAACATCCGCAGAATCACTGTTGAGTCCCGTTGCACCTTGCTTAGCCAAAGTGTCTGCTATCTCGTTGCCCTCGAATCCCTGATGGCTTGGAATCCAATCCTGCTCGCCAGGACATTCCGAGAGCCTATGTAATGGGCCTGTAGGGCTTTAATTGCTGCCTGACTGTCCACGAATATGTTTACTTCATCGTGTTTTGTGTTAGTTTGTAGGACTGCTTCTGCTGCTTTCCTTATTGCGAATATCTCCGCTTGGAAAATGCTGCAGTGGTCTGGGAGTTTGTATGACAGGCTCATGAGTGGTTCGGCACAGTATACTGCTGCGCCGACTCCCTCCCTCATTTTTGAGCCGTCTGTGTATATGTTTATGGCTGACCGCTCTGCTCCTGAGCGCCAGTCATCTTTTCCTAAGAAAGTGGGCGTGAAGTTGAAATTGTTTTTGGGGTCATATGGTCTGTTTCGACTTCTGTCCCCCTTCCAATTGTACTGTGCCCGTAGCTATGTATCGTCAGGTTGCCTATCGTGTACAGCCGTTGTGCCGTCTTTCTTGCCGTAAGGCGTGCTTGTATGTCCACTGGGTTGACATTGAGCATAATCTGTAGTGCCTTAGTTGGTGTAGTTCTCTGCGCCCCCTGTGATGCACATCAGTGCATGTCGCTGGGTTTTTTCCATTCGTTTAAGGTATGTGGACTTCTCTGTGGCTTTCCACCATACCAGTATTCCATAGAGCAGTATGGGGCGCACAACCGAGATGAGAACCCAATGTGTCAGTCTTGGTGACAGTCCCCAAGTGCTACCCAACATCTTGTGCGATGTATAGAGTGCATTGGTGGCCGTCTTCACCCTTTCCTCCACATTGAGCTTCCAACTCAATTTGCTATCTATTACTGTTCCCAGGTATTTGATACTTTCCTTTGGTATCAGCATTTTATCGTTTATTTTCGGTGGCGTCCAGCGTGGTACCTTGTATCTCTTGTTGAAGAGAATAAGGTCCGTTTTGTCCGCGTTGATACTTAGCCCGGCTTCTGTGGCCCAGGATAGTATCTCTTTGAGTGTGTGGTCCATGACTGAGCTGATTGTCGATGGACACTTGCCCGTGATAATTATGCTTATGTCGTCCGCATAGGCAGTTATCTTCGGGGCTTTCCGTTTGAACTTCTTTAGCAGGTTGTTTACCACCAAGTTCCACAGTAGGGGTGAGAGCACTCCTCCTTGGGGAGTGCCACACTTTGCTTCCCTGATTATGGTAGTGGTTCCCCATTCCGCAAGTATTCTCCTGCTGCTCAGTAGGTTCTGGACCCAAGAGTAAACTGCTTCTGCTGGGGTCACAGCTCTTAGGCTGAGCATTATTGCTTCCGTCGACACATTATTAAATGCGCCTGAGATATCCAGAAATGCGCCTAGAGCGTATTCTTTATGGTGAAGTGCTTTCTCGATGGTTGCTACGAGGGAATGTAGCGCAGTTTCCACCGATTTGCCCTTCGTATAAGCGTGTTGGTTCTGTTCTAGAGTCATCACTGTATTCTCTCTAATGTGGAGGTCTATCAGTTTTTCTAGTGTTTTTAGTAGGAACGATGTCAGGCTTATGGGTCTGTAGTCTTTAGGCACAACGTGGCTACATTTTCCCGTTTTGGCCAGGAAAATCACCCGCGCTGTCCTTCAGGCCACCGGCACATAGCCATAACTAAGGCATCTACTAAATATTTCCCTCAGCCATGGAGTGATCACGTGTTTGACCTTCTGCAGCATGGCCGGGAATATCCCGTCTGGACCTGGTGGTTTGTAGCTCTCAAAGGAGTCTATGGCCCACATTATCCTTCGCGTTGTTGTGATATCTTCCGGAATTTCCACCCTTGTGGTTGGAGATATCGTTTGTGTGTTTGTGTTGACTTCTGTGCAGTTAGGGAAGTGTGCCTCTATGAGCACCTTTGCCGCATCTTCACTGCCTTCTGTCCGTCTGCCGTCTTCTGTTTTAATTGGCTTTGAGCCGTCTGTTGGCGAGCTAGCAGCTTTCTTAACCTTGCCGTTTCAGCTGTCTTCTCAATGCCTGAACAGAAGTTTTGCCATGCGTGTCTCTTAGCTACTCGTACTTTTTTCTTAAAGTCTCGAAGCCTTATTCTGTATTCTATCCATACTAGCTCTTCTTCCGCTTGTTTTGCGAGTTTGAAGAGTTTTAGTACGTCTTTTCTTTGCCCTTTGAGTTCTGGAGTCCACCATTGAGGCTTGTGTCTCTTCTTCTCTTGCGACGGTCTACAAGTTTTGTGATAGGCCGCCACCAGATTTTTATTGAGGGTTTCCAGGGACTTCTCTAATTTGTCTAGTGAGGCTATCTTGGGTAGTCGTGGTAGGTTTCTTTCGACCTCTTTACCGAACTGCTCCCAGTCCGTGTTCCGCGGGTTTCTGTACGTCTTATTCTTAACTATTCGTTCAAAGTTAACGCGGAATTGTATGTACCTGTGGTCCGAGAAGGAATGTCTACTAAGGACTCTCCAGTCTTTTACCACGGTATTCATTACCGACGCGAGTGTGATATCTAAGACGTTTGATGAGGTAGGACCAACATATGTTGGTTCTTCCCCCTCGTTTGCTATCTTAAGATTAGTTTGAAGTATGAAATCAAGCAGTGACTCACCTCTATCGTTTATGTCCCCGCTTCCCCATACTGTGTGATGTGCGTTGGCGTCTGCTCCGATGATGAGGGCTTGTCTTTTTGACTCGGCCTCCGTCACCAGGCGAGTTAGTTCTTGAGGGGGCGCCTCCGAGTCATGCGCCATGTAGCAGGATGCCATCAATATTGGCTCGTCTCTGCTGCCTTCTAGCGCTGTCACCGTGAGATCGTCGGTACTGTAATTGGACAATAAGTAAGCATAGATACCTTTCCTTACTAGGATCGCAGTCCTTGCTCTACTCACTGTTGTCTGGTAGAATAGGTCGTAGTTTGGATGCTTCAGTCCAGAAACCTTGTTACCAGACGCTATCCAAGGCTCCTGGACTAAGGCGACATCGGCGTGCCCTGTCTCCAAGGTTATCAGGAGTTCCGCCGAAGCCAAAACGGTAATGTCCGCATCCTCGTCATCTTCCAATTCTAGGCTTTTGGTGGCGTGGGTGACCTCCGCCAGGTCTCTCTCCACTTCACCTGCCTCCAGCGTGTTAGTATTTGTATCGTTCGGGTGGCGCTTCTTGAGTCATAGGTAGACACTACCCACGCCCCACGCCATCTTGCCGAATCTCCCGTACAGCAAATCGTCGGCCTCCTTGTTGATTTGGATGACCATTTGCTGACCCTTATTATCGGGCTTCGCAACGTGTATCACCTTCCAATAAACGGTTGGCACGTCCGGATTTTGCCACTTGAGTAGCTGCAGTGCTTGGTCTGCTGGTACAACCCGCGGGAAGAGTACTTTTGCCTTCGGCATGGACGGAATACAAGTTCTGTCCACTACCTCCAGCTTGGCACCCTCCCATGGAGCGTCCAGGGCAGCCACGACACCGGTGACCCAATTCAAAGTGGGTCATCCTTGCAGCTGAGTATTTAGACACCCTCGAGCCAGCCCGCTCCATCAAATGAGATGGGAAGCGAGCCCGGTTCGCCCATTCGACTTAGAAGCGCATCGAACAGCAGCTCCTCCACCTTCTTCCACTGTTCGGGCTTCATTTTGCCGTTTGGGTCGCTCCGGTCGATGAGCGCGACGACTAGGTGCCGCCTTGCTACATCGCTGGCGTCAGCTTTGCCCGCGACATTGGCTATTTGCAGGGCCGCTTGCTAGCTGGCACCTCTGCTATAGCGGTTTCAGCGGAGCGCTGGCGTTTGACGGCCAATTGCTCCTCCACCTTGTTGGCAAAACTGACGTCTTTCGACGCCATGTGCGTCTTCATTTCAAAATGTGCTCTACCCTCTCTTATCCTTTCGTCGGCCCACTTCTGCTGACGGATCTCATCTTCCGTGAGGTCTCGCTTGCAATTAGCGAGCCGAGCCCGGATTTTAAGGGCGGCCTTGTATTGGGCTTTGGCCTTCATGCCCTCTTTTGACCGTTTGAGCCCGACCCTACTGGGGGTGCTGGTACTCGCCTGATCTGGGGGGCATGAAAGGTCCTCAGCTTCTGACGTATGGGACCCTCCATGTGATTCGCAATCCGAGTCTCCATGGACTGCGGAATCGCGCCACATTTTGGGCTTTGTGTTGGCAGTGGCTTTGCAACCGTCCTGGCCTGCTCCAACCAGTACGGAGGGTGGGTTACTGGCGACACGCAGAGAGGATTTCTCCCCCCCCCCCCCGTGCCCGCAGGTGGTAGCACCCTTATCCACCGACGTTTGGGTTGACATCCCAACCCGTGTGTCATCCTTCTTTGTCTCCATTTTGATTTTTTGTCTGGGAAGTCTACCCATAGCATTTTTACCTTACTGCCAAGGACCTCGAACCATGGCTTGCTCCACGTCTTCGCAGTGCCGAAGCCTTTGAATGGCGTAGAGCTCACCTTAGCTAGACATTGTATTACCTTTCTACAGGCGAGTAGATACGCAGTACCTTTGTTTGTTTTTGGGGCAGGATGACTTCTGTTGCTTTGGTTAGTCCCTCGCCCTCGCAGTACCGAATCCTTTGAGTGGTTTGGTACTTCCCTCCGCCAGGTAACGATGCCTTCGCCTTGGTTTGCACCCTACCCTCGCAGTACCGAAGCCTTTGAGTGGTATAGGGCTCATCTTAGCTAGGGCATCGATGCCTGTTGTCTCAGCTTAATCCACATCCTCATAGTGCCGAAGCCTTTGAGTGGTGTGCAGTTTGCTTTGGCCGGATGCCGCCCTGTCCCTCCGCAAGGCAAATAGCACCAGGTACCCCTCGTTTGTTTCGAGGTAGCACGATGCCCATTGCCCAGCAGGCACCCTCGTGGAGGGTTCAGTTGTGGATTTGCGCCAGCCTAATAAAAAAAAAATAATTAAAAAAAATTATAAAAAAAAATAAACACAATCCAGATCATTATTTGAAATACATACACACTATGCGATAAACAACACCGACCAAAAAACTATATAAGACTCAAAATGATGTTTATCAAAAACAGATATCCGATAAATCTGATAGATAAACTCATAAATGACGTCACAGCCAAAATTGATAACACAGATAGTCAGAAATTCCAAACATCAACAAAAACCCAAGAAACGATAAGCAGACAATACATCAGCATCCCGTACATAGAAAACATAACGAATAAAGCAACGCTAACGAAATTCATACCAAAAGACAGCACAGAGCACATAACATATGCTTACAAAGCTCACAAAACAACAAGAAATTTGTTTACGAACGAAAGACAAAATGTACAGAAACAAGCAGAACAATGTAATCTACGAAATCAAGTGCAATGGAAAAGAGGGAGAAGAGTGCAATAGAGTTTACATTGTAACAACAAAAAGATCATTCGCGACACGAATAACAGAACATAAGGGAGACGCAAAGAACAGAAAGACTACGACAGAACTAGCTCAACATTTGAGTGAAAACGGCCACACAGCTGATTTTGATACGGTCAAAGTACTTGACATAGAGAGAAAAGAGCAAACAAGATTAACGCTGGAGAGCTTGCGCATACAGCAAAGAGGGGACGACGCGCTTAACCACAAAGAAGACAATGACCAGACGAATTACATTTACGCAGCTGCAAGAAGCAAACCAAACGGCAGCAAACAACATCAATAACAGCTGGAAAAAAAATTAGAATTACACTTAGAATGTATTGTTTTGATGGAAATATGCAGTATTAGGGTTAGGACTGACGACACTAAAATTATGTGGAAAAACAACCAAAATGTATGCACCAAATAGTAAGTGGTTTATGTATTAATGTATTTATGTGAAGTGTAACGTGTATATATTTTTAAAAATAAAATCAGACTCCCTGATGAAGGCGGCAAAGCCGTCGAAACGCGTAGGAGGATAATTGAATTTAAATGTTTTTTAAATATCAATGAACCCAGCTGGCTGGAACAACCCAGCAACTGCAACATCACAAACATTATCACACACTGGCCTACAAAACTCATATAATAATATTGAACTAAATATTTAAAAACAATTTCTAAAACACGCTTCAGACAATAATAAACGAGAATTCTAGTATTAATGAGAAAAAAAAACGTCTGGCGCTCGATATACGAAAAACATAGCACAAAGCGACCACGCTTGTTTCTCAGTAAAACTAGAATATATTTATTATAACTATGAATATTATTAAAAATAAACTATTAATAAAATAACAAGTAAGAAGGCTCTAGTTGGGAGAGCCCGACAACAAGATACCCTGAACCCAGTTGCAATAAATAAATTAAATTTATGTAAGACTTTGCTAAACTGACTTAGCTTCTAGCGATAAAATTCGATATCTCCGGTGTTTCCCAAATTCGATATTATTTTGTTATTGATTCCATGTGTTTATCGGAAACCAGAATAGTAATCGATAATTTGAAGCAAACTTGTTCTGCTCATGGTATAGGAGAACTTAAATACAAAATCTGAAGTCTGTAGCTCTTGTAGTCTCTGAGATCCACGCATTCATACAGACGGACAGACGCACTGTCAGTTTGGGGCCAGCAAATGTGACAGCTAGCAACTGCTGCCTCTTGTTTTGCTTTTTCTTTACATAAATGAAAATTACAACTATTATTATTATTATTAATATATGACCATTCATGGTGTGAAATGCCAGATCCTCAATGTGCACTTTTTGCCTGTGTAGATCCTTTATGTTTTGCTGTAGTCGCTCTAGTCACACTGAGTTATTAACTACAATGTGGTGGAGTGGTGTCGGCACCAATGTGTTGTTGTGGTTAAGTACTTTTAGGGTGAGTGGAGAGTACCTTGCTGTATCTGTAGAATCATTAGCAGGCTGACAATCGTTGCATTAACCGGCGTTGTTTAGCTGCTCTTGTCTTGATCAGTTCTCTGGAGTTGTCGGCTTGCTCATCTTTGTCCTGAGTTGGTAGTAGACAGATCTTATTTATTGATCTTTTTACTTCACCTGTGTTTGTTTTCACAGTAACTACTTGAACTTTATCATCTTGTCCTTCAGTAGTTTTAGTAATTTTTGCCATAGGCCTACCCGGGTGCGTGTTTTCTTGTTTTAATAAAATAAGTTGGCCTTCCCTGGGGTTTGACTTTTCTTGTCGCCATTTGGTTCGCTGTTGCAATGACGCCAAGTATTCTTCCTTCCACTTCCTCCAGAATTCACCTCTAATGCGCTGCATGTGTCTCCATCTGTCTAAAGACCCAATTTTCCGATTGTCTTCAACGTGTTCTGGAGCTTCAATGAATGGCTATCCCACAATAAAATGACCTGTAGTCCAAATGTCATCCGTATCTATGTCACTTTCCAAGGTGACTAAGGGACGTGAGTTTAACACTGCTTCAATTTGGCAGAGCAGTGTTGTAAACTCCTCAAATGCGAAGCTATTATCGCCGATGACCCGCTTCCTCCCATGTGGGGGCTTGGGGCGGTCGAGTAGCTCACAGCTTCAAGGGTTGGTCACATCCCCGACTAATTGTGATAAGCGCAGTGTTGTTGTGTTCTGTTCTTCAGGGCACACACACTTGCAGTCAAAACAGGCCTCCTCAAGCCTCAAACACAACAATGAAAACATGAAAACGCAAATTATACATGCTAAAACATATACTGATAAACGGCAAATGCATTTGTTCAATGATTTGCCTTGGCAGTGCTGACTTGCTAGTTTCTGTAGACAGCGGACTGCTAAAAATGGCGCAGCTGAAGTCCCGTACGTTACCGTAGTTAGCTTGAGCTCCTTAATTGGCAACTTTGGGTTGACTCTCCAGAGGATATATTGATCCTGATCGTCTTTGGCGACTTTAATTTGACGGTACATCTTTTCAATGTCAGCTGTCATTACGAACTTCCATAGTCGCCATTTGTTTAGTATATCAAATATGTCCTTTTGTATTTTGGGACCAACTAACATCATGTCATTTAGACTTGATCCGTTGGCCGTTTTTGCCGATGCGACATGCACAGGCGGAAGTACTAGCACTACGTCCAGTGCTGAGGACGGGCAGGTACGCATTGCGCCCGAGATGCACGTGCAGGCAAGTCTCTGCGAAACGTTAATTATAGTTTAATTTATGATTTTGGACTGCAACTGCCAAAGAACTTGGTAGCAACGTTTTCTTCAAAATGCGCCAACGAGCGGTCAATATATTTTTTTTGTTTAACAGCACTGCTTATATAATTCTACAGCACGATTTCCGGCCAAACTGCTGAACCGATCTTGATGAAACTTTCACAGATTGCTTAGATCATGTCGGGTTGGTTCACTATGAAATTTCATTTCGATCGGAGCATTCTACGACATAGCCACGATACAAATTTTCCATATCGTACTATCAATTGTTGTCTCTGTCGTGCACTTTCAAGTACCTACATGTCAATATGTTGTTTTTGTCGAAAACGAACAAGTAAGTGACGCTCAAGAGTAAAAATATTAGCGAAAAATTACCAAGAACTGCACAGAAACATAAGAGGGGGGAGTATTGATTTGGCTGTGTGAAGGGTATCATAGTCTTGGCATAGCCAAAATTAAATAATTTTGGGTTGCTAGTAGCTATCTTTTTACCATATTGGTAGTTCAAGCTGTAATGATGTGCGAAATTAGTAGATTTATCTATTTTGAGCAATCGAATTAATCGATATGCCAGTACCCAGTTATCGTAGAACCCCAATCTTGACATTTTTTATTCCTAGGCCATAGAAAAAGATATTTGGAAAATTTCAAGTCTCAGGTTGAGCACATATGGACGGACAGACGGACGGACATTGCACAAACTGAATATAGTCTTTACCTTCGGTATCGAGTATAAGAAAAATTAAGCTCACATAAGATTAAGATCATCCATATGCCCGTTCTGGGTATTGAACTCGGACCTTCCGGTAGGAGCCGGGTATCCTCACCACCAGACCATATGGTATTGTACCAAAGGTGCATTTCAAACCTACTGAATAGTTTTTCTTAGAGTTACTCGCTCCGTTACATGTAAAGCTAATAAAATGCTATTTAATAACACGTGGAAACGTTGTAGTAAGACGCAAACGATTGCGGTATACTCGTTACCAGTTTTAAATTCGGTAAAAAGAGGCCTGATTGCAAAAGGGTACGAATACGGTAGGGGTATACGCTGCCTTAAAGATTCTCCGACGCAGTTGGGGATACCGCTAGCTATCTACCTTCCAAATTTGGTGACGCTAGCTCAGTTTGTAAAAGGTGGTGAAAAGGGGGCTGGGGGCGGTATGGGTGGGTGAGGCATCCAAATTTTTTCTGCAGATATCTATGGAATATCAATAGCTATCTTCATACCAAATTTGGCGACTCTAGCTCAAAATCCTTAACCTTCAAACCGTAAATAGGTTTTACAACACATAACCGTAAATATGGGCACTGAGTGCCCACAATGCTTTTCTTATGGGAAAACGTCTTTTTGCATGCACTTTTTCAATAAAAACACTATTATTTCGGTGGTTTGAGATAAAATGTTATTTTTTTTTTATTTATTGTTAAAACTAAGCCTAATGAACAAAAAAATCATGCATAATATTTATGTTATAAAATATTTATTTGAAATAATACTTAAAAATTATAAATTTATTGGCGAATTTCTACGGCGTTTTCTGCTATTTGCTGCTGTCGATGTTGTTGGCTGATTATTATCACTGTCGCTGTCTGAATCCGACTCATAATTGAATTTGCGAATATAGCAGGGTTGACAACTCCTAATGTAGTGTTTGATTTTTCTGCTCCTACATACAATATAATGGCAATCTATGCATAAATCTCGTCTGCGTCAGTGTTGCGCCAATGCCTCATCGTCGGACCTGAGTCTCTTCGGCTGTTTTCTGCAAATACTCTTATGCTTTCCTGTGTGTTTCTATTACAATTGTTTCGATCAAGTTGCTGGGCATTATGTCCTTGAACGCATCTAACTTGGTGTCATATCACTTCTTTGATATAGGTAGCGAATGAATGCGTAAATTTTTTGCATGTTGCGTCCTTGTTGTTTCAGCAGCAGTTGCCTGTGACCACCAAACTGTGTTATTGTTTTTACCTTGGCTAGAATATTTCTGTCCACGATTTGGCTCAACTGGTATAGGTTGTTCCTCTAATTCCGTGTCTTCCAAAAGTTCAGTGTTTTGTTCCAAGTACTCTCCAAAGCGTATGTTGGAAAGCGGCTCATTGTCACTTTCATCAAAGTCACTTTCATCACTTGGGATAATATTTTCTTCGGCATTTGATTCATTTGTTGATAATAAATTGTAATTACGTCCACCAATTCCATTGTTGTCCTGGCCCAAATACTCTTCCAACTGCCTTTCTTCTTCCTCAGTCAAATTGTCCTTGTTGCATAAATATTGGATTAGATTTTCCGCGTCTTGATTCATTTTGATTTTTTTCACTTCCACAAACTTAGGCAGCGTTTACAATGTCAGCTTAGCTTGGATTGAAGCTTTTAAAAATCTGAAATCCACGCTGGTAGTTTACAATGTCAGCGTGGAAACCAGTTTGAATTTTCGAAATTGTATTACAGCTGCTTATGAGCTTTGAACAGCTGATGCTTGTTTCATGTTTGTGGCAAAAATTTATAAAGTGAATGAAAACCGGAAGCAGAATTGTTTATTTATTAAAAAATGAGAAGAAAACAAGCAACTTTACTAGCTCATCATACAATGATGATGCAAGCAGCTGTTGCTGCTGCTGCTGAACTTGAAGAGTAGCAGCCGCAGGGAAGTGCTCGACGTTGTTGGGCGCGCGATCATGATGTTGCAATCAGCTGATTCGAACTCGGCTTGCACATGTGAAATGGCGCGAAAATTAAACGGTTTGCTTTTCTTACAAAACAATGATTTTATTGTTATATATGCGTTAATATGTACTAAATAAATATTAAATAGTGAATTATATTAACATTTACCTCTGTATTGAGTAAAATAGTGGTAAAAACATTGGAGCTTACGAAGATGCGACACCTATTGACAGCCATTTTGAGTAAAATAGAGGTTAGAGCTTTGGTGCTTTCAAGCACATGTTGCTAATTTCGAAAATGCGACACCTATTGACAGCTTTTAAAAGTCAATTTTCGAATAGCTTTTTTCCACTCCAAGCTGAGATGCAAGCGAGACCGGTTACAGATTGGAAATGAGGGAGACAATCTTATGTGAAAAATATGTGTGTCAGGCAGGAACAAAACATTTTCCAATCTCACGCTGACATTGTAAACGCTGCCTTAAAATTGTATCTTGCTGCTGCCACAATTTAAATCAAACTGACCAAAGCTTTGAAAAAAAAAAACATCATTTTATCCTTGTGAGTGTCAAAAAAAAAAGGTCCAGGTAGAAGAAGTAAACATGTGTCAAGCAAAAAAACCGGTCTAGGTAGAAGAAGTAACACGTGTCAAGCAAAAAAACCGGTCTAGGTAGAAGAAGTAACACGTGTCAAGCAAAAAAAACCCTATACAAGCATCATTTAGGGGCTAAAAAACAAATTTTTCATACAAACTACCTGAAAAAAGTATGGGCACTAAGTGCCCCTATTTACGGTTTAGGGGCATATTTCATGTTTTCGGTCATAACATTGCCAAATATGGGCGGATTTTTATGAAATTTTGGAATATACGTAGATAAGAGTACAGGCTATAAAAAAGTCATACCAAAGGAATGGTTTCGCCACCTGCACTACGAGATATTAAAAGAATGGAAAGGGGATAGCATGGTTGATGAAGATTTTTGGGGTTCGTTCTCAGCCGCCTACCAAATTTGGTGGCGCTAGCTCCACAACTGTGGAAGATATACGCTTTCCCGTTTTTGACGAAGCGTTGGGTCAGATTGGCCGGCTAGGGCAGTATTGGTGGGCATGGCATCCAAACTTTTGATGCAGTTTGTGGGGGGTCATCATCACCCAACTTGAAACTAAATTTGGTGGCTATAGCTCAAAAACTGTGGGAGAAATAGGCTTTTTTGACTTAAAAATTCGGGGGGGCTGGGGCTGGACAGGGTGAGCGTGGCTCCAAAAATTTTGATGCAGTTTTTTGGGGGTTGCTAGTAGCTATCTTCTTGTCAAATTTCTAGTTCTAGCTGTAAGGATGTGCGAAATATGTGGATTTATCGGTTTTGAGCTACCGAATTTATCGATTTGCCAGCCAGCCCCAGCCAGAACCCCCCCCCCCCCCCGCCAGTTATCGTAGAGCCCCAATCTTGACACTTTAATTTACAATCCCATAGAGAATTGGAAAGTTTCAAGTTCCTTGAGGGGTGTGCAAAAAAGTTGCGTTCATACAGACGGACTGGCAGACAGACGGACAGACAGACAGACGGACAGATGGACAGACACCATGACGGACATTGCACAAATTCAATATACTTTTTACCTTGGGTAACGAGTATAACAATCTGTTTTGGGGCTCTTTCTTTGCATAGTATATGATGTTTAGGTCGTTGAGTTTGAATCCGAGGTCTGTTCCAAATTATCAAATCAGCCCCAAAACACTTAGACCCCTTTTACGCGATGAAGTTTTTTCATGAAGTTTTTTTTCATTCTGTTTTAAAACATCTTCGCAAATCTGGTCGCATTTACACGATGAAGTTTTTTCACGCTGCATTGTCTTTGTAAATGCAACTCTGATTTAAATTTATGGTCGATAAACATATATCTTTGCCATCGATTGATTTATTTGTTAACATATAATTGATTTAAGAAGCAACAAGTAAATAAAATGGATTCAGTGAACATTTCTACTAATAATTTCTTAACCAAAACAATGTATTTACTATTGGCGCTAATATTTGCTTGTGCGATATTTCGTATCGATAACTTTATTATTCACATCAAACACTGTGCAACTCTGTGTTAACATGCAATCGGAATAAGGCAAAGCAAAATAAGAAAAATAAATCATTGCTACACAAGTCATGAAGCATTGCTTGCAGCTGTAACCTCTCGACACCCTTTGCCAACAAACGAATGCTTCAGACGCAAAAACTTCATCGTGTAAAAGGGGTCTTACATACATATATGGCAGACAGAGTGGCTGTGTAAAAATTCATTTGTCATTTGTGGCCTGATTGTGTCCGCTATTGCGTTTTTGGCTAGTAGATTAAGATCCATAAGCGCCAATTTGCAGCTGGGTGAAAGGCGTCACACGCTCCATACGCAATCAGTGTTGTGTGCTTTTGTGTGTTGTGGCTTAAGTTTGCGTGACCGAAGAGCTGAGCTTACTGGTAACCCACAATAAGTTGTTAACACAGACAAGACTTTAATTTTGTAAATAAATTTGTTCAATTTCAGCGAACAAGAAAGCCAAGCTTCTTAATGCCAATTGCAACGGTGGCGCCAACGGCAACAGCAACGGGAATAAGAGCGCCTTGGCCGACGCAACAGCAGCAGTAGCGGGCTCCAACGGCAATGGTGAGGAGCACTATCAGCAGCAGTCGACGGCCAGCATTTATGGCTTTGCAAAGGGCCTCGGCAGCAAACAACGCAGCATTAGCAATAGTAGCTGTCAGCCGTCGCACTATCAACAGCAACAGCATCAGCAATCGATGTATGATCCGAGCATCTATGAAGTGAGTGCACCCGCCGAAGATCACTATCATCTACAGAAGTTTGACGGCATTTATACCGGCGAGGTCGGCATCTCTGGCGTGCGCTCTGGTGGCCCCAATTTGGTCAACAAACAGCTGGTGCTGCCGTTTGTGCCACCAAGTTTTCCCAACAAATCCCAAGACGGCATCACGCATCTCATCAAGCCGTCGGAGTATCTAAAGAGCATTTGCGATAAGCGCTCGTGTCAATCCTCGGCTCGGTAAGTTGAGAAAGTCACGCTAGCTTTACCTACACCTGCGCCTCCAGCTGTAGCTGAATTTTTAACTTAGCTGCATATCTCGTGCGAACGCACCATAAGTAATTACCGTCAGAAGTTTCTGAAGTACAATTGACTAAAATAAACTGTAGACTACCTAGCAGCGAATTCGTTAATTGGTGGCGCAATTAACAGCACTCACGAGACAGACACTTCCTCAGCAGCTCAAGAGTGCATGAAATTTTATGCGTTCTGCATGCTAGCCTTGTTTTTGTTATATTATTATTATTATTATTTTTTTTTTTTAGCAGTTTTTTTAATCTGTTCAGTTGCTATTCAAAGATGATACTGCACACGACATGCCTTGCGCAGGTCCGGGCGAACCGCACATATATATATATATATATATATATATATATATATATATATATATATATATATGAAATATATATAAAATACAATACATATAATATATGTTTAAATATATATATACATATATATACCAAATAGATATTGTTTTCTTGCAGGTCCACAGATACCGAGGACTACATGCAGATACAAATTGCACAGCAACAGCATCATCATCATCCTCATCAGCATCTGCATAGTTTGCATATGCTTTGCATGGAGGATCAGCCACCGTTGCCGCCGCCTCCACCACCGTTGCCACACCACATGATGCCACCGCCAATGCCTATGATGCTATCGACAATGGCAGGCGATTCAACCAGCAAGTCACTTAAGCCAAAACAATCGCACGGGCCAGCAGCGCTTGGCAGCCAAGACACGGCCACTCGTCAACAGCATCAACCGCTATCTGCAATATCAATACAGGACCTGAACAGCGTACAGGTGAGTTCTATGTGATCAGAATATGGTAAAAACCTTAATCCAAGCTATTTTATGTGTAAATTTACAATTTTGCAATTTATGGACAGAAGTGGGCGTGGTGGGTTAGGCAGATCTTTGGGCGATGACAACAGTAATCTTTGTATTTGTCGACTTTTGACTTGTTATTGATTTCCCAGCGCCTAGTAAGCGTAGTGCCCCCATTTTGATACTTTTTCCTACGCAGCAGCCAAAATTACATTGGATATTACAGTTTTTGTCAGTCAGACATGACACCTAATGCTAATTTTACTGACTTGATAAAAAGACCAACAACAAATTTCACTGACGCCGGCTGTCACACAGCATATTGTGCACCAAAAATCAGAAAATAAGCGAAGAATACGAAAACAAATCGATAAATACAATATATGTGTGTGTGTCTTGTTTTTGAGTGCGTTCCTGCATTATAAAAACCTATAATAAAATAAAAATGTTCTTTGTAGGGGGATCAAAATCGCATGGGCGACTTTAGCAACGCATTAGTGTTTCCGTTTTGGTGCAAACGAAAATCCACTTGCTCGAAACTGCAAAATTTTCCGGTTGTGCTAATTTTATACCCTTCACATGGTATATTGACTTTGTCATGAATCTGTAACGCCTTAAAGGAATGATGGGAGACCCCATAAACTGTATATCAAAATGATCAGGACGAGCTCAGGAATTGATTTCCATCCGTCTGTCCGTCCGTCCGTCTGTCCGTCTGTTTCAACACGATTTCCGGCCAAACTGCTGAACCGATCTTGATGAAACTTTCACAGATTGCTTAGATCATGTCGGGTTTGTTCACTATAAAATTTCATTCCGATCGGAGCATTCTACGATATAGCCACCATATAAATTTACAATATCAACACGATTTCCGGCCAAAGTGCTGAACCCATCTTGATGAAACTTTCACAGATTGCTTAGATCATGTCGGGTTTGTTCACTATGAAATTTCATTTCGATCAGAGCATTCTACGACATAGCCACCACACAAATTTACCATATCGTACTATCAATTGTTGTCTCTGTCGTGCACTTTCAAGTACCTAAATGTCAATATGTTGTTGTTGTCGAAAACGAACAAGTAAATGACGCTCAAGAGTAAAAATATTAGCGAAAAATTACCAACAACTGCACAGAAACATAAGAGGGGGGAGTATTGATTTGGCTGTGAGAAGGGTATCATAGTCTTGGCATAGCCAAAATTAACTATGCGCCACTATGTTTTTTATACCCTTAACCCATAAAATGGGTAAATAGGGGTATAATGGTTTTGTGCAAAAGTATGTAACAGGCAGAAGGAAGCATCTCCGACCCCATAAAGTATATATATTCTTGATCAGCATCAACAGCCGAGACGATATAGCCATGTCCGTCTGTCCGTCTGTCTGTCCGTCTGTCTAGAGACTTCTGATTTTGTATTTAAGTTCTCCTATACCATGAGCAGAACAATTTTGCTTCAAATTATCGATAACTATTCTGGTTTCCGATATACACATAATATCGATAACAATAAAATATCGAATTTGGAAAATCTAAAAATGAGGGTTCAAATAATGGGTAACGATAGAACTTTTCTGAAAAATTCGTCCAAATCGGTTAAGAAACACCGGAGATATCTAATTTTATCGATTGAAGTTAAGTCAGTATACCAATCTCAATTATAAATTTAATTTACATATTTATTGCAACTGGGTTCAGGGTATCTTCTAGTCGGGCTCTCCCGACAAGAGCCTTCTTACTTGTTTTTTTTTTCAATTTCAAAAAACAAGTGGAAACATGCGGTATTATAATGAAAGGCGAGAGCTTGACTGTAAGTGATTTATTATGGACCCAGCGTCCGTATTTATAGCAAAAGTTTACATGTGTTCTTATGGCTAGGTAAAGTAAACATAGGTGTGAAGAGTTACTTATCTAGTTCTTATAACTCTTACGCATTGGTTCAGTTGTGTGTGCAAGCTTAGATTAGCTTAAGCTTGAAAGCTTAAAAGCTCCTAACTGTATTTGACACGTGTGGGTGCTTTAGCTTGAAAGCTAAAAGCTTTGGCACCGTGGGCTTACGTTTATTTGCCTAAGGCCAATTCTATTAATATATTATTGTATATATATATTACACCTCCTTTCTTTTGGAAAAAAAAAAATATATAATTAAATATTCAATATATATATATATATATATATATATAAATATATAAATTATTACCTATCCAGTGAAAAAAAAAATATATATATATATTTATATATATATATATATATATATATATATATATATATTTTTTTTTTTTTTTTCACTGGTTAGGTAATAATTATATTCTATCTAAGTGAACAGTTTGCTTTTTATTTTTCTTATCTAATACGGTTACATTGTTCTTATTGTCTAGGTTTATTATTTTTAGTTTCCCGTATATTTGTTTTCTAGCTTGTGCGCTGTTTCATTTCTTATTAATATTTCTTGACCTTTTTTGAGTTCTGGGTTTTTTGCTTGAATATATTTTTTTGTGTTGTTGTAATTCTTTAAAAAGTTCTACTAATTGTTGTGCTTGATAGTTAGCTACTTGAATTTTATATTTTAATTCTTTATTGTAATCTTCTATATTATAGATTGGATCTATAGCTTTTGTTGAGAATGCAAAATTTATTAGTTGCTTACCAAACACAAGTTCAAAAGGGCAATAGCCATGGGCAGTTGAGGGCGTTACGTTAAAGCAGTATGTAAAGTAGTGTATGTATTCGTCCCAATTGTTTTTTTGTAGGGAGATATATGATCTTATGTATTCGTTAAATGTTCTATGACTTCTTTCTACCGTTCCAAGAGTTTGATGATGATGAGCAGTAGAGTTTTGTTTATTTATGTCACAAATTTCACATAGTTCTGTTAAGATTGAATTCATGTATTCTGTCCCCATGTCTGTTAGAATAGTATTCATTGGCCCGTAAGTTAATATGAAGTTTTCAAAAATTGCTCTTGCTACTGTTTTGGCACTTTTGTTTGGGATGGGAATTGACACTAGATATTTAGTAAGGTCGCATATAATTATTATTGCATATTCGTAGCCTTTTTCTGTTCTAGGTAGGGGTCCTATTGTGTCAATTATTGTGATGTCAAAGGCTGTAGCTGGGGTTGGTGTTATGATTGTTGTAGTTTTTGGATGTTTAAGGACCTTAGCCTTAAGGCATTTTTCGCATGCCTTTATGTAATTGGTAATGTTTTTTGTCATGTTTTTTTTTCAGTAAAACTCCCTTTTTATTTTATTCACCATTCTGTTAATGCCACTATGGCCTCCCTCTATAGGGCTATCGTGGTATCTTTTTAAGATTTCGCGTATTTTTGGGTCTTTTTTTTCTAAATGAATTACGGGCGGTATAATAGCTAAATTAATTGTTTTTAAATGTTCATTGCCCTTACTTTTGAAGTCAATTGTTTTCATTGTTTTAAAAATTTTTCATCTGTGCGTACTTGTAGTTTGTTGATATTAGAGTCACCGGCTTCTTTTTCAAGCCTTGGAAAGAATAAATCTAGATCTATTATCCCATTAATGACTTTGTCGTTAATTTTAAATGTTGTTAGCCTTGCTTTTCCTTGTTTTATTAAACATGACTTTTTATTAAAAGTGAGTTGTGGATACTTTTTTATCTCGTACGGGCTTACTGCTTCGAACACCCTTGGTGTATCTTTTATTTCGCTTTTGTTTTGTGTTGATTTGCTTATGTCTTTTTTGATGTCGATCTTGTGGTAACCTTAAGTATATTATTATTATTGCTATTATTAGCTAGGTTTTTCATGTCCTTAAATTCTATTCGTGATAATGCGTCTGCTGCCGTATTTTCTAGTCCCTTGATGTGCTGAATTGTAAAATCATATTCATCTAATTCTAATCTTATTCTAAATAGTTTTGATGTTGGATTTTTTAGCGAAAATAAGTAAACTAATGGTAGATGGTCTGTCTGTATGAGAAATTTTTTTCCATATATGTATGGTTTAAAGTGTTGAATTGCCCAATGTATTGCAGTTAACTCTTGTTCGATTGTTGATTTATTGCTTTCACCAGGTGTGAAAGTTTTAGATGCGTAAGCGATTGTCAATTGTTTGTCTCCATGTTTTTGGCTTAGGACTGCTCCGCAACCTATTTTACTTGCGTCAGTGGTAATACATAATTCTTTTTCGAAATCAGGGTATTGTAGGATCTTTGGACTGAGTAACTGCTTTTTCAAGTATTCAAATGCGGTCTAACAGTTGTTGTCCCAGTTAAAAATTATGTTTTTCCTGGATAGTCTATTTATACATTGTGCGGTTTCGGCAAAATTTGGGATAAATCTACGATAATAGTTACAGAACGCGATAAACCTTTTAGCTTCATCCCCGTTTTTGGGTATGGGGTAATCTTTAATTGTTTTGAACTTGGTTTCGTCTGGTAGTATCCCTTTGTTTGTACACTGGTGGCCTAGAAACGTTACTTCATGTTTGAAGAACGCGCATTTGTCTAGGTGTAGTTTTAAATTATACTTTTTGCACGTGGTAAACACGTCTCTTAAATTATGCAACATGTGTTTCTCGGAACATCCTAATATTATCAGGTCGTCCATGTAGAGGAATGTTTGAGAAGGTGTTAGGCCTGCGAAGGCTAGGGACATCATTCGTTGGAATGAGTTTGGCGCTACTTTGAGGCCATATGGTAACCTTTTGAATCTAAATGAGACTTTGTCCGTAGAAAATTATGTTACATTGCGTGAACTTTCTTCTAACTCTACTTGGTGAAATCCTGGCATTAAATCTAAACAGGAGAAGAATTTTGCCCGTCCTAACTGATCTAGTATGTCATCCATTCTGGGAAGAGGAAACTTATCTGCAACTAACTGTATGTTAATTTTTCTATAATCTACTACCAGTCGCCACCTTTTTTCTGTGCTTCCCGGTAAGGATTTTTTTGGAACTAATAAAATTGGACTATTGTACTCAGATATAGATGGTTCAATAATATTATCATCGATCAATTTGTCCACTTGTTTATTAATTTCTTCTTTTTGACTGTGTGGGATTCTATAGTTTTTAATGTATACCGGGTTAGGATTGGTTAGTCTAAGTTTTTGTTTGTAGAAATTGTTTGTTGATATTTGGTCTGTTTATATTGCGAATATTTCGTGAAATTCTTCGCATAGTTGAGAAAGTTTTTGTTCTATAAACTTTGGAAAATTTTTCCTTAATTTTTCCATTATAATTTCTTTATGTCCTGTATTAATGATTTTTGGTTTTATAGGAACTATATTGTAGTTTGACAAATTTTTGTGTACTAGGTTGATTTTGGTAATATGTGCCTCCGTAGTGTTTGTGTTGATGATTCTTACGTAAGGGGAAAGTTTTCATATGATGGTATTTGCTATAAAAACTCCTGGTTGAAGTTCCTGGCTTGGTACAAAAACATCCGTTTATTTTTTTAAGTGTACTTTTTCGATAGTTTCTGTTCGTGCTGGTATAACTAGTAGTCTATTTGAATTTTGCGTATCGATGGGTATGTTGATGTTATATTTTATGCTGTGTGGTTTTATGGTTAACCAGTTTGTTTCGTAATTGATCGTTCAATTAAATTTTTTGATGAAGTCAAGTCCTACTATACCATCGCAGGGGACTGGAAAATCGTTTTGTACAACTTGAAAGCCGTGTTGCAACGGTTGGTTCTTAAAGTCTAATTTGATTTCTCCTAATGTTTACAAAATATCTTTACCAATGCCATTTAGTCTTGTGTTCTTTTCTCTATTAATTCTTTGTATGTTTGGCACAGCTTTGAGTTTTATGAGGGATATATCCGCTCCCATGTCAATCAACAGATAAGTGTTAATATTTTCGCTAAAATTTATATTTATGAAACTAGTTAAGTTGAGGTTAACGCTATATATTTTATGAATTATTGTTCTACTATCAAGGGACCTTCGTAGTTTTCCTGTTGTGTATCTTCGTTTGTTACTCTTATATTGTTATTGTTATTAGATCTATCGTTTTCTCTATAGTTATTGTTGCTTTGATTATTGTTATTATTGTAGGATCTAAAGTTTGGGTTGTTTCTATTATTGTGTTGGTAATTTTGGTTATTGTAATTCCTATTCGCGTTGTAGTTTCTGTTGTTTCTGTTATTGTTTTGGTTATTTTGGTTGTTGTAGCCTTCTATTATTGTAGGCACTATTATGATTTCTGTATGAGTTTCTATTAGTTAGAAATATACTTTTTTCCTGCTCTATGTTTGTATTTGTGCTTACAAATTTTGCAATAACTTCGTTCATGTCTTTAAACAGGCCTGCTTCAATTATAGTGCGAACTTTGCTGTTTGTGCAATTTTTTGTTATTGCCTATATGGCTGTATTTGTGGCATACTTTTGGGCTGTATCCATACAAAGGCTATCTAAGATGTAAGCTCTTTTTAAAGCTTTGGTTAAATTGTCTATTTCTGTTGCATACGCGCAGGCCGACTTTTCGTTTTGTTTTAGATTCATTAATTTTGCTTCAATAACCGCTACTGTTTTGCCTTTTATATTGTTCTGCAAAGTTTTGATTATACAGCTGATTTTGTTTTCATTAGTAACTAGTAGTCTAGCGTCACCTTTTAACTTTGTTTTAATTATTTTAATTGCTATTGTTTCGTGTGTGTCTTTTATGTCATCTAATAGTTCTAGCGAGTCGATGAAACTTTGCAAGTTCTCGCTCCTTCCGTCAAACTCTTGGACCAGTTTTGAAGCTGAGTTCATGAATTCAATACTTGTTTGCCCCATGTTGTGATCTTTTTTCGAACGTGTGTTTTGTTCTGTCTTATTTTCTTCTTTTTCTGTCATTGGTGTAAACGTGGCTTCTGTTTCAAGTTCTGTTGGTAATGTGTATTCTAGATGTTTTTTTACTAGCGATTATGTTGATTTTATCTTCCAAGTATTTAATGTCTTCAATATATTTTGTTTTTGTTTCTAAGTCAAAGTTATTTTGGTTTGAGTGGAAAAATTGTTTGATATAATTAAAATTATTAAAAATCATTTCTAAGTGTTTATTCGTAGTATGTGTTTGAATATTAATTGACTTATTAATGCATTTGTATGATTTAAAAAAAACTTTTTTTCTAATTTTTAACTCATTTAAATTTTTATCCATATATGTCTATATTTCATAAGTACCCACTACTATGTAGTGTATTAGGTATGTTTAAACTTATTATTATTATTTATTTTTTAAAAAAAAATTTTTTTTAAACTAATTATTCTTATAAGCATACTTTCTATAATTGCTTAATTTTGGGTGAAATAAGAATATATACTTTCTTTTTTTTTTCGTGCGTATTTAAAATTTATTTTTATATATATTTTTTTTCATATTAGTATGGTGGCGGTCTACGCGTTTTACCACTAAGGTGCAAAAATTAATAGCACTCTTAATTAATATTTATTAATTTTAATCTGTGGTGCTGCTGATCATCTCTGCATCCGGCTGCTGGCTGCGTCTTCGCTGTTGGCGTTGTCTTCTTTTTGGTTTCTTCGTCTTCCAGAGCGGCGATGCGCAACCAGATTGCGCTTGCAATTTTCCAGGGAGGTGGGGGATCAAAATCTCTATGAGTGCTGCCTTTTGTCGTCTAAAGTTGACCCATTGTCCTCCGCTTCTTTTTGGTTTTTGTACCACCGGGATTCTGGTTAGTTGTGCCTCTTCTTGCTCCTTTTTGGCACGAGCGGATATAATTTGGGGTTGGCGCCTTTTGTAGTCCTCTATGGAGATTGGCTTAGGTCCAGCCTTAGGGCATCGTTTTATTGCCTCGTCTATTTTTAAGCGATGTTCGCTCATATTTGTATATGTTTCTTTTTATTTAGCTTTGCCGTTTAGATTTGGCAATAGCTAGCAGGATCCGCTTTGCCGTTTTTATTGTTGGCAAGAGCTGGCAGGATCGCCATATAATGAAAGGCGAGAGCTTGACTGTAAGTGATTTATTATGGACTCAGCGTCCGTATTTATAGCAAAAGTTTACATGTGTTCTTATGGCTAGGTAAAGTAAACATAGGTGTGAAGAGTTACTTATCTAGTTCTTATAACTCTTACGCATTGGTTTAGTTGTGCGTGCAAGCTTAGATTAGCTTAAACTTGAAAGCTTAAAAGCTCCTAACTGTATTTGACACGTGTGGGTGCTTAAGCATGAAAGCTAAAAGCTTTGGCACCGTGGGTTTACGTTTATTTGCCTAAGGCCAATTCTATTAATATATTTTGGGTATTCAGTAGCTATGCTATGTGCGTAAAGTGTTATACATAATACAGTGTAGCTAGTGAGTGCACTTTTTACGTTTCTTTTGTCGTATAAGTGCTAAGTCGCTGTTTGCCAGTTCGATGACAATACAATTAAATTGAATTGAGCAATTGTTAAGCATCTTAGCTCCAGCGTTTTATTTCATTCTCCTGCACTCTTTTGGCTTTTGTCGCTTCTGCCACTGTTAAAAGCATCAGTTTAGTCTTTTAAGTTAATATTTAATAAAATTTACTTACTTTTACAACCAAAACTCGCCTAGTGTGACCTAATTTCACTAATTCAATAATCTCGAAAGCAGCTGTTTTTATAAATAGTCTGGCAACCACTCAATAACACATATAGTACAATAGTAGAAAACATACCCAGAGGCATGTTTGCTGTGTTAAAAATGCTTCTGTGTGTTTGTTGTAAAGCTTTCATATAAGACTTTAGTACTTTACGCACATAGCATAGCTACTGAATACCCTAATTATTGTATATATATATATTACAGTATATTCGTTACCTGCATTAAAAAGGGTAAAAAGAGGCCTGATTGCAATGGGGTATGGATGCGTAGGGGTGTACGCTGCCTCAAAGATTCTCCGAAGCAGATGGGGATGACACCAGCTATCTTCCTTCCCAATTTGCTGACTCTAGCTCAAAGAGAAGCGGGGCTGAGGGCGGTATATGTGGGCGTGACAGACAAATTTGATGCAGATCTCTTGGGGCTGTTACCAGTTATCTTTATACCAAATTTGGTGACTCTAGCTCAAACACTACGAAAGATGCACGGATTCCCGTTTTTAAAGAAGCGTTGGTGCGTTGGGCGGGCGTGGCATCCAAAGTTTTGATGCAAATTTTTGGGGATCGTCATCAACTATCTTTGCCCCAAATTTGGTGTATCTAGCTCAAAAACTGTGGAAGCTATAAGCGTTTCTGACTGGGAATTGCGAGGGGCCTGAAGGCGAAATGGGTGGGCGTGCCTCAAAAAATTTTGATTTAATTTTTTGGGGTAGCAAGTAGCTGTTTTTTAACCAAGTTTGGTAGTTCTAGCTGTAAGGATGTGCGAAATAGGTGGACTTACCTATTTTGAGTTATCGAATAAATCGATTAGCAAGCGCCCCAGTTATCGTAGAACCCCAATCTTGACAACTAACTAAAACTAACTGCATACGAAATATGTTTGGCATCAGCGCAATGGCTAACGCATCCACTAAGTGAACAAGAGACGTCTTGTTAAAATCCGGTCGTTGGCCATTTTATTTAGTGTTCAGTAAGTTTCATCTACAAAATGTTGATTGTATTTCTACCATTTAAAAAAAAAACATGAAAATATATGTATTTCTAACATTTTTAGTAGACGTATGCAAATGAATACAAAATCAAGAATCTCATTATTCGTTTTAAAGTGTCCCAGATGTCAAAATAAGAAATTTCATATTCAAATTAATTTTAATTAAATAGAAAAAAATGTTGATATTACGATATCATAGAAATTATTGATTAAACATATGCATATTGCTTGTTTAGCAAACACAAAAATAGTATGACAAACCATTTATTTGTATTACGTTTTTCTCTGAGTTTATGTGTTTTTATACTCGATACCGAAGGTAAAGAGTATATTGAGTTTGTGCAATGTCCGTCATGGTGTCTGACCGTCTGTCTGTCTGTCCGTCTGTATGAACGCAACTTTTTTCCACACCCTTCAAGCTAGAGACTTGAAACTTTGCAATTCTCTTTATCTATGGGATAGTAAATTAAAGTGTCAAGATTGGGGTACTACGATAAAGTCAAAAAAGTCTATATCTCCCACAGTTTTTGAGCTATAGCCACCAAATTTGGTGCAAAGATAGGTAATAATGACCCCCCAAAAATGCATCAAAAGGCATTTGGATGCCACGCTCACCCATACTGCCCTAGCCGCCCCCATCCCCCCAACGCTTCGTCGAAAACGGGAATGCGTGTATCTTCCAGAGTTTTTAAGCTAGAGCAACCAAATTTTGTAGGCAGATAGCTGGAAATGACCCCCAAAAATCTGCATCAAAGTTTCGGAGCCACGCCCACCTATTTCGCCCCCCTTTCCAAACCTTTTACACACTTTTAGCTAGAGCAACCAAATTTGGTATCAAGATAGCAATTGACATTCCAAGTAGATCTGCATCAAAACTTTGGATGCCACGCCCACCCATACCGCCCCCAGCCCCCTTTTCCCACTTTTTACAATTTTCGAGCTAGAGTCACCAAATTTGGTATGAAGGAAGCTATTGACATTCCACAATGATCTGTATCACAAATTTGGATGCCAAGCCCATTCATACTGCCCCCAGCCCCCGTTTCCACACCTTTCACAAACTTCGAGCTAGAGTCACCAAATTTGGTATGAATATAGCAATTGACATACGACAAAGATCTGCACGAAAAATTTGTTTAAACATGTGTCATAATAAAAAAATCCAAACAACTCTCTTTACAGTTGCGACGCACAGACACGCAGAAGGTGCCGAAGCCGTACCAAATGCAGGCTCGCAGTCTAAGTATGCAATGCTTGACAGCCAGCACTGATACATATCTAATATCAGATCTGATAGCTGAACTTAAGATCTCAAAGGATATAACCGGCATCAAAAAGATGAAAATAGAACAGCAGATGGCCAGACACACGGACTCTGAGCCTTATATGGAGATAACAAAACAATTCACGGCCAATAACTATGTGGATCAGGTAAATTATTTTTCGGATATGCTGTAAACAAAGGATCTGGGTCAAGTGGTAGAGACGGGAAAAAGAGCTGGATTGTCATGCATATCAAAGATATACTTTCAGATACCAGAAAAGGATCAGGCCGGAAATGCCATACCCGACTGGAAGCGGCAGATGATGGCTAAGAAGGCGGCGGAGCGAGCAAAAAAGGACTTTGAAGATCGCATGGCTTTAGAAGCAGAGTCACGCCGCCTCTCCCAGATACCGCAATGGAAGCGCGATCTTCTTGCACGTCGCGAAGAAACTGAAAACAAGCTGAAGTAAGTGCTGGGTAAAAGGGGAAACAAGGTCATCAGTGGGTGATTGAGTGGCCTAGTTAGACTGTTTGTGGACTTCTCTCTGACATGTGCTCGCTGTCTGTGCAATTTTACAGAGCGGCCATCTACACACCTAAAGTGGAGGAGAACAATCGCGTTGTGGACACCTGGCGACTTAAAAACCGTGCCATGTCCATCGACAACATAAATCTGGCCACTTGCGTCGGCGGTGGCCCCAACGGTGAGCAGCACTACCAGCATCTGCAGCTGCTTTATCAACAAACGCAACAGTTCCAGAGCAGACAGGCCAATAACAAAGAAAACCACAGCGATGCCTCCGCAGCATCTAAAGCAGACGACGAGCTGACACTGCCGCCACCACAATCAAAGGACTTGCAACAACTGCAGGATACACTAAACCATTGTGAGGGAGAGCAGGATGACAATAATAACATCATACCTTGGCGCGCACAGCTCCGAAAGACCAACAGTCGCCTTAGCTTGATCTGAACTTGTCATCTCCTATTTTATGACGTTTTTTATACTCTGATACCGAAGGTAAAGAGTGTGTTGGTTTTGTGAAATGTCTGTCCGCATGAACACGCATTTGTTAGACACCCTTAAACTAAAGCAAGAGACTTGAAACTTTTAAAATATCTTGATGACCTGCGTTTAAGAAAGTGTCAATATAGGGTTGCTACGACAACTTGGGTACACTTAAATTTCCATACTTTAGCAGCTATGGTCACCAAATTAAGTGGGAAGATAGCTGGAAACTTTACCCAAAGATCTGCATCAAAATGCCCCCCGTTGAGCTAGAATCGACAAACTTGGTTTCATTATAACTAGCGATGTTTGCCAAGATTTGCATCAAACTATCTTCAAATGAAGCGCTCACCCCTGGAGCTCCCAAACTATCTCTTTGCCAACAGACTTATTACAACTTGTTTTAATGCTAGTATCAGAGTATACCGCAATCGGTTTCGTCCGACTGCAACGTTTTCACTTGACTTTTTTTATTTTCTCTATTACCAAAACCATTAACGAACGTGAAATTAAAAAAAAATATTTATTTGCAAGTGCATAAATTTTTATACAATTATATTTATAGACTTAAGTAAACTATAGTTTATATTCATCTCACGCATCTGCCTGTTCCACATTAGTGGCAAAGGACTCTGTAGCTAACTCGAAATTCACGCATGCTTTAGACCCCAAAAAAAAGAGAAAAGAACAGTGAATGTATATTATTATAATTACTATTTTAACTTTTCCATTGCTTCCATTGCGGAGTAGTACGAAGGGGGGGGGGGGGGGGGGGGGGGGGTCTGAGTGTGTTTACCATAAGATTTTGGGTCTTGGGGATCTCAAGAAATAAAACAGAATTCGGATTCGGGTTAAGCGATCCCAAAAACATTTATTACCATAAGATTTTGGGTCTTGGGGATCTCAAGAAATAAAACAGAATTCGGATTCGGGTTAAGCGATCCCAAAAACATTTATTAAAAATAAGTAAGAAGGCTCTAGTCGGGAGAGTCCGACTAGAAGATACCCTGAACCCAGTTGCAATAAATATATTTAATTTATATAAGATTTTGGTATACTGGCTTAGCTTCCATCGATTAAGTTCAATATCTCCGGTGTTTCTCAACCGATTTGGACGAAATTTTCAGAAAAGTTCTATCATTATCCATTACTTCAACCCTCATTTTTAGATTTTCCAAATTCGATATTTTATTGTTATCGATATTATGTGTATATCGGAAACCAGAATAGTTATCGATAATTTGAAGCAAACTTGTTCTGCTCATGGTATAGGAGAACTTTAATACAAAATCAGAAGTCTCTAGCTCTTGTAGTCTCTGAGATCCACGCGTTCATACAGACGGACAGACGGACAGACAGACGGACAGACGGACATGGCTATATCGTCTCGGTTGTTGATGCTGATCAAGAATATATATACTTTATGGGGTCGGAGATGCTTCCTTCTGCCTGTTACATACTTTTGCACAAAACCATTATACCCTTATTTACCCATTTTATGGGTTAAGGGTATAATAAACAGATTATAACATATTGGTGAGTGGCTGTAATTTCGATTTTTATGTTAAGCCTACAATTTATTAAGAATGTAAGATATTGAAAATATAATTTTTTTGCATTGTTATTTGTTCATATACTAAGCTAATGTGACAACAATAAACAAATAAATATTAATGATTGAGTAATATTTTTATTCAGCTAAATATTGTCAGAAAATTTAGAATAATACGTTTGAACTCAGCCATATTTCGAATTTGAGAAGTGAATATAGCTCGTTTATGTATATACTCAGATCTCAAATGTGCTTCTACGGCTTGTTGAACAGTCATGTATTTATTACGGTAAGTGTTGTTTAATTCAGTAGACCCGAATGGGAGCAACGTTTCTTTTAAAATGAAATACGTTACCATAAGTGAAAAAGTAGAATAGAATTTTCGATTGAATCCGTTTATTTCCACCCAGCCAAATTAATAAAAGCACTCAAGTACTAGGAGAATGGGGATTCTACCTGTCACTTTAATTACTCCCCAATCATAAGTCTTATGATTCCTTTTTTTGACACTTTTATTACCCCCCAATACTATAATTTACGACTCTTTTTTCCCATGATCGTGCCCGCTTTAATTAGACTAGGTATTAAGGACAAAGGCATGAAATTCCTAGGCCGCATTGTTATGGTTGCGAGAATCAGTGATCATTGAATCTGGTGTCAAGTGTACATCTGTTTGCACGTGCGTTGTCTTTGACCCCCTGCAAGCAAGCCACGACATGCATTGTTATTGTCAAGAGCAACAATAACAACAACATTCATGTAGGTTTTGTAAGATGTAACACTGCAATGTCTGACGAACACAGTATCGAAGCTGGTGTTCCACTGGGCAGCGTACTTGGACCAACACTGTACGTGCTTTTCACAGCAGACATCCCAATAAGCAGCCGATTGACAACATCTACCTTTGCTGATGAAACAGCTATTCTCAGCCGCTCCAGATGCCCAATACAAGCAACAGCGCAACTATCCCTTCATCTGGTCAACGTGGAAAAATGGTTATCAGATTGGCGAATTAAGGTAAACGAACAAAAATGTAAGCAAGTAACTTTCACCCTTAACAGGCAAGATTGTCCACCGCTCACGTTAAACAACACCACACTTCCAAAAGCAAACGATGTAACGTATCTGGGCGTACACTTAGACAGAAGACTAACACGGCGGCGACACATTGAAGCTAACAGAACACATCTCAAACTGAAAGCCAATAGCCTCCATTGGCTCATCAATGCTCGCTCTTCCATTAGTTTGGACTACAAGGTCCTGCTTTACAACTCTGTTCTAAAACCAATCTGGACCTATGGTTCCCAGATATGGGGGAACGCTAGCAACAGCAGCATTGACATTGTCCAGAGAGCCCAGGCAAAAATATTGAGAGCCATTACCGGGGCACCGTGGTATGTTCGAAACGAAAACATTCATAAAGACTTAAACATCTCAACAGTCAAGAAGGAAATAGCGGAACAAAAAGTAAAATATCTTAGTAAGCTCTCATCGCACACAAATCATCTCGCGAGAGGTCTCACAAGGCTGCGCAGCATATCCCGTCTTCGTCGTAACGACTTACCAACCCAGCGATGATTTTTAGGGACGCGCACTCAGAATACAGTCAAAAAATAAAATGAACTGTTAGCTACGATTTATTAATAAGATTTGTATACTTATTGTTAGTTTAATTTAAAAAAAAAAAAAACAAACAAGTGGAAACGTTGCAGTCGGACGCAACCGACTGCGGCATACTCGATACCAGTATTAAAACAGGTAAAAAGAGGCCTGATTGCAAAGGGGTACGGATGGGGCAGGGGTGTACGCTGCCTTAAAGATTCTCCGATGCAGATAGGGATGCCACCAACTATCTTCCTTCCAAATTTGCTGACTCTAGCTGAAAGTTTGTAAGAGCTGTTGAAAGGGGGGCTGGGGGCGGTATGGGTGGGTGTGGCATCCAAATTTTTACTGCAGATCTTTGTGAAATGACAATTGCTATCTTCATTCCAAATTTGGTGAATCTAGCTCGAAGTTTGTAAAGAGTGGGGAAAGGGGGGCTGAGGGCAGTATGGCTGGGCGTGGCATCCAAATTTTTGATGCAGATCTTTGTGGAATGTCAATTGCTATCTTCATACCAAATTTGGTGACTCTAGCTCGAAAATTGTTAAAGGTGGAGAAAGGGGGGCTGGGGGCGGTATGGGTGGGCGTGGCACCCAAAGTTTTGATGCAGATCTGTGTGGAATGTTAATTGCTATCTTCATACCAAATTTGGCGACTCTAGCTCGAAGTTTGTAAAAAGTGGGGAAAGGGGGGCTGGGGACGGTATGGGTGGGCGTGGCATCCAAAGTTTTGCTGCAGATCTATGTGGAATGTCAATTGCTACCTTCCTTCCAAATTTGGTGACTCTAGCTCAAAGTTTGTAGGATGTGGGGAAAGGGGGCTGGGGGCGGTATGGGTGGGCGTGGCATCCAAATTTTTGCTGCAGATCTATGTGGAATGTCAATTGCTACCTTCATACAAAATTTATCTCAAAGACTGTAAAAGGTGTGGAAAGGGGGTGAAAGGGGTGCGCGTGGCTCCAAAACTTTGATGCAGTTTTTTGGGGGTCGTTGCAAGCTATCTTCCTGCCAAATTTGGTGGCTCTAGCTCCACAACTCTGGAAGATACACGCATTCCCGTTTTTGACGAAGCGTTGTGGCATCTGGGGGCGGCTAGGGTGGTATTGGTGAGCGTGGCATCCAAATTTTTGATGCAGTTTTTGTGGGGTCATCATCACCTATCTTGGCACCAAAGTTGGTGGCTCTAGCTCAAAAACTGTGGGAGATATAGACTTTTTTGACTTTAAAATGCGGGGGGGGGGCTGGGGGCGGAATGGGTGGGCGTGACTCCAAAACTTTGATGCAGTTTTTTGGGGTTCGTTACCAGCTATCTTTCTACCAAATTTGGTGGCTCTGGAAGATACACGCATTCTGGTTTTTGACGAAGCGTTGGGGCAGATGGAGGCGGCTAGGGCGGTATTGGTGGGCGTGGCATCCAAACTTTTGATGCAGTTTTTGGGGGGTCATTATCGCCTATCTTGGCACCAAATTTGGTGGCTCTAGCTCAAAAAATGTGGGAGATATAGGCTTTTTTGACTTTAAAATGCGAGGGGGGTTGGGGGCGGAATGGGGGGGGCGTGATTCCAAAATTTTTGATGTAGTTTTTTGGGGATTGCTAGTAGCTATCTTCTTACCAAATTTGGTAGTTCTAGCTGTAAGGGTGTGTGAAATATGCGGATTTATCGTTTTTGAGTTATCGAATTTATCGATTTGCCAGCCCCCTAGTTATCGTAGAACCCCAATCTTGACACTTTAATTAACTGTCCCATAGATAAAGAGAATTGCAAAGTTCAAGTCTCTAGCTTGAAGGGTGTGGAAATAAGTTGCGTTCATACAGACGGACAGACACCATGACGGACATTGCACAAACTCAATATACTCTTTACCTTCGGTATCGAGTATAAAAATGTGGGTTTTGTTAGCAAGGGATCTGGTGTCAAGTGTGCTCCTGTTTGACAAGGAAGCCATAAACATTGGTTGTGAAAATTAGTGTTCACATGATCAGTTTTGGCGATGTAACCAATTTGTATTAGAGGCAAGTGCGCTCCTGTTTGACAAGCAAGCCATAAACATTGATATTTATGGTTGTGATAATGACATGATCAGTTTTAGCTATTTAACCAATTAGTTTTAAAGTCAAGTGTGCAGCAGCAGCAAGATCAAAAATTGTTTTTAACAAGAGTATTGAAACTTGTAGATTAAGATTATAAAGAGTTAGAGGGAGAAAGTGATAGAGGGAGAAGATGTATGAGGCGGAGTGTTAGAGGGAGAAGGTGTTTAAGGGGAAAGGATAGAGGCGGAAAGTTTTAGAGGGAGAAGGTGTTAGAGGGAGAAAGTGTTAGATGGAGAATGTGTGTTAGAGGAGGAAAGAGTTTGAGGGGGAAAGTGTTAGGAGACTGTGTGTAAGAGGAGTAACGATTTAGAGGGGGAAAGTGTTGGAGGGACAAGTTTGTGCATGCTTGAAGTGCGCTAGTCAAAGGTCAAGTACATTAGTTGGCTAATGTGTTATAGGTATCACCGTCCGTGAGGATCAGTGAGCAAAGTACATTGCTTATTAAACTATTAAGTGCTAGGGCCAAGTGTGCACAGGTTTCTTAGCTACAAGTTAGTAGATAAGAGAGAGAGAGAGAGAGTCAAATGTGCGCAGGTTTCTTATCTACGAATAAGTAGATAAGAGAGAGTCGAGAGGGCGCCTGTTCGACGTGCGTTGCCTTGCACACCTGCAAGCAAAACATAAACAATGAATGTTTATGGTTGCGAAAACCAGTGATGAAAGGATTAATGGATTGAGAAAAGATTGTGCTTGTTTTAAGTACACTAGTCAAAGGGCAGTACATTCGTAGGCCGCATTGTTATGATCAAAAGCAACACCAACAACAACAAGAACAACAACATTCGTGAGTGTTATGTAAGCAAGGGATGGGAATTTTTTCGCAGCAGCAGCAGCAAGATCAACACATTGTTTTTAAACAAGAGTATTGAGACTTGCAGATTTAGATTGGAATAATAGAGGGGAAAAGTGTAAGAGAGGGAAAGTTTTAGAGGGAGAAAGAGAAAGTTAGTGTTAGAGAGACTAATTGTTAGAGGGCGAAAGTGTTATAGGGGAAAGTGATCCTGCTTGTATTATTATATAAAAACACGCTTTCTTAAGCGATTCTATACACGAGCGTCTATGAAGTTCAGGTGGAATGTTAATTGATTGTCGCTCCTTTTAACCCACACCCAACTTGTTCGTTTCTTACGTTTCAAACCTTCATTTGCCGATAAGTATCTGTTTTGATTATTGCACTGACTTCTTTTACTTTTATAGAGCTAATTAGAAAAACTTTTTAATAAACCTATGAAAATTTTTTAAATTGGTGAACTTTTTTAATAAACTATCATATTATGTTTTTCTCATACTAGGTATGTTTTAATTTTATTTAATTTTTTTTTTTTATAGATTTTTGCAGTATGTTAAATTTGAGATTTATATTAAGCTTGTTCCGTTGAGGGATTAAGCAAGCATAAACACCGAACATTAAGATTAATGACATATAGTTAAAGCCGGTAGAACACACAAGTCATACTCCATGATTTTGTTTCGGCTTTATAAAAAGCTTTTTGAAGTCAATACTGTAAGCCTATATTCTTTAAATTCTTTAAGGTAATCTTTTAGGCTAACAAATATTCTTTTCCTTAACTTTCCCTCTGCTCGCTATAAGATTTTCGTCAAATGACACTTTTCATATATAGGACATCCATCAAACTATTTCTTATACTCAACTAAAATTATTTCATAAAACTCACATATCAAATCAATTTGTAAAATAAAGAAAATGAAAACAGTGAGATGTTCTAAGCAGCTTGGTTGTTTTTTTATGTTGACGGGATTTACTATACTCTTTACCAGTATGCTACTTACGATAAAAATGTATAAGGAATGTGTTCTGTACTCATTTACTGACTTCAAAAATTCTTCTGTTAATGTTGTCTGAATCCCTATCCTAATTTGTGTAATATTTAATCGCTTTTTTCAACTTAGTATTCTTATGATTTTTGAACATTTTATGGTATGTAGCTAGCTATTTTGACTAGGCTTCACGCTAAAAACGAGATAGATTGTATTTTTGTCCTTAACACGCTAGCTTAATTTTAACAGAAAAATCGATCGGACATTGATTTTTATACCCTTAACCCATAAAATGGGTAAATAAGGGTATAATGGTTTTGTGCAAAAGTATGTAACAGGCAGAAGGAAGCATCTCCGACCCCATAAAGTATATATATTCTTGATCAGCATCAAAAGCCGAGACGATATAGCCATGTTCGTCTGTCCGTCTATCTGTCCGTCTGTATGAACGCGTGGATCTCAGAGACTACAAGAGCTAGAGACTTCAGATATTGGATATAAGTTTTGGAATACTTATAAAGAGAGTTTCTCAGAAGATATTTTAAGAGCCTTTAATTTTTCACAACACAAAAATATTGATGAAAGTATTGTGAATAACGTATTAAATAAATGTCTTATTTACATTGAAGATATTGTACTGTCTATTGGTGGTCAAAACTTGACTTATTATGGACTTCCACTACCAATCAGATCCGAGGAAATTGTTCAAAATAATGAATATCATAGAGAAAGAAATTATGAAAATTGCAATAATTTTGTTTTTAGTAATGAGCTACAACTTACTGGTGAGCAAAAACAAGTATACGAAAAAATACTACATAGCGTTGATGCAGAAAAGGGAGATATCTATTTTTTAGATGCACCTGGTGGAACAGGTACAACGTATCTTTTAAATTTATGATTATTATATGTAAGAAGGCTCTAGTACGTATAGCCCGACTAGAAGATACCCTGAACCCAGTTGCAATAAATAAATTAAATTTATGTAAGACTTTGGTATACTGACTTAGCTTCAATCGATACAATTCGATATCTCCGGTGTTTCTAAACCGATTTGGACGAAATTTTCAGAAAAGTTCTATCGTTACCCATTACTTCAACCCTCATTTTTAGATTTTCCAAATTCGATATTTTTTGTTATCGATATTATGTGTATATCGGAAACCAGAATAGTTATCGATAATTTGAAGCAAACTTGTTCTGCTCATGGTATAGGAGAACTTAAATACAAAATTAGAAGTCTCTAGCTCTTGTAGTCTCTGAGATCCACGCGTTCATAAAGACGGACAGACAGACAGACAGACAGACAACCAGACAGACGGACGGACGGACAGACGGAAATGGCTATATCGTCTCGGCTGTTGATGCTGATCAAGAATATATATACTTTATGGGGTCGGAGATGCTTCCTTCTGCCTGTTACATACTTTTGCACAAAACCATTATACCCTTATTTACCCATTTCATGGGTTAAGGGTATAAAAATTTCATTGGCCGTTGCTTCTTCCGGTATCGCAGCCACTTTACTTAATGGTAATCGCACAGCGCATTCTACACTTAAGATTTATTTAATGTGATTCATTTAGAAACACCACATTGCTCAATTTCAAAGCAATCTAATATTGCTGCTGTGCTCAAAGATTGCAAGCTTATTGTTTGGGATGATCTAGCATAGCATAGCTGGTGAATTTGCAGAAATGCTTCTTCAAATAAGAAATGGATTATTTCCAACCCATTATGGCAAAATAACTTTACCATCAACTTCGTGTCATGTTGTGAAAAGTATTGAAGAACTAACTCTAAAAATATTTCCGGATATTACAAATATCTCTCAAAAATCACTCAATGGTTTTCAGAACGTGCTATTTTGACTGCGAGAAATGACAATGCATTGGAAATAAACGAGTTTTTATTAAAATCATTTCAAAGTGAAGAAATTACATATAACTCTATTGATTCTGTGACTGAAATCGAAGATGCAGTTCATTACCCCGTCGAGTTTCTTAATTCATTAAATCCGGCTGGCCTGCCTCAACATAAATTAACTTTAAAGATTGGTTCACCTGTAATGTTGATTCCCAACTTGAAACCGCCAAAACTTTGCAATGGTACAAGATTGCAAGTTAAAGTCCTTCCTAAGCATGTTGCCGAAGCAATTACCTTTACTGGCAATGGTATAGGGGAAACGGTTTTTATTCCGAGAATTCCATTAATACCCTCTGATTCTGAATTGCCAATTCAATATAAAAGATTGCAAATTCCTTTAAAAGTTTGCTTTGCCTTAACAATTAATAAATCACAGGGACAAACTCTTAAATTAGCCGGACTAGACTTAAGACACGATTGTTTTTCTCATGGCCAATTTTATGTAGCCTGCTCAAGAGTCAGTTCACAAAAAAGTTTATTTGTATTAGCACCTGACGGAAAAACAATCAATGTCGGTTATAAAGAATCTTTTTACAGTTGTTAAATTGCATATTAAATTCAATAAGTGGATAAGGCCTACTGAGGAAACCACAATAAAATATGACGCGCCTGATTCTCTACCTCAATGGTGGCGTGGAAAAAAGAATATTAATTACTTTGCTTTAATATTTTGTGAAATATTTTCTAATTTATTTATTTTGTATCTATCTTCTATTGCTAAAATTTTTATAAACTATCCGCGCAGCGAAGTAAGCGGGCCACTTACTAGTACATATATATTTTATATATCTCTAACCATGAATATTATTTCCAGCAAGTGTAATTGTGTCGAGTGGTTAATCAAGTTTTTAGTTAGTTGAAGCAAAATAGTGAATGAAGAGACTTACCCATAATAAGAGGGTAACTAGTAGTAATGTTGTTAACGCAAATAATTATTAAAACGATTTAATAATATTAAGTGACTTATTTTACATAGTTTTGAGTTGAAAGTTTTAATGAAATAAATTATATGCAAAATATATTTTAGGAAACAAAATATTTGTTTTTGAAAAATATATATGGAAACAAAATATATTTTTTTAGAAAATAAAAGTTTAGAGTTAATACAATGAAAACAACTATTTTTAGAAAATAAAAGAAAAGCAAAATTCCTAGAAAAATAAATTTTAAGAATAATAATAAATAAAACAAGTGGAAACGTTTCAGTCGGACGCAACCGACTGCGGTATACTCGATACCAGTATTAAAAATTTTGATGCCCATCCATGTGGGATGTCAATTGCTATCTTCATACCAAATTTGGTGACTTTAGCACAAAGTTTGTAAACGTGGGGAAAGGGGGGCTGGGGGCGGTATGGTTGGGCGTGGCATTCAAATTTTTGGTGCAGATCTATGTGGGATGTCAATTGCTATCTTCATACCAAATTTGGTGACTCTAGCTTGAAGTTTGTATAAAGTGGGGAAAGGGGGGCTGCGGGCGGTATGGTTGGGCGTGGCATCCAAATTTTTGCTGCAGATCCTTGTGGAATGTCAAATGCTACCTTCATAACAAATTTGGTGACTCTAGCTCAAAGTTTGTAAAAGTGGGGAAAGGGGGGCTGGGGGCGGTATGGTTGGGCGTGGCATTCAATTTTTTGGTGCAGATCTATGTGGGATGTCAATTGCTATCTTCATACCAAATTTGGTGACTCTAGCTCGAAGTTTGTATAAAGTGTGGAAAGGGGGGCTGGGGGCGGTATGGTTGGGCGTGGCATCCAAATTTTTGCTGCAGATCCTTGTGGAATGTCAAATGCTACCTTCATACCAAATTTGGTGACTCTAGCTCAAAGTTTGTATAAAGTGGGGAAAGGGGGGCTGCGGGCGGTATGGTTGGGCGTGGCATCCAAATTTTTGCTGCAGATCCTTGTGGAATGTCAAATGCTACCTTCATACCAAATTTGGTGACTCTAGCTCGAAGCATGTAAAAGGTAGTGATAGGGGGGCTATGGGGCTTGGGGCGGTATGGGTGGGCGTGGCTTTCAAATTTTTGCTGCCGATCCATGTGGGATGTCCATTGCTCTCTTCATACCAAATTTGGTGACTCTAGCTCGAAGTTTGTATAAAGTGGGGAAAGGGGGGCTGCGGGCGGTATGGTTGGGCGTGGCATCCAAATTTTTGCTGCAGATCCTTGTGGAATGTCAAATGCTACCTTCATACCAAATTTGGTGACTCTAGCTCAAAGTTTGTATAAAGTGGGGAAAGGGGGGCTGCGGGCGGTATGGTTGGGCGTGGCATCCAAATTTTTGCTGCAGATCCTTGTGGAATGTCAAATGCTACCTTTATACCAAATTTGGTGACTCTAGCTCGAAGCATGTAAAAGGTGGTGAAAGGGGGGCTATGGGGCTTGGGGCGGTATGGGTGGGCGTGGCTTTCAAATTTTTGCTGCCGATCCATGTGGGATGTCAATTGCTCTCTTCATACCAAATTTGGTGACTCTAGCTCGAAGTTTGTATTAAGTGGGGAAAGTGGGGCTGGGGGCAGTATGGTTGGGCGTGGCATCCAAATTTTTGCTGCAGATCCTTGTGGAATGTCAAATGCTACCTTCATACAAAATTTGGTGACTTTAGCTCAAAGTTTGTATAAGGTGGGGAAAGGGGGGGCGGAATGGATGGGCTAGGCTCCAAAACTTTGATGCAGATTGTTGGGGGTCGTTGCCAGCTATCTTCCTACCAAATTTGGTGGCTCTAGCTCCACTACTCTGGAATATACACGCATTCCCGTTTTTGACGAAGCGTTGGGGCAGATGGGGGTGGCTAGGGCGGTATTGGTGGGCATGGCATCCAAACTTTTGATGCAGTTCTTGGGGGTCATCATCATCTATGTTGGCAACAAATTTGGTGACTCTAGATCAAAAACTGTGGGAGATGTAGGCTTTTTTGCCTTTAAAATGCGGGGGGTCTGGGGGTGGAATGGGGGGGCGTGGCTCCAAAATTTTTGATGCATTTTTTTGGAGGTTGCTAGTAGCTATCTTCTTACCAAATTTGGTAGTTCTAGCTGTAAGGGTGTGTGAAATATGCGGATTTATCGTTTTTGAGTTATCGAATTTATCGATTTGCCAGCCCCCCAGTTATCGTAGAACCCCAATCTTGACACTTTAATTTACTATCCCATAGAAAAAGAGAATTGGAAAGTTCCAGTCCCTAGCTTGAAGGATGTGGAAAAAACTTGCACACATACGGACGGACAGACGGACAGACGGACGGACGGACAGACGGACAGACACCATGATGGACATTGCACAAAACCAATATACTCTTTACCTTCGGTATCGAGTATAAAAATTAAGACAGATTTTGTTAATTTTAAGTACTCAAATAAGAATTGAAATATGAACGGAAGTAAAAAAATTTAGCAATATTAAAAATGGAATTATTGGATATGGAAGTTTAAGTCTTATTATTTCTGATGACATGGGAGCATAATTAAATGATGAATATTTAATGTCATAATGGGGTCTTCTGTGCAACTATTTTATTTAGGAGACTATGGTTGGGAGGGTAATGATAGAGGGAATTGGCAACCAACACCTAAGCCCACCCCTCTAGCTTAACTACTATTCCGTGCTTAACTTTTCTCATTTTTTATACTCGATACCGAAGGTAAAGAGTATATTGGGTTTGTGCAATGTCCGTCATGGTGTCTTTCCGTCTGTATGAACGCAACTTTTTTCCACACCCTTCAAGCTGGAGACTTGAAACTTTCCAATTCTCTTTATCCATGGGTTAGTAAATTAAAGTGTCAAGATGGGGTTCTACGATAACTGGGTGGCTGGCAAATCGATAAATTCGATAACTCAAAACCGATAAATCCTCATATTTCGCACACCCTTACAGCTAGAACTACCAAATTTGGTGGGCAGATAGCTACTAGCAACCTCCAAAAAACTGCATCAAAAATTTTGCAGCCACGCCCACCCATTCCGCCCACAGCCCCCTCCCAATTTAAAGTCAAAAAAGCTTATATCTCCCACAGTTTTTGAGCTAGAGCCACCAAATTTGGTGCCAAGATAGGCGATAATGACCCCCCAAAAACTGCATCAAAGTTTTGGAGCCACGCGCACCCCTTCCACCCCCTTTCTCCACTTTTTACAGTCTTTGAGCTAGAGTCACCAAATTTTGTATGAAGGTAGCAATTGACATTCCACATAGATCTGCAGCAAAAATTTGGATGCCACGCCTACCCATACCATCCCCAGCTCCCCTTTCCCCACCCTTTACAAACTTCGAGCTAGAGTCACCAAATTTGGTATGAAGATAGCAATTGACATTTCACAAAGATCTGCAGTAAAAATTTGGGTGCCACACCCACCCATACCGCCACCAGCCATCCTTTCCACAGCTCTTACAAACTTTGAGCTAGAGTCACAAAATTTGGAAGGAAGATAGTTGGTGGCATCCCTATCTGCATCGGAGAATCTTTAAGGCAGCGTACACCCCTGCCCCATCCGTACCTCTTTGCAATCAGGCCTCTTTTTACCTGTTTAAATACTGGTATCGAGTATGCCGCAGTCGGTTGCGTCCGACTGCAACGTTTCCACTTGTTTAAATTGGTGTACTTTGTTAATAAGCTATCAAGATATGTTTTTCTTATTGGTATGTTTTAATTTTATTTAATATTTTTATACTCGATACCGAAGGTAAGAGTATATTGAGTTTGTGCAATGTCCGTCATGGTGTCTGTCCGTCTGTATGAACGCAACTTTTTTCCACACCCTTCAAGCTGGAGACTTGAAACTTTGCAATTCTCTTCATCTATGGGATAGTAAATTAATGTGTAAAATTGGGGCTCTACGATAACTGGGGGGCTGGCAAATCGGTAAATTCGATAACTCAAAACCGATAAATCCACATATTTCAGACATCCTTACAGCTAGAACTACCAAATTTGGTAAGAAGATAGCTACTATCAACCCCCAAACAACTGTATCAAAAATTTTGGAGCCACACTCAACCATTCCGCACCCAGCCCCCCCGCATTTTGAAATCAGAAATGGCTATATCTCCCACAGTTTTTTATGCATTGTTATGATCAAAAGCAACACCAACAACAACAAGAACAACAACATTCGTGAGTGTTATGTAAGCAAGGGATGGGAATTTTTTCGCAGCAGCAGCAGCAAGATCAACACATTGTTTTTAAACAAGAGTATTGAGACTTGCAGATTTAGATTGGAATAATAGAGGGGAAAAGTGTAAGAGAGGGAAAGTTTTAGAGGGAGAAAGAGAAAGTTAGTGTTAGAGAGACTAATTGTTAGAGGGCGAAAGTGTTATAGGGGAAAGTGATCCTGCTTGTATTATTATATAAAAACACGCTTTCTTAAGCGATTCTATACACGAGCGTCTATGAAGTTCAGGTGGAATGTTAATTGATTGTCGCTCCTTTTAACCCACACCCAACTTGTTCGTTTCTTACGTTTCAAACCTTCATTTGCCGATAAGTATCTGTTTTGATTATTGCACTGACTTCTTTTACTTTTATAGAGCTAATTAGAAAAACTTTTTAATAAACCTATGAAATTTTTTAAATTGGTGAACTTTTTTAATAAACTATCATATTATGTTTTTCTCATACTAGGTATGTTTTAATTTTATTTAATTTTTTTTTTTTATAGATTTTTGCAGTATGTTAAATTTGAGATTTATATTAAGCTTGTTCCGTTGAGGGATTAAGCAAGCATAAACACCGAACATTAAGATTAATGACATATAGTTAAAGCCGGTAGAACACACAAGTCATACTCCATGATTTTGTTTCGGCTTTATAAAAAGCTTTTTGAAGTCAATACTGTAAGCCTATATTCTTTAAATTCTTTAAGGTAATCTTTTAGGCTAACAAATATTCTTTTCCTTAACTTTCCCTCTGCTCGCTATAAGATTTTCGTCAAATGACACTTTTCATATATAGGACATCCATCAAACTATTTCTTATACTCAACTAAAATTATTTCATAAAACTCACATATCAAATCAATTTGTAAAATAAAGAAAATGAAAACAGTGAGATGTTCTAAGCAGCTTGGTTGTTTTTTTATGTTGACGGGATTTACTATACTCTTTACCAGATGGACGGACAGACGGAAACGGCTATATCGTCTCGGCTGTTGATGCTGATCAAGAATATATATACTTTATGGGGTCGGAGATGCTTCCTTCTGCCTGTTACATACTTTTGCACAAAACCATTATACCCTTATTTACCCATTTCATGGGTTAAGGGTATAAAAATTTCATTGGCCGTTGCTTCTTCCGGTATCGCAGCCACTTTACTTAATGGTAATCGCACAGCGCATTCTACACTTAAGATTTATTTAATGTGATTCATTTAGAAACACCACATTGCTCAATTTCAAAGCAATCTAATATTGCTGCTGTGCTCAAAGATTGCAAGCTTATTGTTTGGGATGATCTAGCATAGCATAGCTGGTGAATTTGCAGAAATGCTTCTTCAAATAAGAAATGGATTATTTCCAACCCATTATGGCAAAATAACTTTACCATCAACTTCGTGTCATGTTGTGAAAAGTATTGAAGAACTAACTCTAAAAATATTTCCGGATATTACAAATATCTCTCAAAAATCACTCAAATGGTTTTCAGAACGTGCTATTTTGACTGCGAGAAATGACAATGCATTGGAAATAAACGAGTTTTTATTAAAATCATTTCAAAGTGAAGAAATTACATATAACTCTATTGATTCTGTGACTGAAATCGAAGATGCAGTTCATTACCCCGTCGAGTTTCTTAATTCATTAAATCCGGCTGGCCTGCCTCAACATAAATTAACTTTAAAGATTGGTTCACCTGTAATGTTGATTCCCAACTTGAAACCGCCAAAACTTTGCAATGGTACAAGATTGCAAGTTAAAGTCCTTCCTAAGCATGTTGCCGAAGCAATTACCTTTACTGGCAATGGTATAGGGGAAACGGTTTTTATTCCGAGAATTCCATTAATACCCTCTGATTCTGAATTGCCAATTCAATATAAAAGATTGCAAATTCCTTTAAAAGTTTGCTTTGCCTTAACAATTAATAAATCACAGGGACAAACTCTTAAATTAGCCGGACTAGACTTAAGACACGATTGTTTTTCTCATGGCCAATTTTATGTAGCCTGCTCAAGAGTCAGTTCACAAAAAAGTTTATTTGTATTAGCACCTGACGGAAAAACAATCAATGTCGGTTATAAAGAATCTTTTTACAGTTGTTAAATTGCATATTAAATTCAATAAGTGGATAAGGCCTACTGAGGAAACCACAATAAAATATGACGCGCCTGATTCTCTACCTCAATGGTGGCGTGGAAAAAAGAATATTAATTACTTTGCTTTAATATTTTGTGAAATATTTTCTAATTTATTTATTTTGTATCTATCTTCTATTGCTAAAATTTTTATAAACTATCCGCGCAGCGAAGTAAGCGGGCCACTTACTAGTACATATATATTTTTATATATCTCTAACCATGAATATTATTTCCAGCAAGTGTAATTGTGTCGAGTGGTTAATCAAGTTTTTAGTTAGTTGAAGCAAAATAGTGAATGAAGAGACTTACCCATAATAAGAGGGTAACTAGTAGTAATGTTGTTAACGCAAATAATTATTAAAACGATTTAATAATATTAAGTGACTTATTTTACATAGTTTTGAGTTGAAAGTTTTAATGAAATAAATTATATGCAAAATATATTTTAGGAAACAAAATATTTGTTTTTGAAAAATATATATGGAAACAAAATATATTTTTTTAGAAAATAAAAGTTTAGAGTTAATACAATGAAAACAACTATTTTTAGAAAATAAAAGAAAAGCAAAATTCCTAGAAAAATAAATTTTAAGAATAATAATAAATAAAACAAGTGGAAACGTTTCAGTCGGACGCAACCGACTGCGGTATACTCGATACCAGTATTAAAAATTTTGATGCCCATCCATGTGGGATGTCAATTGCTATCTTCATACCAAATTTGGTGACTTTAGCACAAAGTTTGTAAACGTGGGGAAAGGGGGGCTGGGGGCGGTATGGTTGGGCGTGGCATTCAAATTTTTGGTGCAGATCTATGTGGGATGTCAATTGCTATCTTCATACCAAATTTGGTGACTCTAGCTTGAAGTTTGTATAAAGTGGGGAAAGGGGGGCTGCGGGCGGTATGGTTGGGCGTGGCATCCAAATTTTTGCTGCAGATCCTTGTGGAATGTCAAATGCTACCTTCATAACAAATTTGGTGACTCTAGCTCAAAGTTTGTAAAAGTGGGGAAAGGGGGGCTGGGGGCGGTATGGTTGGGCGTGGCATTCAATTTTTTGGTGCAGATCTATGTGGGATGTCAATTGCTATCTTCATACCAAATTTGGTGACTCTAGCTCGAAGTTTGTATAAAGTGTGGAAAGGGGGGCTGGGGGCGGTATGGTTGGGCGTGGCATCCAAATTTTTGCTGCAGATCCTTGTGGAATGTCAAATGCTACCTTCATACCAAATTTGGTGACTCTAGCTCAAAGTTTGTATAAAGTGGGGAAAGGGGGGCTGCGGGCGGTATGGTTGGGCGTGGCATCCAAATTTTTGCTGCAGATCCTTGTGGAATGTCAAATGCTACCTTCATACCAAATTTGGTGACTCTAGCTCGAAGCATGTAAAAGGTAGTGATAGGGGGGCTATGGGGCTTGGGGCGGTATGGGTGGGCGTGGCTTTCAAATTTTTGCTGCCGATCCATGTGGGATGTCCATTGCTCTCTTCATACCAAATTTGGTGACTCTAGCTCGAAGTTTGTATAAAGTGGGGAAAGGGGGGCTGCGGGCGGTATGGTTGGGCGTGGCATCCAAATTTTTGCTGCAGATCCTTGTGGAATGTCAAATGCTACCTTCATACCAAATTTGGTGACTCTAGCTCAAAGTTTGTATAAAGTGGGGAAAGGGGGGCTGCGGGCGGTATGGTTGGGCGTGGCATCCAAATTTTTGCTGCAGATCCTTGTGGAATGTCAAATGCTACCTTTATACCAAATTTGGTGACTCTAGCTCGAAGCATGTAAAAGGTGGTGAAAGGGGGGCTATGGGGCTTGGGGCGGTATGGGTGGGCGTGGCTTTCAAATTTTTGGTGCCGATCCATGTGGGATGTCAATTGCTCTCTTCATACCAAATTTGGTGACTCTAGCTCGAAGTTTGTATTAAGTGGGGAAAGTGGGGCTGGGGGCGGTATGGTTGGGCGTGGCATCCAAATTTTTGCTGCAGATCCTTGTGGAATGTCAAATGCTACCTTCATACAAAATTTGGTGACTTTAGCTCAAAGTTTGTATAAGGTGGGGAAAGGGGGGGCGGAATGGATGGGCTAGGCTCCAAAACTTTGATGCAGATTGTTGGGGGTCGTTGCCAGCTATCTTCCTACCAAATTTGGTGGCTCTAGCTCCACTACTCTGGAATATACACGCATTCCCGTTTTTGACGAAGCGTTGGGGCAGATGGGGGTGGCTAGGGCGGTATTGGTGGGCATGGCATCCAAACTTTTGATGCAGTTCTTGGGGGGTCATCATCATCTATGTTGGCAACAAATTTGGTGACTCTAGCTCAAAAACTGTGGGAGATGTAGGCTTTTTTGCCTTTAAAATGCGGGGGGTCTGGGGGTGGAATGGGGGGGCGTGGCTCCAAAATTTTTGATGCATTTTTTTGGAGGTTGCTAGTAGCTATCTTCTTACCAAATTTGGTAGTTCTAGCTGTAAGGGTGTGTGAAATATGCGGATTTATCGTTTTTGAGTTATCGAATTTATCGATTTGCCAGCCCCCCAGTTATCGTAGAACCCCAATCTTGACACTTTAATTTACTATCCCATAGAAAAAGAGAATTGGAAAGTTCCAGTCCCTAGCTTGAAGGGTGTGGAAAAAACTTGCACACATACGGACGGACAGACGGACAGACGGACGGACGGACAGACGGACAGACACCATGACGGACATTGCACAAAACCAATATACTCTTTACCTTCGGTATCGAGTATAAAAATTAAGACAGATTTTGTTAATTTTAAGTACTCAAATAAGAATTGAAATATGAACGGAAGTAAAAAATTTAGCAATATTAAAAATGGAATTATTGGATATGGAAGTTTAAGTCTTATTATTTCTGATGACATGGGAGCATAATTAAATGATGAATATTTAATGTCATAATGGGGTCTTCTGTGCAACTATTTTATTTAGGAGACTATGGTTGGGAGGGTAATGATAGAGGGAATTGGCAACCAACACCTAAGCCCACCCCTCTAGCTTAACTACTATTCCGTGCTTAACTTTTCTCATTTTTTATACTCGATACCGAAGGTAAAGAGTATATTGGGTTTGTGCAATGTCCGTCATGGTGTCTTTCCGTCTGTATGAACGCAACTTTTTTCCACACCCTTCAAGCTGGAGACTTGAAACTTTCCAATTCTCTTTATCCATGGGTTAGTAAATTAAAGTGTCAAGATGGGGTTCTACGATAACTGGGTGGCTGGCAAATCGATAAATTCGATAACTCAAAACCGATAAATCCTCATATTTCGCACACCCTTACAGCTAGAACTACCAAATTTGGTGGGCAGATAGCTACTAGCAACCTCCAAAAAACTGCATCAAAAATTTTGCAGCCACGCCCACCCATTCCGCCCACAGCCCCCTCCCAATTTAAAGTCAAAAAAGCTTATATCTCCCACAGTTTTTGAGCTAGAGCCACCAAATTTGGTGCCAAGATAGGCGATAATGACCCCCCAAAAACTGCATCAAAGTTTTGGAGCCACGCGCACCCCTTCCACCCCCTTTCTCCACTTTTTACAGTCTTTGAGCTAGAGTCACCAAATTTTGTATGAAGGTAGCAATTGACATTCCACATAGATCTGCAGCAAAAATTTGGATGCCACGCCTACCCATACCATCCCCAGCTCCCCTTTCCCCACCCTTTACAAACTTCGAGCTAGAGTCACCAAATTTGGTATGAAGATAGCAATTGACATTTCACAAAGATCTGCAGTAAAAATTTGGGTGCCACACCCACCCATACCGCCACCAGCCATCCTTTCAACAGCTCTTACAAACTTTGAGCTAGAGTCACAAAATTTGGAAGGAAGATAGTTGGTGGCATCCCTATCTGCATCGGAGAATCTTTAAGGCAGCGTACACCCCTGCCCCATCCGTACCTCTTTGCAATCAGGCCTCTTTTTACCTGTTTAAATACTGGTATCGAGTATGCCGCAGTCGGTTGCGTCCGACTGCAACGTTTCCACTTGTTTAAATTGGTGTACTTTGTTAATAAGCTATCAAGATATGTTTTTCTTATTGGTATGTTTTAATTTTATTTAATATTTTTATACTCGATACCGAAGGTAAAGAGTATATTGAGTTTGTGCAATGTCCGTCATGGTGTCTGTCCGTCTGTCCGTCTGTATGAACGCAACTTTTTTCCACACCCTTCAAGCTGGAGATTTGAAACTTTGCAATTCTCTTCATCTATGGGATAGTAAATTAATGTGTAAAATTGGGGCTCTACGATAACTGGGGGGCTGGCAAATCGGTAAATTCGATAACTCAAAACCGATAAATCCACATATTTCAGACATCCTTACAGCTAGAACTACCAAATTTGGTAAGAAGATAGCTACTATCAACCCCCAAACAACTGTATCAAAAATTTTGGAGCCACACTCAACCATTCCGCACCCAGCCCCCCCGCATTTTGAAATCAGAAATGGCTATATCTCCCACAGTTTTTTAGCTAGAGCCACCAAATTTGGTGCCAAGATAGTTGATGATGACCCCCAAAAAATGGCATCAAAAGTTTGAATGCCACGCCCACCAATACTGCCACCCATTACACCCCTTGCCCCCCTTTCCACACTTCTTTCAGACTTTGAGCTAGAGTCACCAAATTGGGTATTAAGATAGCAATTGACATTCGACAATTTTGATGCCACGCCCACCCATACTTCCCCAGCCCCCCTTTCCCCGCAATTTACAAACTTCGAGCTAAAGTCACCAAATTTGGTATGAAGATAGCAATTGACATTTAACAAAGATCTGCATCAAAAATTTGGATGCCACACCCACCCATACCGCCCCCAGCCCCCCTTTCCCTACTTTTTACAACTTTCGAGCTAGAGTGACCAAATTTGGTATGAAGATAGCAATTGACATCCCACACGGATCTGCATCAAAACTTTGGATGCCACAACCACCCATACCACCCCTTGCCCACCTTTCCACACTTCTTTAAGCCTTTGAGCTAGAGTCACCAAATTGGGTATGAAAATAGCAATTGACATTCGACAAAGATCTGCATGACAAATTTTAATGCCATGCCCACCCATACTGCCCCAGCCCCCCTTTCCACGCAATTTACAAACTTCGAGCTAAAGTCACCAAATTTGGTATGAAGATAGCAATTGACATTTAACAAAGATCTGCATCAAAAATTTGGATGCCACACCCACCCATACCGCCCCCAGCCCCCCTTTTCCTACTTTTTACAACTTTCGAGCTAGAGTGACCAAATTTGGTATGAAGATAGCAATTGACATCCCACACGGATCTGCATCAAAACTTTGGATGCCACAACCACCCATACCACCCCTTGCCCACCTTTCCACACTTCTTTAAGCCTTTGAGCTAGAGTCACCAAATTGGGTATGAAGATAGCAATTGACATTCGACAAAGATCTGCATGACAAATTTTGATGCCACGCCCACCCATACTGCCCCAGCCCCCCTCTCCCCACCCTTTACAAACTTCAAGCTAAAGTCACCAAATTTGCTATGAAGATAGCAATTGACATTTAACAAAGATCTGCATCAAAAATTTGGATGCCACACCCACCCATACCACCCGTAGCCCACCATTCCCAACTTTTACAAACTTCGAGCTAGAGGCACCAAATTTGGTATGCAGATAGCAATTGACATTCCACATAGATCTGCGTGACAAATTTGGATGCCACGCCCAGCCATACTGCCCCCAGCCCCTCTTTCCCAACCTTATACAAACTTCGAGCTAGATTCACCAAATTTGGTATGAAGATAGCAATTGACATTCAACAAAGATCTGCATCAAAAATTTAGATGCCACGCCCACCCATACTGCCCCCAGCCCCCGTTTCCCCACTTTTTACAAACTTCGAGCTAGAGTCACCAAATTTGGTATGAAGATAGCAATTAAGATTTCGCAAAGATCTGCATTAAAAATTTAGATGCCACACCCACCCATACCACCCCCAGCCCCCCTTTCCACAGCTCTTACAAACTTTGAGCTAGAGTCACAAAATTTGGAAGGAAGATAGTTGGTGGCATCCCCATCTGCATCGCAGCATCTGTAAGGCAGCGTACACCCCTGCCCCATCCGTACCCCTTTGCAATCAGGCCTCTTTTTTAACGGTTTTAATACTGGTATCGAGTATGCCGCAGTCGGTTGCATCCGACTGCAACGTTTCCACTTGTTTTTATATAGATTTTTGCAGTAGGTTAAATTTGAGATTTATATAAAGCTTGTTTCGTTGAGGGATTAAGCCAACACAAACACCGCACATTAAAATTAATGACATATAGTTATAGCCGGTAGAACACACAAGTCATTCTCCATGATTTTGTTTCGGCTTTATAAAAAGTTTTTTTAAGTAAATATTATAAGCCTAAGTTGTAGTACTCACTATATACATATCTAAGAATGCTTTTATGTATGTCACTATTTTGAAAGCTTTAAGAAGTTCGTGTAGCTGGTTTAACAAATCATGTTTTAACAACATAATTTTGATCGGGCTCTCCCGACTAGAGCCTTCTTACTTGTTTTTTTATACAAACGGTTTTTACTATTCTCTTTCCCAGTATGTTACTTACGATAAAAAGGTATAAAAAATGTGTTTTGTACTCATTTACTGACTTCAAAAATTCTTCTATTGATGTTGTCTGATACCCTATCTTAATTAGTGTTATATATAATCGTTTTCTTCAACTTAGTATTCTTTTGGTTTTTAAATCATTTATGTAAAGTAGTTAGCTATCTTGACTAGGCTTTACGCTCAAAACGAGATAGATTGTATTATTGTCCATTAAATGTAAGCTTTATTTTAACAGGGAAATCGATCGGATTTTGATTTTTCACTTTATAATTGATTGCTTGAATATATTTTAACTGTCAACCTATATACCTTTCTCCTTTTTTAGTGATTATGTTAGATTTTTCTATTTCCAAACTCATTGCTTAAACTAAGAAAATTTCGTTACTAATTTCTTATAATTGATGGATGGTAATATTTTGTTTCATTATTCTCCCCATTTTTGTTGCTGTTAATAAGGAAGTGCATTGAACTAGCTTAACAGTTCGAGATATGAGTCTTACACTGTTTCGAAAAGTATGAATACGTTAGGTGTTTTAATTTAAGGGTTAAGTATCTACTACTACTGTTCCTTAACTGTGATAGTTGCTGTTTTGTTACATCTCACTTCCATTTTTTTCTTGTTTTTATTTTTATTTATTTTTATTTTTTGTGGGTGCTTTATTAATTTTAATGAGAACAAAACCTTTTTGTTCTAGATGCCATGTTATTAGGGCGTATTTATTCATTTAATTATTATAATTACTAGTAAGTGGCCCGCTTACTTCGCTGCGCGGATAGTTTATATAAATTTTAGCAATAGAAGATAGATACAAAATAAATAAATTAGAAAATATTTCACAAAATATTAAAGCAAAGTAATTAATATTCTTTTTTCCACGCCACCATTGAGGTAGAGAATCAGGCGCGTCATATTTTATTGTGGTTTCCTCAGTAGGCCTAATCCACTTATTGAATTTAATTTGCAATTTAACAAC